>JAYKKM010000123.1:1852500-2382500 GCA_035772405.1 Chrysogorgia sp. JL179-B06 | reverse complement strand
TTTTTGCAATTTTGACAAACGAAATCGCAAAACAGCATTTCTTTTTTACAAAACGCTATTTTGGTTTTGCTATTTGAGCCTCCTCGGCTTCCATAGCGGGCGGACATTATTATTATTATTGAAATGACATTCCCAATCAGGCTTTTCAATGCCAATTTACAGAAAGTTTAAAGGTGCAGTCCAGTCTGTTCTACGCATGTGTGATATTTCAAATGTTGGGGACCCCACATGTAAACAAACTTTAACGGAATAGATTTGCAACAGTTCGAAAGTGAGTATTTGTTAAAGGTAGCGAATGCACGAGTGGTAGTTTGATATATTAACAACATTTAGGAACCAAAGTACAGCTTCTTATAACACGCTTTTTAGGCGGAAAAGCTCAAGCGTGTGAAAAAAATCCGCAATACTTCATGTTCAATGTTTATATAATGCAATGTAAACAAACGATGTAAACAGAAACGTAAGTTATAAGCTAAATAACATTTTAAAATCCTAATACATCAAAATTGAATTACAATGTTAATACTAACTAATTAAAACTATATTAAATAAATCTTGTTAGACTGAGTACTTTATCTCATAAGATCTGATTTCAAACTCGTTTTAAATACTCTTTAATATTTCATCTAACTCATTCCACAATTTTGTTCCTCTAAATTTAAACGTTCTTTGACCAGCAGCTGTACGACATTTTGGGATCGAGATCACTGTTGTTTCTTGTCACACGGTCATGTATTTGATTTCTTTTCATGAACTTTTGGCACAAATATGATGGTGCTTGATTATTCATGCACTTATGCACAAGAACAGTGTCTCTATATCTCAAATGTCTTCCTAATTCGTTTAATACCGGTGTTATGTGGTCATATTTACGTATTCCGTTGACAAGTCTGGCTGCACAGTTTTGGACTGATTGAATTTTCCTAATATTTTCTTCCGATGAACTTGACCAAACAGAGGAGCAATAATTTTACTCATCACCAAAGTATTGACAATTGTTATTAATGATGTTTGGTCAAACATATGTTTTACGCGACTTATTTGACCAAGTTTGGCCATACATGATGAAGACAGATGTTGGACATGAGCGTCATACGTTAGGTTTTCATCTATTATTAATCCTAAATCCTTGACCTCATGTACAGGTTCCAATTGTTCTCCGATAAAATTGATACTAGGGCGTGTTTCTAATTGCTGCAGCAATTGTCGCGATCCAACCACAAGCATCTTGGTTTTATCAGGGTTTATTAACAAGCTGTTATTACAACACCATTCAAAGATGTTTTGTAGGTCATTCTCTAATACCAATAAAGACATATTCATAGATGATAAGGTAAAGGAAAGGAAGGTCTTTGAGTCATCCACATAAGATTCAAGGGAGCAGGATTTAGGGTATATATTGAACAAAAATGGTGAGAGAACAGAACCCTGTGGTATTCCATGTGTTAATAGTAGCTGATATGAGTTTGTAATACCAATACGTACATATTGATATATGTCCGTTAGGTAGCTCTCGAACAATTTATAGACCGCCGGGGATGCTCCTAGATGAAGAATCCTTCTAAGAAGACTGTCGTGTTGAACACTGTCAAACGCTTTCGACATGTCCAGAAAGACCATGACGGTTATTTGTTTATTATCCATAGCTTCCTAACTGTCAGTTACAGAAATATTAAGTGTTTCGGTGGAATGTTTCTTCCGATTTCCACTTTGCTGTATTCAAGAAGTATTAATCATTCCGCCGTTCATTTTATTTATTTTATATTTTATTTTAATATTTTATTTTTTATTTTACGCACGACCCACGACGCACGACCCACCCACCCACGCTAATTAGTCAATCTCGAGGAGGAGAACCCCGACGCAGCGAAGAATGAGGAGTGTTACGCGGAACTAATACAGTTCTTGGTGCCGCCGACGATGGAACGCAAACCAAAGTAAGCCAAGAATCATAACACTCTACACCGAGTTAACATCACTTGAAAAGGGAACGTGTGAGACAGTTACAGACTACTTGATAAGGGCTGAAAAGGCAATAACGGCTCTCAGAACCGCCAAGGAAACACTCAGCGACGGACTATATGCTAGTACGGTATTAAAGTGATCCGTTAAAAAATCAATACGTTTCTCTGTTGTCTTTAACACTGTACCTGCCTAATCCGGAGTGGTTTGCCGTTGCGTAGTCACTACGCCAAGCACTCCCGATGTAAATCACTACGCTACGGCAAATTTAATGCAGCGTAGTAGTGTAAACATAATATGCATACGCGTTTAAAATGTTAGCGGGAAATAATGTCGCCAGGTTATTTTGGTTGTTTATCGGCAGCAATTTTAATAATTTTAGCTGGTTTATATGGTTATATGCAAGCATTAAACCTCTCTGCAATCGCGAGTGCGGAGAGCTTTCGACGAAAAAGAAAACGGCTTGTAAACATGCTTGACATCAGCTTTTCGCTTCGCCATTTTGTAAAATATGTCGGGCAATACGCATGTGCGTAGTAAAAAAACTGATGACTGTCAACGAAAAACCTCGCTTTGTCCTTTGTAGTGTAAACAGACGTAAATTTCACAACGGTACGCCAACCTACTCCGGATCACTTACCGTACCGTACTATAGTGTAAACCTGGCCTCAATTTCGATCCTATATATCTTATCCTATATCCTATCATATACCCAACCCTATATCCTATATCAGGCTGGATTAACCCGCATAGAAACAGGATGGTTGGCACCTGTAAAAAACAGGATGATTGGCACCTTTAAAAGACGATTAGACTAGCTATCTAGTGTTGGAATATATACATTGACCGGGACCAGTTGCGAAAAATGCAAATTCCTGTAATGCCTTCCGGCTGGAATTGAACCCGCGACCCTGCGATCGGCTAGTGCAGTGCTCTGACAACTGAGCTATTGGTGCCATGAAAGGATTGAAATGAGATAACCGCCTATATATCCAACTGCTCATTTTCTTCTGGTGTTTTCTTTCAGAGATCAACTGGAAAGAAGCCAGAGTATCACCAATTTTTAAATCAGGAAACAAACAGGAATGTGGAAATTATAGAGCAATATCTGTAGTAATTTATAGCAAAAATATTTGAAATACTAGTTTCTGGTCAGTTAGGTTGCTATCTTGAAGAAACGAACATCCTCACTAAATATATCAATCAGGTTTCAGCGAACGGCATTCAACAGCATCTTCTCTGCTGATGCAGGTAGTTGATGAATTGAAACCCAAGACCATACTTGGTTTTAAAGGCTGGTGGTAACTAATTATCCAATTCTTGAAATTCCATACATTTACTCTGAATATGGACGATGAACAAGCGACTCCAGGCACAAACGAAATGAGATTAGACATTAACTGACCTTGGGTGCAGGGTATTGTAACATCAGAGTGAATTTCATGTCTGGGTTTTTAACGAAAAAAAGAATGTTACCGTATTTATTTGGTCCTGGGGGCTCAATTGTCTAGTACATTAATTAGTATTGCATTCCTTGTTAATTAATATACCAATAATAATAATAATAATAATAATAATAAATACTACTAATAATAAATGCGTTTATTAAATCCAAGCTTGCAGCTTCAGCTGAATTACAATGGATATTAAAATTTATAATATATAAATCTATTGATAAATATTATGATGACTAAACTAAAATTATAAGTATAAGAATATGATTAAATATAAAATATTCAAATATTAAGATGAAATTTAAAATTAATATCGACTTGCACTAGCGATAATGAAAGAGTTTTTAAAACGGTTCGTTTTGCACTTAAGCCCGGCGCACACTAGGCGATATTTGTCGCAAGAAACTGCGATTTTTGTAGCACAAATATCAAACATGTTTGATATTGTGCGACCGTCGCTTGCGACCGCCGACTTTCGCCATCGCAACGACACGCACACTAGACAATGTTGCCACATATTGTCGCAAGCGACAGAAATTGCAAGAAAAATCGCCCAGTCCCGGGCTTTAGACAACCTAAAAAAACGTTTGTTCAATTCCGTAGTTGATATTGGCATTCAGTATTAATAGGTGATAATAACGCATGAAGTTTATGGTGCGGATCTTTGAGAATATCATTAAACGTTTTTTTCGCACAATGTTTGGCCCGTCTGGCATTGACATGGTGGGACAAGTCCGGATGGATGATCTTAAGTGCGCGCCGTAGGATCCTCTCGATATAGTCTCTCAGATAACATGGCAGATTGTAATGGAAGACAGGGGAAGCATATTCCAGGATTCAGTAGCGAAGCTGGCCATAGCAACTGGTCATGAACAATACATTTCTAAAGGTCTGAATATGTAAAACAATTTTAAAATTTGCATAGCATGACCAGTTGCTATGGCTAGCTTCGCTACTGCCAGGATTGGACGGACGCAAGTACAGTAGAAGAGAATAATTTCCTTTACCGAAACTCTTGCACGCTTTAGTTACCGTAAAAGGTACAGGCGCTTTGACGATTTCTTTAAAACTGATTCCACATGGTCATTCCACTTGAGATCACTTCGGATAGTTAAGCCCAGGATTTTGGCAGAAGAAGTTAGTTCAATTTCTTTGTTGTTTATTACCACAGGTGAAATGTCGGGTATTCCAGACTTATAGTGAAGCACACTCGCATTTCCTTACATTTGTCTTCATTTAGAGTAAATGTTAGGTCGATTGATTGATCCTGTATCTCGTCAGTCGCTAACTGAATCTCGCTTGTGGCTCCTTTCGGGACTTCTTCTGCAATGGTAGTATCGTCTACGTGTGTCCAGAGGTCAACTCCACTGGCATGCATTAAGTTCATTAATCATAAGAATATATAGCCATGAGGGGGCGAGTTTACTTCCGGTGCACGCCTGGTGGAACGGCGGCCCATTCAGCAATCCGAAGCTAACTTGACTCTTTGCTGGCGGTTGGTCAAGAAGTCTGAAACCCAGATTATGATTTCAGGTGGGATATCAAGATTGTGGAGTTTTGCAACAAGGATATGGTGATCGATGAAATCGAACGTCTTCTTGTAATCAAACGAAACAACTCTGAAAAGGGCACCACTGCCAGTGCCATCGGTTGCTTTTGCAAGGTTGTGAACCATGCACACTGATGAGGGCTTGAGTGGTCGATGACTTGGGTATCGCGCAGTACTGGCGTGGGTCAACTATTTGAAGGACTGCGGGTTTGATAAAACGGTCAACTACCAATTCTTCGGCCAAATAATTAGGGATGATCCTGGAAGATTGTGAAGGGGTCTGTATCGAGATTGATGATATTTGTGTCCAAGGAAAGAATACTAAAGAGCATGCAGAAAGTTCTACAAAAACTTGAGAAAGCTAATGTCACCTGAATGGTGGAAAGTGTGAATTCTCAAAACCCCAAGTTCGTTATCTGGGTCATGTGGTAAATGCTAGAGGAATTATAGTGCTGATCCAGAAAAAGTCAGTGCCATCAAGTAAGATGGTTCTTAGGAATGTGCAACCAATTGAGTAAGTTCTCACCAAGATTAGCTGATAAGACTAAACCCATCAGAGACTTGCTGAGTAACAAAAATCACTGGAACTGGCGAATCGAGCAAGAAAAAGCCTTCGAAGAAATTAAGAAAATCATCAGCTATACTCCTGTACTTGCACTTTACGATCCAAAGGCGGAAACAAAAATTCGTACCGATGCCTCTTCGTATGGTCTGGGTCAGCAATTATGATGCAAAAACAAGCAAATAATCACCAATGGCAAGCAGTTGCATATGCTTCTAGAGCATTGTCACCAACAGAGCAAAAATATGCACAAATAGAAAAAGAAGCCCTGGGTATTATGTGAGCATGTGAGAAGTTTTTAGAATATATTTCTGGCATGAAATTCCACTTAGAAACAGATCACAAACCATTAGTTCCAATCTTCACACAAAAGAGTCTCAACGATATGTCTCCAAGAATACAACGATTCAGAATTCACATGCGCAAGGAAAATATTTGGTATGTGCCGACATGGAAATGAAGATATATTAGTCGGAGAAGCCAAAGGATTTATTAACCAAGTGTTGAAAGATTTACCAGTCACAGAAGATAGATTAAATGAACTTAGAATCCGTCTCAAGCAAGATGAAGTATGTGATCAAGTCGTGAAGTACTGTACTCATGGATGGCCAGATAAAAACCATATCAATGACGCTATCAAACCCTACTGGCAACATGTTGGTGATTTAACGGTTCAAAAAGGACTTCTATACTCAAGGGAAAAAGGTTGGTAATTCCATCGTCAATGAGATTGGACATACTTAATAAAATCCATTCATTTTCACTATGAACGAGGAGTTTTAGATTTTTCAATAATCTTTCCTGGTTCTTTACGATCTGCAATCCATACTTTTCAATTAGGTTTAAGGTGTTGTAATGTTTTAACTCCATGATGGGAATCATGATTCTTCTTCTGTCGTTTCTTTATCATCTCTTATTTTTCTCTGACTGCCACGAGATATGGCCATGTAGGTACCAGCTGTTCTGCGACAAGTGGAAGTGTTGCTTCCATATTTCTGCCAAATAAAAGTTCAGCAGGACTATAACCATTCTCGAGTGCAGTAGCTCTGTACGCCATTAAAGCAATGTACGGATCTTTTGATTTTTTAAGAAGAGATTTCACCGTTTTTACTGACCTTTCAACTTCATCATTAGCTTGAGGGTAGCTTGGACTGCTCGTCTGATGCTTGAAACCATAACTTGATGAAAATTAAAAAAATTCCGCCGATCTAAACTGAGGACCACAAATTATCCGATATTACTTTATCTGGAATACCATGTCTAGCAAAACTTGTTTAAGATTTGACCACACGACTTGACGACAGAAAAATATATAGAGTGAACAGACATAACACAAAACTGTTTATTCATGGGAATATGCATGTCACTACAGTCATCTCGAATGCTATTTGTAGGTTCTTGGAAATCATCAGACCCTTTGGATACATTTGTTGATCGGTTGTTATGCTCTAATACAGTATTTGAATAGTAGTGTACTTATCTAAATGACAAATGTTCATAGTGGTGAGTAGTAGTAGAGTTATTTTCTGTGTGCAATGCAGGTCTAATAATAGTAATTGGTGCAAAGTATATGGGATTCAATTATATATAGATGGTAAGATTCATTGCATCTGCAACTGCTTGTACGATTAAAGCCTTGTTGAGACATTTTAGCAAGGTAAGTTAACCACAATTTTCTGCATTACTCTCAATAAACCTTTCTGGTTATTCCTCATGAATTCTACTCCAGTCCTGTGGTACATAATTTGATTCACCATATAACTGATGAGATATGGCTCAAAAGAAACAGTCACCTGCACCACCAACATCTAATAATTTTAAACCTTGTTCTGCTAATCTCAACTGTAATAATGGTAGTGTATGCATTGTATTATTGCTCTGTGTAGCAGGACCAGGGTTTAATTCAATCTCGCCTGAGATCATCAACATTCTTCTTAAAACACAATATATACCTTGGATGTTGATTATCAGATTTTACTGGATATCAATTAACTGTAAAAATAATCTTTACATAACAGTCTTTTCAGCCCCCAATTCGTGATTTGTAAATAATCAGATAGACAATAAACGATCAAGAAAAAAGTGCGGTTTCAGTGCATGGTTTTTGTCAAAACAATGCGTGTCCGTGTTTTTTGTCAATAACAAGCAAATCATCAAATATGTTTCGGTGTTCTATTTTTGTCAACCAGACAATTTATAACCGATCAAGAATTCGCCGCTAAATTGTAGAATACCCGTCCACTTTCGCTATTTGTGTCTGTCGACAGTTAGTAAAAGGGTCAAATTACTGAAAGTTCATCATATACAATTGCTTCGTTCTATTTTAAAACCCCATTTAATTTGATAACTAGCAACAAGTACACACAATATAAACCTACCTTCGACATTATATTTAAAGAGATTTTAGAGCAACCTATTTCTGCCTTTAAATGCGGTTTCAAAAGTGGACGGGTGCTGTATTCTATAATTGCTCCGAATTCGCTCATTCAATTGTCTTTGAGCAATAGAATGGCCTTCGCGGTTTCACCCCCAACTCAAAGTCGTTTAGTTTGTAGTTAGTCGAATAAGTGGCCACAGCTCGGTTAAACTCATGATCGAAAAAACCTTAAGTATCAATCTATCTCGTTCCCAGAGCCTGCGTTGCTTTTGGCTGCAAGTGATCCAAAGGACCGCAGGCTCTGGCCATGCGAAGCTTCAAGCAGCACATTAAAAGTTGGTAAGTTAAACCATGGTATAACTATATCTATAACACCTTATTGATGAAAAATATGTGATAATGGATATGTAATGCTTTATTGATTTGTTACTTTCTTGAATATGTTATAATTTGATATAATATATATATATATATATAGGTAATATTTGGCATTTCACTCGATCAAACTACATGTTGAAAGGATTTATAGTGAAGGAAAATTTCGAGTGCTGGAATACATACATTTTAAGACCAAACCGGGACCAGTTGCGAAAAATGCAACTTCAAGGCCTTCCGGCCGGAATCGAACCGGCCGGAATCGAACCAACTGCGCAATTAGGGTGCAAATTTATTCAAATGTTATATTTACTGTGGGAGTAAACATGGTAAATGCCGCATTTGCTTCATATTTGCTCAAAAGTGAGTAAATGCGGCATTTTCCAAGTTTACTCCTATGGTAAATGTAATATTTCAATACATTTGCTCCATATTTGTGCATATTGTAAATTTGAGTAAATCCATTTTTTCATGCAGTTATAGTGCAGTGCTCCGACCACCGAGCTACGGAAGCCGTTGCCGAGAGCGTATATATATAATATATATATATATATATATATATATATATATATATATATATATATATATATATATATATATATATATATATATATATATATATATATATATATATATATATATATATATATATATATATATATATATATATATATATATATATATATATATATATATATATATATATATATATATATATATATATATATATATATATATATATTATATATATATATATATATATATATATATATATATATATATATATATATATATATATATATATATATATATATATATATATAATTGTACAACTGAACATGCCTGCAACAGGCCCACTTAAATACGAGCATGCCTTCAGAAGTTGAGCTGCTGATTTCTGTTTTTGGTTGTATTCCTCCCAGTATGTGAATACTCTGGCCTGTAAATTTAGATATTTCTTTCTCTGAATCCGTTTAAGCTTCTGTTCAGAAACAAGTCTCACATGAAAGGCAGTGAGCCTTGCTTCTCTGTGCAGAAGATTAATGAGGAGGTAAAAAGGCATATCTGACTTCTTCCAGAAGCACGGCGATTGAGGCTATTCTTCAACATCATTGTTCGTCCGAACCGCCTTCATAAAGATACTCCAGCTAGATGGGGACCAGGTGCTGCTGTATATCCAGGTTTCTGATATATATTCCATAAACCTCTGTAAAGTCGGCCAAGTGGCTGTGCTGGCTTGGGCTTAAAAGCCGGATGAACATGGGTTCTATCTCACCATGTGGCATAACTTTCCTGAGGTATGTGTATGTGCCATTGTCTTTTTGGTATGCAGCCTTGAGTCCAAGTTCTTGAATCTGTGAGTCAACATGAAAAAATTACATACATACAGTATATACAGTAGCAGGTAGCTTAATTCTTAATATTAGGGCCGCAAGAATGCCAACTAAGCCATTTATATGAACAACTTCACGTCAAAGTGGTAACACTGACCCATCTACCTGCATTTATATACGAATAAATTCAAGTCTTACATAAGCTGCATCTTATATGTAAGCCGCTTCTTACAGTATCTTTCCCGTATATGAACGGCTCTAATGTATAATAGTTTTTAAAATGAATCAGTTAAGAGATTTCAACTTTAAATAAAATAATTCATTTTTAGACTATCATTCTGACATAATAAAATAATTTATTTAGAGTGTCATGACTGAATAACTAACCTTTCTCCAAACAGCTGCTTGTGTCCAGTGAAAAACACAGCTCATTATCTTCGCTGCTGGGAAAATGTTGCGTATCGCAGGCCACAAAGCTTTCTCAAAATCGATCGTGATGTGCTCGACAGCTGGTGTTGAAGGGAGTACGCCCAGGACTTTGTTTATATCCTGTTAAAATGATAAATACATGAATTGTATAATTATACTGTTAATAAGACCTTTTATACAAGTCCTTTTATACAAGTCATTTTATTTTTACCATATACATTTAATTTTTACCTTTATGTAATCTAATGTCTTTCTACCAGACATCAACACAAATAGGAGAGGAACTTGTTTTGCATGGTCATCTTTGCGGACAAACACGTTCACCGCGTCAAAAGTTGAACGAATGGATGACGACACAATTTAAATCTGCCATAACTCTTAGCTCTCTGGAGGTGCTCAGAGTTGTTTGTTTGTGGCAAATACCAAATGGCGCCTTTCATGAACAATATCAGCTTTAATAAATGAAATAAGTGAATAAAAGATAATAAGCTATGATATGATTACAGATTAGTAATTAAGAGGATAATTTACCTAATTTAAGTTTGAACAGTGAGCGTGACTTAGTATTAGAAAGGTCTGAATTTAAATTATTATAATCGTTCAGAGCGTGGTAAATTAATTTATGTTTTCCCCAGTTTGTCTTAGCTCTTGGCAAATGGAGTTTGGCCTTGTTCCTAATATGATATTGGTGGAAATTACTATTTGGCAGTATTTCAAAGTTTGAATCAAAAACGTTGTTTAGGCATTTAAAAATAAAGGTTCAGCGATGTTCATGACGTCGACCATCCAGACGTTTCCAGTTTAAGATCTCCAAGGCTTGGGTGGCAGAAGAGCGCATGGGTTTGTTTAGTATTAACTTGGCTGCCTTGTTTAGCTGAACTTGTAGAGCGTTCATCAGAGTTATATTGTTCTTATCACCCCATATAACATCTGCATAATCAAATAGAGGGAGGATAAGTGCGTTAAATAAAGTAAGGCGGGCATCAGATGGTAATAAGTGTTTTACTCTTCTTAAGATAGCAAGGCGCTGCTTTATCTTGCATGTCAGGTCGGAACATGATCATTCCAAGTGAGATCCTCGTTTAAAGTTACTCCTAAATATTTGAATGAAGTTACTCGGTCAAGAGGGCTTTCGTTGATAGTTATTGAAACTGTATTGAATGGACAATTTCGAAGGAATCGACGACATTTGTTGTGTGTAGAAGAACCTTATGAACAAGCAACAGAGCAAGAGGAATCATGTGTGTCAGAAGACCAATCATCTGCCGGAGAAACCAGCCAGAATACGAACATATCAGAGCCAGATCCACAGCGTACTGTTACAAGGTCGGGCAGAGTTGTCAAAAAACCAAATAGGTTAAATTTGTAGAAAATTGTAGAGCAAAACAATTTTGTTATAAATTAGAAAAAAAAACAGCAATTTTTTTAAGTTAGATTGAATTGATAGCTAGATGTAAATTTGTTATAAATTAGAAAAAAAAGATTTTAGGAGAAAGGGAGATGTAATAAGATGCACGAATTTCCCGTCTACTTCCGGTAACGAATTGTATATAAGTTGAGCAAATGCTAGTAATAAAGGTCTTTTGTACAACATCTTACAATAGCCTCACCATTATATGGAAAAAGTGACTGCCCCAACCGGGAATCGAACCATGGTCTACGAATATATGTAATATGTATATGTAATATGTATATGTATATTTAATATATATAATATGTATATGAGAAATTAATGACTGTTCTGTTCTGTTCAAATGTTGATTCATTCGTTTCTTGGAAATTTCGAAAACTAAATTACAACCACTTTGGTCATTTTTTGATTCGATAAAATTCAAATTCAGAATGTGATTCTTGGTTTTCATTTAATTCTTACAGTAAATGAAAAATGGACAGAAGTCGAAAAACAACCTCAATGTTTGTTTCGCATGTGATCTATACATTCATAAAGAGCAATATCGTAGTATTAGAAGAGACCATTTTATTAATTTACAGCAGTTATGTATCCGCCTTATTGGCATGGCTGCACACGTTTTTATTTATCTCGTCCAAAAGTTTCTGATTTTCTCTTTTTAACTGGATTGTTCTATCGTATGGTGCTTTTAATTCTTAGTTATTAGTAGCTTGTTGAATATGTTGTTTTTTTTTGTTTGTTTTTTATTTAATCAAATTTCAAATTTACATTATTATATTGAGTACATTATATCATGAAAATTTGTGGACAGTTTAAAAGAGAATTCAAGATTCCATAGCATAAACCGCCAGTAGAATTAACTAACATTATTTACAAAATGAAGAATGAATAATAATTATTATAAAGTGTTTGAATCATTTGAAAATTTAACATAAGAGTAGTCAATTAGTTTGTTACGAAAAGTAGATAAAAGCTGGTATTCTCTAATACATAACGGTAAATAATTCCATAAACGACAGACACGTATAAAGTAAGAGTTTTTAAAGGCTCAGTTCTACAGAAAGGAATCTTCAGAGTAAGATGGTTAGTATTTCTAAGAGGCTTAGTATACATGAGCGAAAAGAAACATATTGAGAAATATCAACCCTACACAGACTCCTGAAACACTTAAAGAAAATAATAATGTCACTATAATTTCTCTACGATAGGCCAACGGAAGTAAATGTAAGCAATTAAGGTGTTCAATAGGACAACTCATTTCCAACAATAAATCTAGTTGCTCTTCGCTGTATTCGTTCTAGAGCTGTAATATTTTTTATGGTGTAAGGTGACCATACCACACTAGCATATTCAAGACGGCATCTAACCCAAGTAACATTTCTTAATATCCCGGTCACTGATATGCTTGCATGCGCGATACAAGACATTTAACATCTTCTGGGATTTAGCAGTCACGTATAGTTAATGTGACTATTCCAGCTCAGATCGTGACTAATGAGAACTCCCAGATCTTTCTCAACTACTACGTGCTCTAGTTGCTTCCCACCAAGAAAGTAGTCTCTGACAAAGATTGACTTGATCTTAGCTATACGTAAAACCTTACACTTTTTCTTAGCTATACGTAAAACCTTACACTTTTTAATATTAAATTCCATGCCCCATGCATGTACAAGTCCACTGGTACAACTTATTCAGATCTTCCTGTATATAGTTTTTCGCCATCGTCTTGTCTAAGAATTAATCGAAAACATTTGGAGTAATCGGCGAAAAATGGTAGCGATGTACCAGGATATATTGAATTAGGCATATCGTTAATAAATATTGAGAATAACAAAGGCCTCAAAATGGACCCTTGAGGTACACCAGGAAGTACTGGTAGAAAGGAAGATTTTTCGCCTTGAATGATGACTCTATGTCTCCTACTGTACCATGCAGTCAGGTAGGACAGAAACCAGGACAGCAATAAGACCCCTTAATTCCCAAGGATTCAAGTTTATATAGAAGCTTCTGGTGTGGGACCTTGTCAAAGGCTTTGAAAAATCTAAATAGATTACACCAACCTGATTTCTAGTGCATTGGCAAACTGATGAACAACCTGACTGCAACTGAGTGACAGTAGATTTACCTGGCAAAAATCCATGTACGTTGTCAATCTGAGAGACACGGAGAAATAAAACGAAACATACCACGATAGTCTTTCTAGCAACTTAGATAAGATATCTAAAAGGGAAATACCTCTGTAATTAGGAACAAGTGACTTCGAATCGCATTTATGAAAACATTTATGTGGCATCTACTCGACGATTTTGTCGATCCGTTTGCGACCTAAATACTAACTTATTTACCTTGAGTTTGACGTGGCGACTGAAGCTTTGCCGACCATTATGCGGGTTTGTTACGAGAACTTTACACAGCCTTCGGGTTGTTGTGTTAACCACAGCTGTCCATCATCGACTTCGCTACCTGGGGATTCTAAAGCCGTTTCGTGGATGTCGTAGTGGCAAAGCAATCAAACGTCGTGAGCGAAATGGCTTATTAAATATTCGTCCGGTGCTTGAACAGCAAAATCGAATACCGAATTACCAAACTCGGTCACGCAATCTTGCCAATTGTGTTCGTATCTCCTGTGCTGATAGCTACACGAATGAGTTTGTTCCCACCTAAGATCGACAAAGTGAGATATTTTATTATGGATACACAACCGAGACATGGCTCAATGATTTTGTTAGCAGCGCGAATGCCTTCAAATATCTGGTTATAATTTAACATGCAAGAACCGCTTTTCGGGTTCTCATGGCGGTGTTGGTTTATACTTCTCAAACTCATTAATAATTCATGAGCCAATTAGCCAATGAAATCATTTTATTATTGGATACTCGAATAAAACACGTAAAAATCATATACCACCACAGTTATTAGATCAAACCCGGTTTTGATCTAATTGCTGAGTTTTGGAGAACGAAACGACCTGCCTCCGTCTTCGCTCATCCTCAACTGAACAGAGTCTGTTAATTTTCTGAATAAATTTTACACACCTCGTGAGTTCAGTCCCATGAGGGTTTGTTCTCAAATGCGTTTTAAGTAAACATCCAATTAA
Source organism: Chrysogorgia sp. JL179-B06 (assembly GCA_035772405.1). NCBI lineage: Eukaryota > Metazoa > Cnidaria > Anthozoa > Scleralcyonacea > Chrysogorgiidae > Chrysogorgia > Chrysogorgia sp. JL179-B06. Next base: position 2,367,950 of record JAYKKM010000123.1, on the reverse strand, counting down.
ATCCAGCCATATAAACAACTCGTTTATCGTGTTTCATCACGGGATCCAAACACTCGAAAACAATAAAAACACTCGCGCTTCACGCTCGTGTTACTGTTTTCATCATGTTTTCTCGTGTTTGGATCCCCTGATGAAACACTCAAACTCGTTGTTCATATATTACATCAATAACTCGATTCAATTTAAGATTATAGATCACTTGCACCGCCCCGATATGGAAGTGCTGTGGGTTCTCGCGAGACCAACGAGGCTTCCCGTGGTGTTCCTTGTATTGTCATTGGATGCACGATTTACCATCCGCCTAGCGCTGACGATGGGGCGATGCTCGATTACCTGGCTACCTCACTCACTGCCATCGAAGGTCTTTATTCTGGATGCGGAGTTTTGTTGGTTGGCGATTTTAATCGCCTTAACGTTGATCGCCTTTTGGTACAGTTCATAATGAAGCAGTTGGTTCGTTTTGCAACCAGAGCCGACCGAATTTTAGATCTAATAATTACGAATGTTCTATAATGGAAAGGACAGTTTGGCATGTTATCCAACTTCACGCGAAAGATAGACTACCCAACTCCAAAGAATTCGATGTCGTTGATCATGCCAACATTTTGGGCCTGACGATTTCTAATAATCTGCATTCCAACGACCATCTAACGAAAGTTAAAAATTAAGAAAGCGAACAAAGTTGAAAATTATGAAAGCGAACAAACGTCTCTTGGTCTTACTGAAACGCGCAAAGGTTCCTGAGCCAAAAGGCTGAATTGCGTAATTTACAATCGTAAAAGATAATATCTAAATTATGATGGTATGGCATTCCAGGCGATATAATAGATTATAGAGCCCTCTTCTGCACACGTTCCAAGTCATCATTCAAATAAGCAGGAAGAGAGTAATGGAAAACTGGAGAGCAGTACTCAAGGATTGGTCTGATTGCCAAGTGATTGAAATAAAGTATCTATCTATCTATCTATCTATCTATCTATCTATCTATCTATCTATCTATCTATCTATCTATCTATCTATCTATCTATCTATCTATCTATCTATCTATCTATCTATCTATCTATCTATCTATCTATCTATCTATCTATCTATCTATCTATATCTATACATCTTCAATAGATGCAAAACAAATATACTAAATTCATTTTTGACTTCTGTCAACGTGTTTCTTCCTCCCCTTAGTTTAGCGTCTCATCACATGCGCATGAGAGATGAACATGCAAGGTACATCGGAATTCAATTTCTATATACAAAACTAAATTAGAATTAATTGGATGTAGTCGACCTATAGTACACTTTCGACAATGTTTATAAAAAGTAGGGACATTTGTATCTGAAATATATAATCTGTTACTCATGCACTCAATAGCTGGATGTCTTCCTCTATCTTCGTGCTTTCACCGACATGGGATTGGATTTTCGTCCAACATTCCATCACCCATGTTACCTGCATGTGGCAGTGCACAACGTGCAGCGCCAATCAATTGCATGCCCAGATTGGACTGCCTCCCTGTACTCACGGCGTTGACTAAGGCCAGTGTTACACTTTCTATGCTGCCATTGTTCACAACCATCGCATGAAGCCTTTCTTGCCATGGTCTAACAGCAAATCCACACTGGATACAGTTATGCATGGTATTTAGTCTAAGAGTTTCGCCTAATAGTTCATTTTCTTACTAAGTTGTGTGCAAGATGGATGTACGATTCAAAACTCCAAAGAACTCTCATATCTCTGACCAAAGTCAATCAGGGAAATCAAGAACTACAGACATCGTTGAAGTAGTAGTTGTTTTACAGTATATCCGAATGAAAACCGAATGAAAGGCTGCAATTGTCATGGTCTCGTATATAGTACCACTATAGAATTAATTATTCTATCAATCCACAACATTTTCATGCCGTCCCGTCACTGTTTATTGTTCAAAAGCAGTGCAAAGGCCACTATTGGTTCGAAACAAAGGACCACGGTAACTCAAATACCATCTATATTAAAAAAAAACAACCCCAGAACCAGCTGACAATTTCAAATAATATAAAATAAAACATATTCCGAAAAATAAAGACATCCTGAGAACTCAAGATATGAGTCAATAACAAGACGAGATTATCTATATTACTGTAACGGTTTCCGTGGTTGAAACGCTCTATTTTATTGCGAACCTTCGAAAGAGGTTCAACCATGTGGGGAACTGAGTTATCAACAGAAACCGTGAGGTCCTGGGCACAATACAGGTAGCCCAAACGTTTACAAAAAATAATAAATCTCGGATGCCTTAACATGGCTCATCAAAATGTAAAACATTTTAACTCAAACGTTTAATGTTAACTACGTGTCCGTATATATGTCCGATAGTTAAGTTATATCTCGAGGCTCCTCGTCGGGGATTCCCGGTCTCTTTTCCGCTTCTAATAGCAACACAAGTTTATCTATTGGTCGATCCAATATTAATCCTGTTGGCATTCGTATCTTTACGGATCTAACCAAACCTTGATCATCAGGTTGGGTACCAATAACTTTGGCTAAGGACCACTTATTTCGGGGAAGATCTTTGTCCTTCACCAAAACCACATCATCTTCTGCAAAGTTTCTCCTCTCTTTGGTCCATTTGCTCCTCGGCTGTAAATTCTGCAAGAACTCATGCCTCCATCGTTTCCAGAATTCATTCGTCAAGTGTTGGACTTGTCTCCATCGGCGTTTACAATACAAATCCGTACGTTGGAACTTTCCAGGGGGTGGCAAGACAATCTTCGATTTACCGGTTAAAAGCGCCATTGGTGTCAGTGGTACTGGCGAAAGTGGGTCACTGAGAGACTCGACGGTAAGTGGGCGGCTGTTAATGATGGCTTCGGTCTCACATAACAATGTTCTAAATGCTTCGTCATTCAGGCGGTGACCATGTTCCTTCATGAGTGCAGCTAGGATATTGCGTACTGATCTAATCTGCCTCTCCCATACACCGCCGAAGTGACTTGCTGCAGGTGGGTTTCTTCTCCAATCGATGTTGTGCTTTAGAAGCTCTGCCTTTATGCTGTTTTCATCCATTTCTTCACAAGCCCGTTTAAGTTCATTGTCAGCACCAACAAAATTGGTTCCCTGATCACTTCTAATCTCTCTAACCGGTCCTCTCCTTGCAATAAACCTCCGTAATGCTTGTATATAAACGAGTCCGTCTCTAACGTGTCAGCGACTTCGATATGTACAGCGCGACTTGCCATGCACGTAAATAAGGCACCATACCGTTTAACTTCTTTGCGCCCTTGCTTCACCAACCATGGCCCGAAGTAATCAACCGCGCAATATGTAAATGGTGGTGATGGTTCCAGTCGTGATTCTGGGAGATTCGCCATCTTTTGCTCTCCGACTAATCCACGTAAATGGCGGCATTTTACACATTTGGAGATGATTGATCGAACTGCTGCGTTGCTGTTTACAATCCAGTAACCATTGGCGCGCACTTCGTTCAAGGTCATTCCTCTGCCACTGTGTTGAACTTTCTCATGAAAGTGCCGTATGAGGAGGGTTGTTAGATGACCATTTCTTGGAAGAATGATTGGATGCTTGACGTTTTCTCCCATGTTTGCTCTGTCAATCCTTCCTCCGACTCGTAACATACCATTGGGATGTAGAAACGGATCCAATCGCCATATACCACTCGACTTCTTCATCCTGGCTTTCTTTACTTTAGCAAACGTTCGATCTTTACAACTTGCATTTGCTTGCATCCACTTGATTATCATCGCCTGTGCATTTTCCAATTCTTCCACGATGATTGGTGAAACTTTATGGACTGTAGAAGTATTATTTGCGCTTTCTCTTGGTGATGCAGTAGTAGTACACTTGGATCTGGTTTCTGCGACCTTTGCAATGGGCAATTGCAAACTTGGCTTGTGTCCAGGTGGAAAAACGTTCCAATCTGCTCAGCATGTTGCTTTCTTGAACCGACGTTGTACGGGCGTTAACTTTCTTAACTTCGGGGTCAGTTTCATCAATTGCGCTATAGTTAGAGCGTTGCTGAGGCCAGTTGTCTTCTGTCTGCCACAGGAAATCTGGACCCGTGATCCACTTCGAATTCTCTAAGAACGCTTTCGCTGTCAAACCACGCGAGGCCTCATCAGCAGGATTGCTCGAAGATCCCACATGTCTCCATTGCTTCGGTGAAGTGTGGTCTCGTATCAGTTGCACTCTGTTGGCGACATAAACATGAAACCTGCGAGATTCGTTGTTGATAAAGCCAAGGACAACTTCACTATCCGTCCAATAGAACTCTTCCACATCTTCATAATCCAATTCAGCTTTCAGCATGTCAGCAACTCTTACCGATACTGTGGCAGCTGCCAGTTCCAATCTTGGAATGGTCACAGTCTTTCGTGGGGTAACTCGCGCCTTTCCCATGACAAACGAACAATGAATTTGTCCATTTTCGTCGACCAGACGTAGATACGAGCATTGTCCGTACCCAGTTTGCGATGCATCGGACATACTGTGAAGTTGTATCGAGACGACCTTTCCAAAATTGGGAGGTTTGAAGCTCCTTTCTACATCGACTTAATCTAATAGAAAAACCTCTCTTCTCCATTTCTCCCATCTAGCGTAGACATCATCACGAACCGGCTCGTCCCAATCAGTTCCATGGCAAATATCTTGCAATATTTGCTTTCCAGTAAGAACAACAGGAGCGATAAATCCTAGTGGGTCGTAGACAGAACTTATGGTGGCTAGGATTCCTCTCTTGGTACACGGTTGATCTTTGAGCTCGATTCTAAACTTGAAGCTGTCTGACTGGATGCACCAGTGAACTCCCAATGCTCTTTCAATGGGCAACTTGTCTTGACCAAGTTCCAATTCTTTAATACCCTGTACTCGATCTTCAAAGGGGATTGACTGAATGACCTTCACGTTGTTGCTGACAAATTTGGTGAGATTAAATCCTCCCTTACTACACATTCCTTTCACGTTTCTCACCAAATCAACTGCTTCTTCTTCCGTTGCGCTCGACTTCAATACATCATCGACATAAAAATTTCTTCGGAGAGTATTTGCTGCATCAGCACCAAACTCGCTCTCGTGATCATCTGCCGTGCGTTTCAGTGCATAGTTGGAGCATCCAGGTGATGAGCCAGCACCAAAAGGTGGACCGTCATGCGGTATTCTTGCGGTTCAGTTGTAAGTTCTCCGTTGGGTCACCACAGAAAGCGGAGGAAATCTTGATCTACTTCCTTAACCTTTACTTGATAGAACATCTGTTCAATATCAGCAATGAACGCAATTTTCTCTTGTCTGAATCTTGTAAGGACTCCAACTAACTTGTTGGTGAGGTCAGGGCCTTGCAATAGATGGTCGTTTAACGATTCTCCATGATATCGGGCTGAACAGTCGAAAACGACTCGAATCTTGTTTGGCTTTTGTGGATGATACACACCATGATGTGGTATGTACCACACTCTTCCTTCCGTAGTGGTTAGTTCATCCTGTTCGATCTTTTGAGCGTAGCCTTTGTCGATGATACTGTTCATAAATACCATATAATCACTTCGATACTTCTCGTCGTGTTGAAGCCTTTTCTTCAAGCCACTTAGGCGCTGTTCGGCTGCAGGCCGGTTGTTCGGAAGTTGGAGATTCTCGTCCTTGAAGGGTAACGGCATCACATAGTGGGAACGTTCACTATGGCAAATTCCTTCTTCAGCTTTCTCGAGAAATCTGCGGTCCTCTTGGGATAGACCCATTCCACGCTCTTTTTCCGAAAATTCCATCTCAAACATCTCTCTTATTACGTTGGGTGTATATGACCTCTTTAACCTTCCTCTCGATGGTAACATATCCCTTGGCAGTACTATTGGAGCTGCTTCCTACAATATGGACTCTGTTACATGATATTGAATCACCGGTGCTGTGATTCACTGGACCATTTATATGCCATCCCAACAGCGACTTCACTGCATATGGTTCATCTTCGTTTCCGTGAATTACATCTCTTGGTCGTAGGGCACTTGGACAATTCAGACCAATCAGGATTCCTACTTCTACATCTTCCATGTAGGCTGGTATTTGCTTTGCTATCTTCTTCAAGTGAGGCCATTTGTTCAGCAGTTCAGTTCGGGGAATTTCATCTCTGTCAGCTGGAATCTGCTGCCTTGTGTAGGTTCTGGGTAACCTTACACTGGTGGTATTGTGTTGAAAATGTTTCACCACCAAACCTTCAACAACTTTAGTAGACACTTCTTGAGTACCATGTTGCATGGTAGTTAATAGAAGCTTGGTATCATTTCCCTTCACATGTAGTTTCTCCAAGGATTCTTCCTTAATGAAGGTTCCACCACTGGCATTGTCTAGTAGAGCATACACAGGAACTTTCTCAACAGGATTGTCCTCATGGTACAACCAAACTGGTATAATACCCATGTTGATTGGTGTGTCACCAGCCTCTGTGATGTCGCAAACAGTTGAACGCGCGTTAACTTGCTTCTCTACATCCTTGGTTTCTGAATTTGCTTTATCAGGGTCTTCCTCTTTCCCATATTTATTGAATCGTGGTTGCCAATTAGTGTCATGTAATGTTGTCAGGTGACGCTTCTTGCATACTTGACATGTCTTTCTCTGCTTACAGAACTTGGCAATATGATTTGGACTGTAGCAACCAAAACACAAACCTTTCATTCTTACAAAGTTTTTCTTATCAGCCAATGACCGTTTCTTGAACTCGAAACACTGATCAAGATCATGCAACTTATGGCATACAATGCAGGGCATACCAGACTTGCTTGATTGTTCATCTTTCTTTGTAGACTCTGTAGCGAAACTTGAACCTTGGTTTCTTTGATCCCGCCTTTGGCCATAAGGACTTTCTTTCTTCACCAACTCTTCTGAATAAATAGGGTCGGTAGCCAGGTCAGCATGCTTGATTACAAACTGCACAAAATCTTCGAAAGTAGCCAACTTCCCTTTAGTATTCCTGATACTACTAGCTCTTTCACACCACCTGCTACGAAGGTACCTTGGTAATTTCTCCCAAAGTTGTCTCAAAACATGGGCTGTGTTCAAATCATTCATATATTCCATACCAATCATAGCGGTTCTTTCTTGCTCTAACATGATGGCAAATTCTTGTAGCTTTGCTCCATCGTTGGGCTTGATAGGTGTCCAACTTGACAACTTGGTAACATAGGCATTGGCAATCTTGAATGAGTCCCCATAATGTTTCTTCAGTAACAATTTAGCTTCTTGGTACGAAGATTCAGATTTTCGTTGGAAACATCCCTTTATAACCTCTTTGGCTTTACCTGCAGTATATTTTTCCAAGTAGTAGAGTAGTTCTGTAGAATCTGTAACCTTTGACTCTACCAAAGTCTCAAACGCTGTTATAAATGCTGGATATTCCATTACAGTATGTCCCCAGAAAATGTAGGTGGTTTGTGGGTAGGTAGGGATCCTTTCAATTGTTGAGTTGCAATCATCTTTGTTAGTTCAGTTTGATTTTGTTGTATCTTGAGAAGCTCTTTATATGGGGTGACTTCTTCAAGTGAAGCAGGCTCAGCTTCAGAACTCTGATGTTGATTCTCCAATACTTTGGTGGTGTTCACAGTGGGTTTTTGTGCAATGCCTGTAGCTAGGGGTACAGGCTCTTTTCTTTCAATCAAATTAGGAACCACAAACGCAGAAGCATGTGGATCCAGCAATGATGTTGTAGCTTGAATGATCGGTGAACAAGCATTAATTGAACTTGGATTTAAAATTACATTTGAACAATCTTTAACATTACTGTCCTCGATATTACTAGCACCGTCATTTAGCTCTTGTTCATAGATCTGTTCCTCTATCTTAACTTCAGCTATTTGTTGTTTTAAATCCAACTCCTCAGCAGCCATCCTTATTGCTTGTTTTTCCTTCAGAAATGCAGCTTTTACTTCTAGTGTTGCAGATTTGGCCTTTGCTGCAATTAATTTTGCTCTTGTGGATACAGATGAGGCCACAGAAGATCGGGATTTACTGGAACTACGAGATCTTCTAGACTTACAAGAATAAGCTTCATATTTCATAGGTAGTTCCTTCTTAGCTTTATTCAGGAATTCAACGATTTTCTTTTTAAACTCAAACACATTTCTATCTTGAGTGTCATACCATTTGTGAGCCATTTCAATATCCTTATCATTTTCTAGTTCCTTGATATACAACTCGTAAGCTTTCTGCATATTTAAAAACAGTTTATCCAACTGTACTGTATTAAATCTCACCGTCTCATCATTATTTACACTCTACATAAGAGGGGCAATTTCATCCATTTGCTTAGTTACATCAGATAAAGCGTACTCACAGTTTTGTTTCAGACTCTTTAAAGCCATTTCCTTGTCGTTAGTTATTGGACCAGTTTGTTCATTGCGATAACTTTGATTTTCCATGACCGTATTTCCATCAAAGTTCAATGAACTGTTTTTATTCTGCTCGTTCGCATTTCCATCAAACACCGTGGGCTCGACAATATATGTCAGCGGTTCCGTGACGAGTGGCGAAAATAATGGCGGTAATTCATCGAGAAGTGGCAAGCTCATTTGCTCGTCATTCACGATATCCAACAAGCTCAGATCAGCTTCGAAATCCATAATAGTGTTCCTTTAACCTTTATCCATAGATAATCGTTCTTTATGGTTGAACTGTAACGGTTTCCGTGGTTGAAACGCTCTATTTTATTGCGAACCTTCGAAAGAGGTTCAACCATGTGGGTATATACTTCATGGTAACACTAGACCGGATTTCCATCTGTTTTTTATACCCCTAACCCCAACCGTAACCCAAATCCTAACCCTAATCCTAACCCTAACCCTACCCCTAACCGTAACCGTAACTCTAATGCTAACCATAAAATACGGTGGGAGACTATATGTATTGTTACCATGAAGTATATCCCACCATTGGTCCGGGCGGTGAGAGAGGTAGGTATCACCTGAGCGGGTAATTTACGGAAGTAGGATTTTCTAGACCAGTTTTTGACGAAGAACTCGAATCTGGATGTTATTCAGGCAGACGAGGCTGCTTTTAAGAGATATTGCGCAATTTAGCCTAATTTCCGTGTAAAATTAGTTAGTTTTAAATATTTTGTTATTATTACTAGGAATCCCAGAAAAACAGGTCCACTGGACCAGTTTTGTATGTATAATCCAACTGGCGAGGTATTTTTTACAAAAAATATAACTGAGCCTGTATTTGACTATATTCTGAACATAGCCTCGTTTTCATGCAAATATGTAATTTGAAATAAATCGTGATGCTTATCAAATTAACGGGAATAACTTTTCTACATTTGGAAATGACATCCATATCTGAGTGTTACAATATTAAATATACGAGGGGTGTCTCAAAATTAACATTTTCTAATTGGTTAGTTACAATACTTTTATTATTCATCATCCGAACTCGAGCTGTATGCGTTGTCTTCTTCGTATCCGTCATCACTTTCCCAATCACGCTCGACAAGTAGCTCCGGAACGTCGTCAGGATACGCTTCAACTATCCAATCGGTCTTTAAGTTAGGGAGCCAACCATGGAACTATGGATCCTCAAATGCTATAATTGCGTACCATGCCTTTCTCAAAATTCTAGCCACATGGCTGTGTGCTTTCGTAGATCGACTTCTACATGGCGGCAAGAGGGAAATGTCAACAACATTGTGCTCTTTGCTCATCTTACTCCAGAAAACATCTGACCTTGCCTCGTTCACTTGTTCGGTTTTCTTTTCTCCATGCGGGAAGCACACATATAACTTTTCAATGGCACCAAATTTCTCGTCAGACACATGCATCTCCGTCCACAACCGGCTGAAAATGTCCAAGAACACTGCTCACTTGTTTCCAGCAGAAGGGCTTCGCTTTGCGTAAAAAACGTGCAACATAATCATTTCCAGTAAATGCATGGAGTGCAACCAATGCTTTCTTTTCCTGATTGGTAAGACTACACGAGTTCAGGCGAAGGAGCTTTCTTGTCTTGCCAGAACTGTTGTCGATGTAGACTTCCACATTCCTGATTGGTTCCATTCCAAGTAAAATTATGGGAATATCGATATCACCAGAACTTGATCGTACCAGACAGGTTGTTGGTTGGTCACCACTGATCCTTGCAACACGCTGAATACGCAATTTTAGTATTAGCCTCCTCGTGGTCTGTTGCTATAGTTCCCTTACACAAAAAGAACCGTTTTGCGTTATCTTGAGGCAGGCGTTCCCCCCTAGCGAAGTATACAACACGCTCTCCCAGTTGATTCCTATTTTGAATCCACACTTCTTCGATAAGCTCAAACAGTCGCTCTTTGTTGTCAGTTGCCAAGAAACTTCTTAAAATCAGCAGGTATACACGCACATTCTCACTCCTATTAACAAACTTGTCGCTATCACCTCGGAGGTTTCATTCACTGTTCTTTATTGATCGAACCTTGTACGTATCACATGCAACGTATAGACGATGTTATACTGCCTTGGAAGATCTGAGAAGAGTCGTAATGCAACATCTTTAAACGTGTTTGGTACCTTAACCATGCTACGAATAATGGCTGCGAGATCGAGAATATAGGCTCTGCGAGCATGTGGATCGTCGGGCAGTTGCGCATCGTTTTCAATCAATGAAGTTAACGCGGCATTGAACAGCTTGTTTTTGGCGGTTTTTCTTCTCATGCGATTCCATCGCATGTTGCCATCGATAGTGGGGACTGGTGCAAGCGGGTAACACAGGGCTTTATCGATGTTTATCGCAGCATTCTGTTGTTGTGACTTGGCAGACACCATTAGCTGCTTACTGACATCCGTAAAACTCTTCCATTGAACTCGTTTTATGGGACTGAAATAAAGATCTTCCTCGGAACTCTATGAGTTTAATCGCTCAAAGAATTTGTCTCTCAACAATGTTCCACGCTCTTGAACAGACAAAAGGCTTTCTGCTACGTCGTCTGGTAAGGAGCTACCAGAGGCAAGATTGTACAATTTGTCGTGGTCCAGGTCAATCCTGAAGGGATCAATAAAGTCATTCTTCAACACATTTACGATGTTGTTGACGTTGTTCTCCGATTTTGTAACCCGCCAAAAAAAACCCTTCTCAGATCTTCCAAGGCAGTATAACATCGTCTACGTTGCATGTGATACGTACAAGGTCGTTATTAGGAGTGAGAATGTACGTGTACCTGCTGATTTTAAGAAGTTTCTTGGCAACGGCGACAACAAAGAGCGACTGTTTCAGCTTATCGAAGCTTATTTTCAGCTTATTGTATACTTCGCTAGGGGGGAACGCCTGCCTCAAGATAACGCAAAACGGTTCTTTTTGTGTAAGGGAACTATAGCAACAGACCACCAGGAGGCTGATACTAAAATTGCGTATTTGATTCAGCATGTTGCAAGGAGCAGTGATGACCAACCAATAACCTGTGTGGTACGATCAAGTTCTGGTGATATCGATATTCCCATCATTTTACTTAAATTCCAATCAGGAATGTGAAGTCTACATCGACAACGGTTCTGGCAAGACAAGAAAGCTCCTTCACCTGAACTCGTGTAGTCTTACCAATCAGGAAAATAAAGCATTGGTTGGACACCATGCATTTACTGGAAATGATTATGTGGCAAGTTTTTTACGCAAACGGAAGCCCTTCTGCTGGAAACAAGCGAGCAAAGATCCAGTGTTCTTGGACATTTTCAGCCGGAGATGCATGTGTCTGACGACATATTTGGTGCCATTGAAAAGTATGTGTGCTTCCTGTATGGAGAAAAGAAAACCGAACAAGTGAACGAGGCAAGGTCAGCTATTTTCTGGAGAAAGATGAGCAAAGAGCACAAGGTTGTTGACAATTCCCTCTTCCGCCATGTAGCAGCAGTCTACGAAAGCACACAGCCAGAGCAAACTATATTGTAACACATCAGATATGGATGTCCCTTCCAAATGTGGAAAAGTTATTCTCGTTAATTTGATAAGCATCACGATTTATTTCAAATTAAATATTTACACGAAAACGAGGCTATATTCAGAATATAGTCAAATGCAGCCTCACTTATATTTTTTCTAAAAAATACCTCGCCAGTTGGATTCTACATACAAAACTGGTCCAGTAGACCTGTTTTGCTGGGATTTCTAGTGATAATAACAAATTATTTAAAACTAACGATTTTGCACGGAAATGAGTCTAAATTGTGCAATATCAGGCTATAACTCTTAAAAGCAGCATCGTGAATAACATCCAGATTCGCGTTCTACGTCAAAAACTGATCTAGAAAATCCTACTCCCGTAAATTACCCGCTCAGGTGATACCTACCTCACTCACCGCCCGGACTACATGTGGGGAACTGAGTTATCAACAGAAACCGCGAGGTCCTGGGCACAATACAGGTAGCCCAAACGTTTACAAAAAATAATAAATCTCGGATGCCTTAACAATTACTTATCGTGTTATTATCGTGTTATTATATTACGCGTGTTATTATCTATATTACTTATCGTGTTCATTGTTAAAGAGCGCTCACCGCGAAGGCGCGCGCGATCGCCATTCTATTGAGCCGGCGAAAGACAATGAGCCGGCGAAATTGTCTTAACCGAAACAGCACTTTATCTTGATCGGTAATCAGTCTTGTTGACTGAAAAGCACGGCCGAAATATATTGATGCAGAATATATTGATGATTCGCTGCTATTGACAAAAAACACAGCCACGCTTTATTTTGACAAATGGGTCGACAAAAGTTACTGTTTTGCTCAAAGACAGTGAGCGAACTCTTGATCGCGTAATATAGTCTTGTTGACAAAAATAGAGCGGCATGATGACTCATCGTGTTTATTGTTAAAGAGCGCTCACCGCGAAGGCGCGATGTCAAAGACAAAAAGTTGTACTTTGTCTTGATCATTTATTGTCTGCTTGACAAAACTATAAAGCACGGCTGAAATAGCGCTGAGTATATACATTGATGATTCGCTGTTACTGACAAAAAACACAGACACGCTTTATTTTGACAAATGTTATTCTATTGCTTAAAGACAAATTTGAGCGAATTCTTGATCGGTTATAATTGTAACACTGAAACAGCGCTGAGTGTATTGATGTGATTCGCTAAATTGACAAAGAAACATGGACACGCTTTGTTTTGAGAAAAACCATGCACTTTATCTTGATCGTTTATTGAATTACAAGAAACAAACAGCGCTTGGTATCAATGACTCTTGTTATTTACAAAATAATCACGAAACGACTTTGAGTTGGGAGTTAATCGACTTTGAGTTGGGGGCGAAACGACTTTGAGTTGGGGCGAAACGACTGGATACCATTTATATACGAGTGATGAAATCACAAAAACATTGGCCCGAAAGTAATGGAAGATTGTTCAGTTTGACATTTTCGAATAAGAAAATGAATTAGCTTATGCCTATATAGAGTATATCTACACGAAATTTGAAACAAAGTAATTACAATCTCGTATTTTGTGAACGATTGTTTATCATGTGCCATCGAGCAACTCTACATTTTCAATGCATGGGAAACAAAAAGGTAAAACTATCTGAAAATTTGGAACAATGTTTGATAAAACATTTTTAGGTTTAAGAAAGGTTGTTTATGGTCGTGTTGTCTATGTCATGAGCAGATAGTCAACTCTTGCTTCGCCCTCGTTGACTATCTGCTCACGGACAACTCGGGCTCTTAGTCTAATTGTTAAATATTCACAATGAATCACAGCAATTGCCCTGTATAAAATATAAATTACTAGTTTCCATCTGTCAACTTGACGCATGTCAAAGTCTGTCTCATTCCCAGGCTTCGCTTTTAGAGGAACGCGCTAATTTCAGGGTATGGAAATAAGTGGCCAGCGAGCTGCTGCAGTGATACAAACCGGATGTATTGCGCAACTTTTTGCACATTTCTGACGACGAAAAAAAACTTGCATTTTATAACTTGTACACGGCCATAGGCCTGGGCACGAGTAATAAGCTGTAATTGTGATTACAGCGTTACTTGGCATTCATCACTCCGTACTCGAGAAGTACTCGTGGGGCGGGCAAAAAAATTATAGCCACCGACAAATTCTTATTGATTTACAAATCAACACACGGTAGCCTGCAGATCAAGTTAACTTAAGAACTACTAATTATTGGATAAAAGGTTGTTTTTCAATAATTCTTTAAAATCAGGATATAAATGCTAGGAAAATCAATGACAATTAGACTTAAAATAACCATAATAATAGCAAAAATATTTTGAAAAATACAATATTTATTTAAAGCGGATATAATTCAAATCTGTCGAGTGTCGGCGGCCGTGTCGGCGGCCATGGCGGCTCACCCGGCGGAAAAGGCGGTTCTCGCGCTGGCGTCAATTTAAATTTAAACGCCAAATTTAACCATGCAACCAAAAAACCGTTGCAAATTCACAAGGATATCGCAATCACAAACCTATAACTCTATGGAAAATATGGATTTTTCCTGCCATTTTTATAAAATGGACTGTAAGACGAACCTTGGCTCACAAACATCTAAAATGTCGATAAATATGTTCTGTGACAAGCAACAAGAAGAAAAACGAGAAGATTGGATGCTTTTCTTCACAGTTAAGTCTTATACAAAAAAAAATATTTTCAGGAATTTTTGAATTAGCCATAAATTATATAGCCTGCGCGCAGTCCCAGTTCAACTTCGAACAAAAGCTTGCTACGGTGCAATCTCGTTCCCAGAGCCCCCGGTAATAATTTATTATAATTATTAAGACCCAGGCGTGTTGGCAAGCAATATGTGTACTGACATCTGCGTTTTGTGTTTCGAAGCACTGTTGAGAACAACAGACAGAAATCTTATTGACGGAAAATCCAAAGTGAATGTTGAACTTGACGATTTGCCGTTTGTTGTTCACCATTCGTCACCATACATATGTAAACAATGTCTGACCGTGATCAAGAAACGCAAGAGTCTAAAGGCAAAGTTATTAGAAACTGATGAACGTCTAACATCGTTATATCGTCAGAAATGTGGGGAATATGGTTTTACTGTAAAAAGAAAACAGCCTTCATCAGCAGCCACCAGAAAATTGAAGTTTCCTGACAACGACAATAATGAAGGCGGTGAAATCCAACAAGATTTGGAAGAGAGGCATAATATTAGCTTGAGGGGGACCGGTCATAAAGTATCTACAACCCCGGGGCGGAGGGTATTTCGATGGGGTATGAAAATTTTACCTGCTCATTTGATGGGGCATGAAATATTTTGACAACAGATTGAGGGGGCATGAAATATATTTATGAAAAACTAGTACATATCATATTGTACAAATACCTAAATTTCTTCAAGGTCTGAAATGTGTTTTTTTTTGTCCAGGGCCAAGGATGCCACCATTTGAACATAACAATTTTGTAGCTAATGTATGCCTGTTCGCAGGTTGGCTGGCATGACTTAGACTTGTTACAAGTCACCTTGCTCAAGCTTTGTCACACCCCAGTCATGCCAAGCACCAAACTTTCAAACAGGCATACTATGTGTACAAGATTGTCAATTAAGAATTATATTAAATTAAAAATGCACCTTCAGTACTTGAAAGAAAGCCAGAGCAGAAGCCAAAACATTTATCATTTCAGAAACTTATCATTTCAGTCAGTCACAGCATACTTTAAACAAATAGATTGATTTAGCAATGTCTGAGTATAATTTAAACATTTCAAACAAACCTATATTTAACTGTAAATATAAATTGTTAGTATCACACAGACTCACGCAGTCATTCATCGCATGATTCACACTCTTCAGCAACAGAAGGTTGATTTGTTGAAGAAAAAAATTTAAGTAATGTTCCTTGTGAGCCTTTTTTCTTTTTCTTTTCCTGAATTTTTATTAAGTTGTGTTCTTTGACATCTTTTTGGGTTTTTTTCATTTTTATGAGCAATTCATCAATGATTTCCATAGCATCATCCTCAAAAAACTGATTATCTACCAAGAATTCTAATGTGTCCAAATGGAACCTTGGTGCCAAGTCACAGTTTACATGTATCTCTTCAGCTTTTATTTTTCTCTTTTCATTCTCCAGGTGCAAAACCTCACATTTGTTATTTGTCAGTCTTTTCACAGTCTCTCCAGTCCTAACAGAAAATCGTTTCTGTGTTTCCTTTACACTCTTGGCTTTGTTCTGTTCGCTCCGTATTTTTTGCCTCTTTGCTTCAGCAGTCATACCACTTTCCTCATTAACTTTCCTCTTCAACAAATTAACATTTCCTATGATGGTGGAATGGGCAGTATGTAGACTCTTCAGAAGGTCTTCCAACCCACTTTTTGTGGAATCCAAAAATTGAAGCTCATTTGCTTTCCAAAGTTTGACATTATTCTGCGCATCAAAGAGTTTAGATCTCCAGTCCATTATGTATGTTAGCATAACTTTACTTTCATTTTCTAGTTTTTCAATCACTTTTTGAGAAGATTCTGCTTTGAACTTGTCACCAGGTTTAATGCCATGCAGTTGGCTGTTGCTAAATCGGACAACATTTATGGCATTCCCATCTTTGTTTTCTGGATCCAACATGCTTGTTACCTTTTGTCTTTGCTTTTCGTAATCTTTATTTATTTTCCAACGCACAATCCGCTGTGAAATGACATACTCTTTAAATTGAAGTGGAGCTAATAAATCATATGATGACATGTAAAGTTCTTCCAAAATTTGGTTGGAAAATTCCAGCTGCACAGTTAAAGGATTTGGAATCCACAAGTCCTGGACTATCTTTGGCCCTGTGTTTAATAAAGAAAGATCAATTTGTATTTATCATAATCATCATTTAATATTCATACTGTATATTTCAAAACAAAAACTATTTAATATACTACTACAACATACATTCCTTCACCATCTAAATGAGTGAAGAAGAGATGTATTATATAAAAATTATAGTAAAATTAAACTCAAGTTTTAATATTTAAAATATTAAATATGAGTATTATAAAATACCAGAAAAATTTAGGAAATAGTATTTCATGTTTTATATATATCAAAATATTTATGTTTAGGATTTGTTGTATATTGTATTAATATAAAATAAATATACATATACGTACATTTTGAAGTATCAACGTATAAATCTTTTCCCTCTGAAGTTCCTTGTTTTCCAGCTTCTTTTGAAATCCCAAGGCCGTGAGCAGATTTAGAAGCTTCTATCTGTATAGCAGCTACAAATCTTCGCTTGTGCCCTGGCTTTGTATCAAGGCCAACATCTCTCAAAAAACTTTCCATCTCAACCACCTCCCTCGAGATTTTAATGATTTGCTCCAAGTCATCATAGCCTTGTTCAAAAAAAGTGTTAAAGTATTGACCAAGATTGTTATCCTCAAGGAACATTTTCACTTTTTTACTCTCCTGACTCAATATCTCACTCTCGGCAGCCATCTTGAATCGAGTTTTAGCAAGAATATGATACGGTACACGAAGTACTTCATAACGTCTATTAACGTGACAATAATTGTGCATAGGAATGCAGGCTCATCAGGGCTCGATTTCCATATAAATATCCCCAAATTTAAAACATAGTGGCTAACCCAAACCTTACCCTAATCCTAACCCTAACCCTCCACCTAATATATACTAACCCTAACTCTTACGATAATGTTTTATTTTAGAAATATTAAACAGCTGATTTTAATTTCGACTTTTACTACCGATAGTCTATGTGACGTCATTTCGGGATTTTATATGGAAATTCATCATATTGATTTACATAAATATTTACATGCGGTTTTACATTTATGGAAATGAATTCCAATGACAAAAATAATTTACGTACGGAAACAAGGAAACAGTCAGCATTTTCTGAATTGGTGTTAGCTTCACAGCAAACTTGTTCACTGGATGAAAATGAGAACTTATTATCTGTAAAGATTGATCACTTGGAGGCCGAGAATGCAATCAAGCCTGGTCAGGCTATAAAGCAGTTGTCATCTGAGGTGATTGCCCATGTTAACAACTTGAAAGGATTACGTGCTGTCTTTCAGATTTTAACGGCAAACGTTGATATAAATGGAAGAACCTTACGATATTCGTATTTAGAATTCAATGAAGCGCATGCATTATTCTTATCACATCACCCTTTCAAGACAGTCGATAGCCTTACTGATCGCCACTGTAAGAAAGTATTCAAAGATCTACTCTGCCATCCTAAGCATGGTCTTGCTGTATATATTGTTGACAACAAATTTATAGTTCTTAGATCGAGAGAAACAGACCTTGAACTTTTTATTGAAGAACTGGTGAAGAATTCCAATCAGAATACACAACAGTCACAGACAAGACTCGATGTCACACCGGAACTTGTTCATGATCTTCTTGAAAGTATGGACACATCTTGGGACAAAAAAACAACGAAAGTTCTCCTTTGTGCCACAAAATCAAAACAAGAAATACAAGAATTAGGTATCAGCTCACGTATAAATAAATACACAGAAGAGGTATTATCAAAGGTTCAGTTGAAAAAGGATACTAAAGCAAATACAGAAAAAAAAGTTACGGAAAAACTGAACAGACAATCTGAAAATATTCAAACCCGCATCTCTGATCTTGAAAGAAAATATGCTCAGAACTCAGACAGGTGGACAAATCTGCAATTGGATGAACTTAAACAAGAGACAGATGATCTTCGTGAGAGATTAGATGGCATGAAACAGCTACTCAACAAAGAAAACCCAAAGGCTATTCAGAATATGGTGAGACGGCAGTACAGAAAGGATGTTTTGCAGCAAAGAATCGGGATGAGTAAAGCAAGTACTGGTCGTCCAAAATCGCTTGATGAACAAGATGAAAAATTCATCCTTGATTGTATTGAAAATAAGGCGACTGCTCATGGACGTCGTCATGACCCTGTCTTGTACATGAATCATAGGGTCAAGAAGAAAGATTTCTTGAAATTGGCCAACTACAGCAGGCATTCTAGAGGCTTGAAGCCAATCAAATCGGCGACAACGGTTTACAACAGAGCACGGCCAAAAAATCGCAGAAGCATCCAAGCACAAAGACACTTGGGACTGGGATTATTTTGCAGCAAGAAACCACCAAAGTTGGAAGAGAATGACAATCTCCTTACACATTACCAACGTGCCTTTAAGAAAGGTATATTGATGAAGCAGTGTCATGAGTCAAACGGTGGTGGAGTATTATACAACCTATTTATTTCCAGGGATGACAAAGCATATATCTGCCCTGGAACAAGTACAGGTGAGCATTTTATTGAATGAAAATATTTACAAATGAAATTATTTACACTGCAGTAGTAATATATTACAAAGAAAATTTATGTGTTTTTAAACAAAGAAGAGCTATTGGTTGATGCTGTGCCTCTGTTTTTCTTTCTAAAAATGACTTGAAGATTATTTAAGTACTACTAATGTTCCTGTCAAATACTGGTGTAGATTGATGGTCATATTTTAAATGTTACAAATATCCCATGATGTTGAAAGTATTTTTTCTTATTTTAATATAGGTGTTAAAAGTGCGAGGAACATCCGAGTCATCCAGCCTTCAGATGCTTCAAAACAACGAGTTTTGCCAAGGTATGATTTCCCAAATCGGCTTGTGAATGCTACCCCTGGCGTTAATAGGATCATGAAGCTAAAGTTGCAAGATGTTGATGGTAGTCAGAAGATCAAAATTGAGGAAGATGACACTGTGGCTTTTAACAGGCCAAAGTATTTTGTAGGAAGCAGTGGTTCAGTATGGGCGTCTGAGTATATGAGACTAAGAGTGGTGGAACCAAAGTTATTCATGGTTAAAAGAGAGGATCAACTGTCTGCAAATATTGCTGGATTACTCTTCGCAACTTTGGATCAGTTAACCTACTATAATCTTGGAACAAACCTAGACGATATTGAAAATATTTCAGACGATACTAGCTGCATTCATAGGAAGTATGAAGTCTGCAGAGCAACATCAGTTCATAGAACACTGACTACGTCTTTGTTGGGCCTTGAAGATGAAGAATTAACTGACCAAGTTAATGATGTCAAATCCTCTATCACTGCTGTGATAGACAGCTGCAATGATTTGACTGAACAGCTGAGGGAGGAAGGAGAGAAGATTGAAATTTCAAGGAAAATCCAATCTCTCGATCAGAAGTGTGTAGATTGCATCCAGCAGATCCAAAAACTAGTCCCAAAGCTTAAATCAAGGATTCATGAGTTCACAGATGGTGGACCTGGGGTTGGTGTCAACAATCTTGATGTTAAATTTCGCATGGCACAAATCATTCAAATAACTGATGCTGACTTCTTTATAAGACACCATCTAGCTAATGGAGATAGCAGTCATAATGAGGTTGAGCGTTGCCAAAGTTATGTTGGTGATGCTATTTGTGATGGAGGTCCAATTCCATGGGAACACAGACAGCCATATGAAGGACTATCTGATGACCAGCTTGCGAACATGACACTAGAGGAGCTTGAAGAATCAGAACATAACCGCATGAAATTCAATGCATTCAAGGTGTGTGACGAGCTCACTGATCGTGTCAATGGTGCTCCTGCTCCTGGGGGATTTATGAAAGCCTACACATCTCTTCCTTCAAACGAAATGTTTTTTAATGATGAGGATTATGTTAAGGATTATCTTCATGCGACTGAACAGAAAAGAAAAGTTTTGCCTGGAGCAAATTATTTCAACAAAGTCATGTCTTTTGCTGAAAACCACTTCGAGTTTGGTGAAAAATACATTGAGTTTGTGAAGTACTCTTGCAGTAAGTCAGAGGTATGTGCATTTTGTTCGACCCATGGTTGGGTTGGACCACCATGTGCAACAGTTCCAAAACCATATCCTGATTATGATGCAGATGGTTTCCATTATAAAAGTGTTTTCGAGAGCCCTGTTCAAATAGATGGAAAGAATCGAGACGTAGATGATTTCCAGCCAAGAAAGCAAGTTAAACACCAAGTAATGAATGGCAATCTGGTCAGAGATGAAGATGTGAAAGAGTTCTGTGCCAAATATCTAGTTGAGGAGGTCCTTTTGAGAAAATATCTTGATCACCTTAATTACTTGGATATCAACAAGAGGAAGAGGGCAGAAAAAAAGAAGCTTGAGAATCAACAAAATGCAAACAAACATTTTGACGATTATGACTGGTTAGAGCTCTTTAACAGTGGATTGTTGAGGAAATTGAAGGTGTCAGATCTTGACAAGTATCTGAATCATCATGGTTTAAAGAATTCTTTAAAACTCAGAAAATTGGAGAAGATAAGAGTAGTGCAAGGACACATTGCAACAATGAATGGTGATGAGCAACATGATCTCGGAAATATTGATGAAGAAATTGATTCAGATTCAGATGCTGAAGAAAGTGGTGATGATCTGGTTATTAATGATACCCAAATATCTAATGAACTAAGTGATAGTGATTCATCGGACAGTGAGTCATCAGACAGTGATAATATGGATGTTGAAGAGATATTTACTACAACGAGGAGTGGTAGAATCACCACCAACTGGCGAGCTTCACATTTCTTGTGAGACATGAATTAGGTCCACAATAAAGAGCAACCTTTCAAGTACACATTTTTTGCAGTTCAAATGTTGCCAGGTCTTAATATTAGGACTCCTGTAATGAGACCTACCGAAATTTGAACTGCTAAGTGTAACAGGAGGGATAACTGTGACAAGAGGGGTACGAAATATTTTAGTAATATTTCAATGGGGTACGAAATTTTTTCTTAAAGTTTGAGAGGGGTGTTAAATTATTTTTAAAAAAATAGGTTTACCCTCCGCCCCGGGGTTGTAGATACTTTATGACCGGTCCCTAAGGAAACTTGTTTCAATCCCCTAATTCTGCCATTTCTGATTTCTGTGTTGTCATGACATACATATTTTATGTTTGGGGCCTAACAAAAGTATATAATACCAAGGCATCTTTGGAAATTGATTATTCAAGTTGCTGTGTTTAATAAACAGGCATTCTGGAATTCCGCGGAAAAAAATCGTGAATTCCGCGGAACTTTTGAAGTCAATTCCGCGGCTATAAATCCAAATTCCGCGGCCAAAATGGGAAATTCCGCGGCCAAAACGGGAAATGCCGCGGCCAAAATGGGAAATTAAAACGATCAAAAACATTCTTTAACACATGCAATAAGCCTGGAAACAAGTTAAAATGTTTTTTTTAATAACAAAACTCAATCATACTTTACTTACTGTAATTGTCCTACATAAATTTATAAACATTGTGTAATGTGTCTTATATTATAGGCTGGTTTACACGATCAAAGTTTCTGTGTTCACAGTATGCTTTGATCAAAGTGTGTGACTAAAGTACCTGAAGGATATTTACTTGCTCGCTGTTTTGCATGTATATTTACAGAAAGATGTGATTTTTCCTTTGGATGTGGAACTTCTGACACTTTCTTTACAACAAATTTATCCATCTACAATGCTTACTTTCGCTTTTAAATTTCGCAATTTTTTTCCTGGAATTTAAATACAATACGTGGAAACGGAAGTGAAACGGACCGGAAGTACTTCCATTTTGATAAAACATTTTTGTTTCAAACCAAAAAGTAATTTTACAGGCGTAGCAAGACATTAGTGAACGTTGCTTTGTGCCAGAGTACATGTAGAGTATCAAATATTTTGTAAATTCAAGGGAAAAAATTGAAAACGATGTACCAAAATTGAAATTCCGCGATCTTGACCAAATTCCGCGAAATTCCGCGATTGTTGGTCGATTCCGTGAAATCGCGGCATCGCGGAATTCCAGAATGCCTGAATAAATGATTGTTGTGCTCAACTGTCTCATGATTATTTTAGCCCTTTTATGCCTGACAAGTTTCTCCGTACATCAACACCATTAAACAAGGTCCCCAAGAAATCAAGTACAAATGAAGAAATTATGTTTCATGTATCACCAATCAATAACAAAGTGGATAATACAAAAGAAAAACGAATGCCAAGTGAGTGCCCTGTTACAATATCAATAGAATGGACTGACAGAATAAAGAAGAAAGTTTTACCACAGGAACTCAGTGCACTTGGAAAGATGTTACGCCGTGGTACAAAAAAGCAAATTGCAAGAGCTGCATGGCAATGTGACAAGATAAGACCACATCTTTATGCAGAAATTGTGAAGCAAATTCATAAAGAATGTGTGGCCATGTGCGTAAAAGGAACAAATAAAGAGAACAAGAAGAGAAAAGATAGCTGTCTTCGAAGGACAGATAAGGAAAGCATTGTGAACTTCTCTTTTGACAATTTGACTAACGAATTAGAAGAAAGAGCCCCGTTATTGCTCTTGGTGCTTAAGACTGCTGCTTTGAGAGTAAAGGATGATGAAGGGAAATGGAAACCATCAGTTGGTGTTGCTGCAGCCGTCTGTCTACGAAATAGATCTAGGAATATGATTGCAGTCCAATTGATGATTGCAATTATAGATCGTCATTCAGGATTTATGGTAATTATATTAATTTTAATTTGAAATTGAACTAGCAAATATACATGTAGAAATATTCTGTTATCTACATGTATATACGGTACAGTTTATTCACTGGTTTATTAACAGTACTAGAGAATGATATAATTAATTGGGTGCAGTTGACAAAATAATACTGTACTTTAAATTAAGTTACTTGGCTAATGCCAGACATACTTTATTAGAAAGGGTTAAAACCTCTTATTTTCATTCGCAAGTTTTTTGCACAATCAGTTTTTCTTTATTTAAGGTTTTTAGGTGAGCTAAATAAAAAAAAAGTTTTTGCAAATTAGCTGGAAAATGAGTGGTTAATTTACTATATTATTATATCATTCTCTTCTGCAGCCACACTATAGATTTTACCAATAACATTTTTCTTGTAAATCAGATGATTATTTTTATTCAGCAGAGGGAATATGATGGTCCAAATTAATTTCTGTACAAATAGGTAAAATTATGTAGCATCTTTTAGATAACTTAGAAAGGCTTTGTTTATTTGCAGGCTGGAATGAACCGTTTACAGTCTCTGCGATTAATGCCATCGCATACTTATTTTTACAAAAAGCTATCTGAGTATGGGAAAGACCATGACAAAAAAATTCTGGATATGGTGGGAAATGAAGGAAAGAGGAGAACTGCAATTAGTGAAATTGAGCAGCTAAAGATAAAGCAAGCAGAACAATCCCCCTATAAACAGACTAAAGATGAAACAAAGTTAAGTATATACAGTAATGTATATAATTTATTTTTAATATTTGGCATTTACACTCAGTAGATGAGATGAAGGAAAAGTTATGGTAAATTATAGGTGGGTTACTTCCGGTCAAATTATGCAATGTCATTGGTTAATTTGCGATCCTAATCTTACTGTGATGACCTCCACTGGAAATGCGAGGGCATTATGAAAAGTGATGTCCCAGAACTTCAAAAGGCACAAATTCCAACAAATGCTTCCTAATGAAAGTAAGCAGACTTAGTCAAGAAAGCCAACCAAATTGCTGTCGAAAACTTCTCATTGAGGCTATATAAACCATGTTTGTTCGGACTGTACAATGAAATATAGCACCTCGGTTTTTGGCACAAACCTTGGCTCACTGTACTCACTCGGTCTGTACTAAAAGAACCTCTGTCCGATATTTCACTGTACAGATCTCACGCTCGGTCAATGAGCAGTTATTTGGCGAATATCAATATATTTAATTCTTGAATATTATTGATTAATATTATTTTTCTCTAACAGGACAATGAACACATTGCATCAGAAAATGAAAAAAACAGAGAAGCTGGAAAAAGAATACTAAGCTCCTTCAATCATCTCAAGACAGCCCTGAATGCTGGTTGTAGCTCTATTGATGCCCCAGTGGAATATGTTTCCTTATTTTCAAAGAAGAAAGTTGAGGAACAAGCAATTATAGAAGGAAACAAGATTGATGTAGTTGACTGTGTTACTATCAGTGAAGCATCCATGCCCACGGTTGATGCGCACAAGTATGCAATGATGTGTCCTGATCATGGTCGGAAGTTGACCCTTGATAATATTGATATACACCAAGAGACTCATGATATGACAGAGGATCATCAGAACCCTGATGCTCATTACTGTACTTTAATGTCCACTGAGAACCGAGTGTCTGGTATTCACCTGTCTAATTATGACAAGCCAATTTGTGAACTTGGTGAGTTGGAAAATGGATCCTTTTGTCCCAACAAACTGGAGCATAACAAACAACGCCAAAACTACATTCACTTAGTTAGCAGAATTATAACCAACTCCATTCCTTGCCTAAGTACTTTGAAAGATGTAGTTACTCAACACATTCCACACCTGTATTCCAAAGAAATGAAGAACTCTACAGATACTGTGAGTTGATAATTATGAAATTATGTGTACTCTCGCATGTGTTTGGTTAATTTTGATGTAAACGTAGTAGTGATATATATATATATATTTTTTTTTTCATATATACAGTACTGTATAATATATTCATATAAATCTTCACTGCAGACTCTTCTTGGTGTAATCTATGAAAATGAAAATAAGGCAGATGGAATGCAAAACATTCTTGACAACCTTCAGAAGTATGTGCCATCATTTGAGGAAAAAGGAACCATATATTATGCAGAACAGGGCATAGTAGGGGACCAGCTTACTGTTGAGAGGGGAGTGAATGGCCTATTTGAAGTATCTAATGGCTTTACTGCAGAAGAAAGACATGAAGGACTTCACTTTGAAATAGCAGATTTCCATGGTGGTATGAAATTCCTTGAGGTAAACCATTGTACAAGTAATCATAATTACAGTACATATATGTAGCAATTACAATTACAATTACAATTACAATTAGATTTACAGGTACAATTAGAAATTACAATTAGAAATTACAGGTACAATTAGATTTTAGATCTAATGCTTACACAGTTTACTGATTTTTATCTTTCTAGTATATCTTCAGTTACTTTTATCACCCAACTGCATCCAATGACAAATGTACATTGTTTAGTGATCGAAACCTAATCAATAGAAGGAATGTGCGTGCAGATGTTTCCAAAAATGTAAGTGCATGCAAGAAATTCTTTTTACTTGAACTAGAGGCAAGAGTTATTGCAGCAACAATGAATGAGCTTGAAATTGAAGATATTGATGCACTCCCAAGCCCAGACAAATTCAATATAAACACAGAAAATGCCTCAAATCAACAAAAGATCGAGTGTTTAAATTCATTGGTTTCCAAGGTAGTAAACAAGTACATTCTAAGGGATGATAAAGTGCAAGCAATCCTTGATAAAGTGCAAGCAGCAAAGGATGACTCAAATGTTTCAAAACCTGTCGGAGAAAGGTACATGTGTAGGTTCCCTGGTTGCACCAAATCATTTCGTTATGATGGGAAAAGACGACGGGACCATGAGAAGACACATGAAGGAATGGTTTTGGATGATAATAGTGTGAAAACATCTGATAAAGCAATAGATGATGTGTTTAATTATCAGTCCTCTTTTCTTGAAGTAGGTATACTTCTAAGAAATTTTTATGATGCTGTTTCAGAAGGGGATGGCCAACGCATCATAAGATGTTGGAAGTTTATGCTTCCCTATTTGATTAAAGATGGCCAAAGTAGCAGGAAATATGCCCTTGAGGCTTTTTACCTTCTTTGCCAAACCAACAGTCTTCTCTCCCCACAAGCTGCACATCAATTAATTTGGAACAGGTTCTACAAACTAAAACCTGGTCCTGGTGGAAATATTCCTCTTGATTTAGCACTGGAGCATTTCAATCGGTTGATCAAGATTTTGATTAGGAATCTTGGACCGAATGGTTTGAACAAACATGCCATAGACAGGTACTGCAAAGCCCTTGCTGTTAATAAGGAACTGTTAGACAATTTTGATGCATTATGTTCAGTTACTAGAAGATCTGGTACACATTCTAGCCATTCCACAAATGGAGATCTCCATAAAATTGTAAAGGAACTAGTACAACAAAAAGCATTAAACTGTCATCATGGAAGAACATAATTATAACCATTTCTCAGGAATGAAGGACAGTCTCTTAGCAGATCTCGATGTTAAGTCCTTATTCAAATGGATGAACACCCACAAGAAAAAAGTTCACCTTAACAAGTGTGCTCGTTAAAGGGTTTGGGTGACCAAAATTTTTTGATTTCTAACAAAACCACTCTACCTTGTACAAAACAACAGGGGTCATCCATTTATTATGTACAGGTATACTAAATATTTCGATTTCATAACACCTATTTTGAATACACATTTTGAATTATGTAAAACAATGGAAAAAAAGAAAAACAATACATGTATTGTATGCGGTCAGTATAATCTGCAGACCGCAGACTGCAGACTGCGATAAAAACTTACCTTGAGTTTCACAACACGAGGTTCAGCAAATTCGACAAAGATTCCAATCACTGTCAGACATTTTGTTGATTATGAAAATGACCGCTGTCCGGTGGTACCGTAACAAGACCATGTGACACAGGTTTGGTTATAGTTAGGACCTGATGTTTATGGTTGTCCTTATACAGACAATAGACTTATTCTACTTCGGAGTCAACATATCCAGATATAATCTTGCTTAAACTAACAAGACTGGTTAAAATGGTTGTCATGGTAACCAAATTGCCATATATAGCAACACAATTTGAAAAAATTACAAAAATATTGTGTATGTATAAACTATAAGGTCTAACAATTGACCATAGAAACTAATGGTGAGTATGGTTACCATGGCAACCACCACTTTGCCGATATAAATATCACTAATGGTTTCAGCATTATGTCATTACCCATTTGGTAAAAAACTCAAGATGAATCTTTATATCGCAGTCTGCATTTTACACCAAGTCTGCAGTTTTAGTCTGCATTTTATACCTATTCTGCATTTTATACTTGGTCTGTAGTCTGCGGTCTGCAGTCTGCAGATTATACTGACCGGTATTGTGTATCAGTTTGACCCACCTCCTGTGCATACATATGTACTAAGTGGATGGCCCATAAGCAATCTGATTTGACTATCATATTATAATTCCTGCTTTGCAAAGTTATAAATAGATTTTATTATAGTGTAACAAACTACTGTAGTTATATACAGTTATAGGTAAATACATTTTATTATAGCGTAGTAAACTAAAAAGAATGTCAAATGTACATACATGTAAAGGATAAAATTTTCTGCACCAAGAACACTTAATCATGACCTTTTTAAAAATATGAAGTTGTGATTTGGCAGATTACGGTATATTTCCAGGGAATTGCCCTTCTGTATATGTGAGAACGTAAATGCTTAGCCTGAACAATATCACCGGTACTTCTGCAAGGTGATAGCCTGAGTAGCAAGTGTAAAGGGGCTAGGGAGTGGCTGTACAGCTGCTCCACAGCCCGTCCTAAACCCCCAGCCCCTTTGTACCGGCTACGCAGGCTAGCAAAGATATTATTTTATTTACTCAATCTAATATCCACTCTTGAGTAATATTTTTTACATGAAATTATTGGTGTACACAACTTCATATTTGGGACGATATGATATATATATAGTATGTACGTATAGTATATTATATAATTTAAAATATATAATTTAAAAATTATAATTGAGAAGTTAATTTCAATGTTCCATGTAGTCAATTTCATCTGTTATTTGTCTTAAAATGCCACTCAAATTGTCATTGTCAAATCCCACACTTTCATTTTGACTATTTTCATCAGTCATTGTTGACATATTTGCAAATTTGGAATCATCAAACAATTCAACCCTTGCAGAGTCCTCCCTTATTTCCTCCCAATCCTCTTCCACCACTTCCATGTCTTCAAAATCCTCCACTGACAACAGTAATGAGGAATTGGGAGAATCCATATCTTCAAAAACCTGACTTAATGCAACATACACATTATTTGCATGGGTATTTCTCCATAGTTCAACACAGCTAATAATGTCATTCATATAAAAAAGATGATCACAGTTATCCAGCACTTGATTGATTTGATAGTGATCAAATTCAAACAATATGGCAGTTGAGCTAACAGGTATAAATTGTTTTGTGCTAGTAGGAAGTAAACTTGCTCTGTAATCGAGAAGTTTTTGACGAAGTAGGTCTTTCTTGACGTTAGATACATGACGCTTCCGATCAATTGATTTCTTGTCAGGAACTGTTGTTAAGAAGGACATCATGCAAATATTACTGTGGTTTGAACAATCGCATGTTTTGCTACACTGATCACAACACAGGCAACCCTCTGCCTGAGATGTTGTTGAAGGTGTTGGGAATAGCTGCTCAATAAAGTTTTGACGACAGTTTTCTGTATCAACCAGTTCTTTCATCTGGGTATCACAATGAGCTGTCAGAAGCCCATTATATAGGACATAACAAAAGCATTGTTTACCATCCCTTCCTAATCTGCCAGTTTCCTGAATAAGGCTATCCACTGTACTGGAGGGGCCAAAGTGTATACTGCGATACACATCTTTACAGTCGATACCCATCCCAAATGCTATTGTGCATATCAAAATTCTTAGGTGACTTTTTTCTTTAGTCATTTCCTTGACAACATGACGCTTAACAGAGTCAGGACTGCCAGCATGAAACATTTGAACGAGACATTGGTCATAGCTTGAACTACCATCAACAAAGTTCCTTTTACCAAGTACTGCATTAAATAAGCGATATATAATGGAACACTGCTTGCGTGTTTGGCAAAAGATAATACACCTTTCTGTTTCCTCACCTTTATCTTTTAGTTCTTCAATCAATGGCCCAAATACAGAATCCAAAGGTTTATCCTTATTTAGATAGGCAAACTGGTAGCTGATATTCCCTCTTAAAGGTGGTTTTTCAATTGCAAATGTGCTAAAGACATTCAAATTCAGCATTCTGTAAATGGTATTCTTTATAGCTTTGGTGGCAGTTGCGGTAAAAATTGCATATCGAGTTGAGGAATGCAACAAAGATTTTAGTTCCATAAGATTTGTATACCATTTTCTAAATGGTGCTGCTTGTTGAGATGTAGATTGACCCCTAGAAAATCAAATATATAAAATATTAGTGAGAAATCATTTGTATAACATGAAGTTAGCAACTACAGGTAAGTGGCAGGGGCAATGGAGCATGTATGCACTAAGAAAACGGACCCAATAATGACCCCTGTCAGTATACCAAACGTTTCAGGGACATAACTATTAACTGATGGCAAATGCTAGAAATTCTGTCAATAGAATTATTTGAAAACTAATTTACAATTATACGACTATGGACTGAAATAATTTCTTACCAATGGGCTAGACAATGCGCTTCATCTACGACAACTGCGACACAGTCTTCGCGAAATGTCTGGGAGCTAGCAAGTGTCCTCCAACGTTTCTTACCAAGGAATGCTTCTGGAGTTGCATATACCAACGAATATACACCTTCCTCGATGTTCTTTAAAATCTCTTCGTCCTGGCCATCGTATATCGCAGCTGCGGAGATTCCAAAGGAAGCATTGATGTGGTTCACTTGATCTTTCATCAGTGACAACAAAGGTGATATCACAAGAACGGTGCTTGTACCAATCACATAGTCGTTTAATACATCGGCAACTATTGGAATTGCCTGAAAAATCAGAGACTTCCCATAGCCAGTGTGAGCGCTAAAGAATATATCTTTGCCTCTAAAAAATTGAAGCAGAGCTTCCTTTTGATCGTGGTAAAACGTATCCACTTGTAGCAACATACATGATGTAGCAATTGCTTCGGAAAACTTAACTTCGTCCAACTTGAACTTGGTATTAATCGACGCCATATTGTTAACACGCGGCGCATAACATGACTGCATAAATTATTTTCCCTAAAACCTGGAAAAGCTCGTGGCAAGCTTTTGTTCGAAGTTGCGCAGTCCCTTACTTCCTTGGGAAGACTGGGACTGCGCGCAGGCTATAAATTATATGGTTAACCATATTAGAATAGATAATTGAAAGAATTTTTTCGATTGCAAAGATAGAAATATTGAAAATTCGACAAATTCCAAGGCTGGACTGCAATACTGCATTTGCCGCATTAGCAACGTACAGTATATTTGGATGCAAAAACTGCTTTGTTTTTCCATGTTGCGCACATTCTCTCCCGCACCACCTCTCCCTGAATGAAATTTTATTATATTTTAAAATATTAAGAGTGAATTGATTGTTGCGCAGTAGTCAAACGGTCGTCAGGTATATCTGATATTGTGTATTTCGGTTTGAGTTAGCGAGAGACGTTTTGCGACGGGCGGACGCTTTTGATGAAAATCAAACTACTTTTAATTTAGTAGGGCACATTGCCGTGTTTCACAGTTGGCGAGGACACAATTAAGACCAATGACCCGATCCCTGGTCCTGTAAAATAATTTACGGGATCCTCTGGCTTTGTTGCTAACGAGGGAGGCTGTGATGGTAGGAAACTGGTAGCGTCCACCATTCCCCGCCACTTTCGAGTGGAAAGTGCATATAATAAAGAAAAATATATATTTTAAATTAGAATAATGAATTAAAGTGTGATATCTCTCGCTTACGGTATATTTAGTGTTCCCTTTTCAACTTCTGTTTTAAGTAAGGTATTATTTTGCCCTGTTGATAAAATCGGGCTACGGCTCATATCGTTTTTGGCTACGAGTGCACGAGATTGGCTACGAGTAGGCCATATAGGTCTTACTTTTCCGGGTGATGCATACGGCACGTGTTTGTGTATAATGAACTAGTACTGTGTATATATACTAATAACAATCCCCGTGCTACTAATTTGCGCGCCAATTCTTTAATTATGTCCCTTCGACCTTCTTCTCCAATATAAAACAACAACATGACGATATCAACAAGAACACTCACAAAAACTATAAACAGTAAAATCTTATCACTTCGTGACGATCAGTCCTTTGGTATTCAAGTCGAACGTTTTGAAGATGAAATAAAGATATTACGAAACCGAACCGTGTAATCGTAAACTACAACCGTGTGAACAGTTTCGTCCCACCATTTTAGACTTTTTGTTATACCCAAAGCAAACAAGTCTAAAGTATACAGAATATATACATTATATATCCACTGAGAATAAAGTAATAATGGCAATTCATGCCTAGGAAGAAATGGGTCGTTGTTCCCGCAAATAAATATACTCCACGATATCACGATATCTTAAAAAGATATCTCAAAAACCTATCTTGATCAAATTTTCAGAGTAGACTACAAGAATTGAATTATGTTCAATTATTATGAAATAGTAACAGTTTTAGTGAGACCAATTGTATACATTTCTAGTATTCAGACTGCCAAACTTTTATTATGCCTCCTATGTTAATAGTTATAGTTCACCTCCTAGACAATGTCGTTTGTGACTAAATAAACATTATTCCAGGTTTTTATCATTGTTAATTATCCAGTTATCATGCTTACAATAGTACATTCTTTTCACCATGGGGTGTCATATCTTGGGTAACGCAAGATTAAAAATTGAAATTCGACAAGCGCCAGGCATATGAGATCCACTCATACGCCAAGTTTGATTTGATTTCATAAACAACTCTGCGATTGTTGCATTTTGAATTTTCATGATGCTACACGGGCGTGCAAGATGGCATTTTCTAGAAAAATGGAAGTTTTTCAACCTGATTTATGATAATTAATGCTAATTTATATTATCATGATGTGCCTTGTTCGGAAAATTCAAAAGCATTGGTAACAGCCGGTTTATTGGACTTTCAGAAAAGGTATAGAATTCGCAACAGTTATGGATATTTCCCGAGATATCAATAGAACAAAGAGGTAGTTCAATTTTGGATGTTTTTCAGCCGGACAGGAAAGAGTTAAGTGCGTTGTGTTCATTTGAGCAGCCGACGACGCTATCTAGCGTGACCGGTAAGGAGAATGTATATTTAATAAAAGAGTCTTATTGCTTATTTCCTCAGTTGTATTTTATAAAAGAAATAGAAAACATCTTTCCGTGTTTACATACAGCTATAGAAACACTCGTAAAAGTTTGGGAGAACTCGAAATAACGTGGAAACTGCACTCGCCCTGCGGGCTTGTATGCAAATACGGAAAATGTTTTCTATTCCGAGATTATTCGAAGCGCCGTCCTGGTGATTGTATAACAAAGAAACTGAATCAATCAGTAGTCTGATAATCTGTAGTCTGAATAATTTAAAATCAGTATAGTCGAGCTTGTCTAAGACATACGAGCTACTTGAGGAGACATCTGTGAGTATACACTTTTATACTTAATGTCTAGCCGTAGCTATTTTATATCAATTTAGATTTATTGAATCTAGTCGAACCACTTTTTTGAATCTAGTCGAACCACTTACTTGGTACTTAATATTTAATTTGCTGTTGTACCGTGTGGTGTAGTTGGAATTTAACTCGTACGGTGTATTTTCGTTGGATATCGCGTATCCTACCCTCTTCTATCTGAATTCGAAACTCTGAACCCTTGGATTGTACCCATCAGATTTTCCCGCGCGTTCACAGGCGACTCCGTTAGGCGTTACATCTCAGAACAGCCAAACTCAATGGCTAACAACAAACTGTCAAGCTTTTTATATAATATTGCATTTTGAAAGAACAGAAAACTTTTAGTAAACGTATTAACCGAGCGCTATTAATGATATACTAGCGTGTTTCTCACTCGTATTTCTATATCATCGCGGATTATTCTCTTGCACAGCTGTAGATATGATCTAAGACTAAGGATTTATGCGAAGGAAAATTTCGAGTGATGGAATATATACATTTTAAGACCAAACCGGGAACTTTCCGTGCCAACTTGACGTGGTAAATACTTCTGAAATTCGCCGAGTCTTCTCAGAATACCCTATAGAGTTATTGTTCATCCACAGTCCAAATACGTCGACTCGGAACCTGATTTTTTGGTTTGAACCTCGTTATGCTTCGCGTCAGTCAAGGCTGACATAATTCGAAACGAATGTCAAGAAAACGCTGAGTTTTGTGAAAAATATAGAAATAATTACTTTCTAAGGTATGTCTTCTTTCAATTAAAAGACAAAATGAATATTAATTTATATCAAGGATTTACAAGATATTTACGGATGGTACTATTTTTATTTACGGATGGTACGATTTACAAGATATTTACAGATATTTATGATCACTAAGGGCATTTCGTAATTTAAAAAATGGCCGACTGAGCGTGCAATGCGTCACGATTGACACTCACTCTTTAAGTTCGATCCAGTTATTAAGTTCGACTGCAACAGTTCGACAAAGCGCGACGCGGTTTCAAACGTCGAACTCGTATTATTTATTTTTCTGTTAATCAGGCTATGTATCACTGATTCCACCATCCTCCTACGCCTTCTCGCACGCTATTATACTAAGTAATATAGGATTATCCGGTCGAACTATATGTCAAACTTAATTTAAACAACACGCCCGCTAGGCGTTAACTGGGGCTACTTGAGTTAGTGCCTGTTGAAAGACATTGTAGGCAAATTCAGCGATTTGAATTCAATATACACAAATCTATAGTTGTAGGTACATGGTACATGTAATGATACAGCTGTCAGTGCAGGGGTGGTTAAATTTTCCATCATTGCAAACCCATAACATAGTGTTGGCCAACGGCTTTGATTATATGCAGGTGAGTTGGCTATATCCATATGATATCCCCACCAAACGAGCCATCCTGTTTTCTGACCCAATTCAGCTGTAGCCAACAGGGTCAGGGCCAGCTAGCTAAGACAGGTTACTGTCTTGGTTAGCGAGCCAACTCGCTTTCCATGTAGTCAACGTCAAAATTCAGTTCGAAAGGTATGTATCTGGCTGTGCAGACCAAGTAACAGTTTGCAAATGGTGTGCTTTTTGAGTCAGTGAGCCTGGCAAGTGGGCTAGCCTGCCTCATGTAATATCAGTGAGGACAAATTACTGATTTGGTAATAGCGAGCCAGCTTCATGCCTCCATGTACAGCTACAGTAATCATGAATGCCAAAAATCAGTTTGAAAGATGTGTATTTGTGGGGTCGAGGAACAATGGAAAGTACATGGCTGAACAGACCCGTCACTGGTAAACCAGCAAACAATAACAAACTCTTTACTCCTTGACCTTGATCTTGATAGTTTGTATGGGTGTCAGCTGTGTTCATATGATTTGTAAGTATTTGTGTATAATATGAACAATCGATACAAACTTACTGATAACCCAGAACATTTTGGAGCTCCATTTAAGCTTACAGGAAAAATATCAAGTGAAACAGGGTTATTCGGCAATGCCAACATTGCATAGTCATCATAGATGAGTTGATAACAACCAGCAAACAATAACAAACTCGGGTGTCAGAGATTTATATATTATGTGTTCATTTGCAAGCATTCGCATATAATATGAACAATCGATACAAACTTACTGATAACAACATTTTGGAGCCCCTTTTAACCTTACGGGTAAAATTCGATAGCAACATTGCATTATTAGTCATAGACATAAATATGAAATTATACCTACTTTAATAATAGTACTTGGTATATAATATATGAAACAATAAACTGTAGCATCGATTTGATTTTGTATAACATAACAATAAACAATACAGGCAACAAAGCTTATAAATATATTACAGTTACCTGCAG
Organism: Chrysogorgia sp. JL179-B06; assembly: GCA_035772405.1. NCBI lineage: Eukaryota > Metazoa > Cnidaria > Anthozoa > Scleralcyonacea > Chrysogorgiidae > Chrysogorgia > Chrysogorgia sp. JL179-B06. Next base: position 2,332,441 of record JAYKKM010000123.1, on the reverse strand, counting down.
AACAGTTAACATATTTCCATACAGCATTCATATGTTGAGTCTTATATTAAATTCTTAAACATTTAGGACAAAAAGCGTATGGAAACAGATAATTTGATCGAGTACAGGTTCTCGAAATCGTAGATCAACCCGTTTCGAATCGGGATTGTGAGCGTATATAAGATCAAGATACTTGCCAGCCACATCAAAGATTTTCAGTGAAGAACACTCGAAGAAAGGTGACCAGAGGAGTAAATCACAATGGCGTATGAATATAATATATGCAGTGGTTTCAATTTCGCAAAGGTGAAAAGACGACGACAAAATAATAATAATAATAATAATAATAATAAAAATAATAAAAATAATAATAAACAGAGCCGAAACCTAGACTCGACTACCACTGGTAGCTCGAGTAATTAGGTTCGGAACATGGAAAGTTCGACGTTTGAAACGGGCCTAAGTCGGCTTATTGAGGCTGAAGTTGCACGGGTGAATTCGTTTCTTCGCCGTAACCACAGGAATATGGAACGATATTAACGACCAGAACCCTCTTTGGCCTGGTTTATACGTCGGGACTTCGTATTAGACGATGAATTGAATTCGTTCAACAAAGAACAGAACAATTATTCTGGTGCTCAAACATTTGTCTGAACATGACGGAGACAAATCTCTCTAGTCTAGATCAATTGAATTCGTTTTAGACATCGAGTTAAATTCCTCTGAATTAAATGAGGAATTATAAATTACAACCCCCGTAAAATGCATTGAAGTTTTAAAACATGGCGAGTTAAGTATAGGTTATTTGAGGCCACGAGGGGATATGTTTAATAGCGGGTCAAATGACTGAAGCATTGGAGTTTTAAAATTGTTTACTTGAACGGCTTTACTTCGTAGAGAAAAACCGAGCGAGGGGTTATGTTTGAGAAAATCGAAAAATCGAAAAATTAAGCGTCGACTGTCGCCGAACATCGGATGCAGTGTGGCAGGCGCAAAAATTAACATGTGACTAGATTTCTCAGCAGTTTCCTCACCGAAATAGGAGAGTACTTCATCTATCGATCGTATGTATATCGCTTTTAGTATAATTTTAAACCGGACAACTGCAAAATAGTTCAAAATATAATTTTTTCATGAACATTTAACAGCAATATTACCCGAATTTACCCGAAATTTCTTTCAAAAAATGCCCGAAATTTTAATTTTTAAAAAGGTTGTGGCTATGAGCTTTAATGAATACATTTGTCCGCCTGATCATAGACAATAAAGATACCATCGTAGATATTTGTAATGAGGCTTCCTGGTGAACAGAAATGGTACCTAGCGATCTACATGAAACAGGCTGGTCTACGTTCCTATGATGTGCGGTGTGGTAAATGGTAATAAGAAATAGAGAATAGACGCCAGCTGAGAAAAGAGTACGTGACGAATCTACCACCATATCACGTCCGTTTTCAGCTGATGCTGTGCAAAGGCAAGTTTTACGTCCGTCGCCAGCACAAGCTGTGCGAATGCAATATGAGTCTGGCAGGGGCGTACCGTATGGTGTGTGTGTGTGTGTGTGTGTGGGGGGGGGGGGGGGGCGACCCCCCACTTTTCACTGAATTGGTCGGTAAAATGCGGAGTCAGTCGGTAAAGCCTGGCATCGTCGGTAAAACCGCAACCGGTTTTTAAAACCGCAATCGGTAAAACCGCAATCAGACCGGAAGTTGGGAAAACCTTGTAATAGTTAAGGCTGTCGGTAAACTGTTCGTCATATTAGATCGTTGGTAAAATTGACTTAATCGATTGTTTAAACTTTGTCGGTTGTATAAAATTCGATTTAATTGCATGGGTTAATGTTAAATTAATATTCCTGAGCTTACAAACCTCCCTTTTGAGCTACTTTCGAAATTAGTGACCTAAGGGCTACTTTCGGATGGCGCCTACTTTCGGGTTATTATTTTTAGCATCGGCCAAGTTTTAACCACTACTGTACATTTTGCATAACGTTTCGAAGTTTTGTTTTATTTTGATTAAATTACATAAGAGTTGTTACTCATTATCTAATGCTAATAATTTACCGTAATCGATACCGAATATTCAGATACCGAATGAGGACGTCTGAACGATGACAAAGACAAACTAACTACTGTCTGTAATTCCTGAATCTTTGATATTACTGTTTTATACATGTTTTAATCCATGCCATTCAAAATAAATTGTTAAACAGATGTTACAACTTACTTACACAATAGTTATAGATGCATTGGAAGGGGCTACCTTCGCGGGGGGTTACTTTAAGAGGGGCGGCTACTTTCGGATTTTCGTGGTAATTGCTTAAAAAAGCGGCTACTTTCGGGGGGCGGTTACTTTCGAGATTCTACGGTATGTTATGGCAACGTATATATATATATAATTAGTTGGTCGTTCATGTTATTAAAGTTGTTGTTTATTTTTCGACAAGCCGCGTTACAGCATTGCATTTATCAATCTGAACATATTTTCAAACTGTATAATTTTTGGGTGCATGTGCTGTGCACTGAGCAGACCATCAGTGGGATAGTCTACTGGTACATCGCTAGTTGTATTTTTTGCAACATACCCTAGATGACTATCAAATAACGTATATTATTCGACTTTCGTAATTTATACCACAACTTTCCCTTAATATTAACTTTAATAAGACTTATTATAGGTGTCCGCGTCGTAATTTTCCCTTTCGTAAACGGTCGTTACCATCCCGAAGCGTTGTTACCATCTCATCTCTCATAAGAACGCTGCAGGGTAAGCGGGGTGAAATGGCATGACAATTATACATTGCATGAAAATATGTAAATATTTATTACTATTTAGTATACAGGAGAAGTATCGACATATACAACGTATATGTAGATACTTTCCAAAAGGCAAACGACGTTATTTGGGCCATGCATTTCGAAATATCAATCGCAAGCGGATGCTGCGAGGTTTCAAAATATATTTGTGGACTGACAAATTATATTTGTCGACCAACAAAATATGTTTGTCGACTGAAACTATTATATGCGCATTGCATATATGGACCACCGTAATATACTGTAGCTATAACCATAAATTAAATGTATTTAAGCATTTCTGCATTTGCCATAGAACATTCGTAAAGTCATTTACTTGGCATAGATGCTTTTAAATGGCATAGATGATTGTGTGAACGTGTTGTGCTGCGTAGGCAGTGTAGAAATACAAATCAAAATGTGCGAAGGACCTTCGTCAGAGAGTGAAACATAAACTCTCTGACGAAGGGCCGTTCGAAACGTTAGACAAGCTTACACACTATTTCATAGACTTGCTCCAAGTCTGCCTCTTGATTGTTTTGGGTTTGTTTAAATTTGTTTTTTTTCTTCAAAGAACTGGCCATATTGGCATATAGATGTTTGTTCGCTTTTTAGATAGAAATATTATGAAAGAACACGAGGAGCCGCGAAATAAAGTGTGCGGGATCCTTGGGACCACGAGGAATTTCACTCCGCTTTCCCAGCATTCTATGAGAGCTGGGATGGTATACCGACGATTCGGGATGGGAACGACCGTTTACGAAAGGGAAAATTGCGTCCGGCGTCCGCGGATATAATGGGAAAAATTTGGGACGGTTACTGTCCACTTAATAAATGTGTCCGCCTATCATGGAGTCCGCTTAGTACAGGTTTTCACTGTATCTTCATTTTTACCTGTACTTATCTTTTGTTCTGGCAGATTCCTCGAGACAATAATACTAACCGCAATAATCGTCCGTCGAGCACTTACCAGAAGATACCTTACCAAAGTTACTCGACTATAAAAGCTTTCCATCGCGTTTCTGCTATAAAAGTACGTCGAAAAATGGTTCTCTGTTGTCTACTCGTGGTCTTCTTTTCTCTCATAAACAATGTCTTCAGTTCAGGTAAAATTAGAGTTATATTTAGTGAACGTTTCTCAATCGTTTTTTCTGAATCCACTTGTGTTTCAACACTTCAAACCAGGGACTACGTAGCCGGGGGGCTTTAGCCCCCCCCCCCCGCCTTTTGCTCTGGAATAACTTTAATAAATCGAGGTTATTGTGTACGGTGTATTCTTTAAAGTGATTCTCCGATGAAAACATTGCTTGTCATTTTCTTACAAAATCTTAAAGATATTACGTTGATTTATAATCGTGCAAAGTTTCACTTCGAAATTCGTTGAAATAAAGGTTATACTTTACTTGTGAAGTTTGTATTTTGAACCGCCTTTAAATTGACCAAGTTTGAGAAGAATGAGTCGAAGAGAGCTTTTAACGTCATAGCCACCAAAAGAACAATGAACTTTTGTCTTTTTGAGGCTATGATGTCAAAGATCTCCTCGACTCATATTTCTCAAACTCGGCCAATCTAATGGCGGCGTGTGCAACTAGTTTCCCAGAAACTAGTCAGGTATTGTCGAAGGAAGTAAAGATAGACTAAAATTATGTTGTTTATGATCATAATTTTTTGTTGAAATCGCGTTTCAGAGAGTGAGTAAATCAAACATTTTCCGGCGGGCATTCCCCCGACCCCCCTAGAGGGTTCTCGCGCCTTCGGCGCTCGGCAAGCCCGCCCACTTCATATTCTGCAAACACTTTTAACATATATTATATATATATATGTATATTGGGAAAACTTGAAATCGCATTTCTCGTTTACCACTCGTGTTTCTACAACTATACGGCCTGTTCAAGTCGAGATTAGTACCGTCGCCCCAGACCCTTCGAACCTGTGACGGTGCTTCGTGCCGGTGTGAGAGAATTAAAGTAGCTACAAGTGCAATGATTTTCTTGAAAGACCAGAAACTATTTATTTGATTTATGACGTCTACGGAATTAAGGAGCGCTATTATATTTGACAACATGTCATCGAATAACGAAGTGCATCGGTTGTAGTACTGAATTTCGTTTAATAGACATGAAATAGTTAATGTGTCAATGTTGTTGTTATACGAATTAATTTTATTTAATAAATGTTTCGATTCCCGACTGCATCTCAGAAACAACTTCTGAGTTTGCGTCAAAGCTTATTATAAAATAACCGGAAGTAAATGAGCGACAACACGCTATATAAGATGACGTGTATGTTTTGCTCGCGTAGATTTTGCTCGTTTTTGACGGATTTTAAGTAGTTGAAATCACAAAAGAAAGTCAAAGAATACCTGGATACAACGCTAATCAAGGTACTAACGCAACAGAATGTTTTAACTGCAACGTTGAGTGTATTTTCCTCGCTAAAATCGCCAACATGTTTTCAACAAAGGCTTCCTAGCAACGCACATATATAGCAATGCCTCTTATAACAGTTAAATCTGCATTTTTCATGGCTTTATTGTTAATTTAATGGTGTTATTTTATAAAAGAAATAAAAAAATTTGTCGTTGTGTGATTATCGAGTTATAATGGCACTCGACAAGCTGGCAAAACTCGTGTTTTACACCATCTCTCATGACATTATAACTCGATAATCACACGCAACACGTTTTTTTATTTCTTAAGTAACTCCGAGTAGGAAACTATTTACTAAAACTTTTAGTTGTTGTCTACCAAAGTACTAGTTTCAAAAAGCATTTGCGATTAAATATCGAAGGCGCGAGAAGAAAACCACACGTGCATCCAGCGATCGAGTAGATTGGGAAGAATTATTACTGCTGCAGGGATCAATTATCTCCTGCAGTGTTCGTGAATCTTCTCTTCTTTTCAAATTACTCTAGACTTTGTTTAGTGTTGTGTTGGTTAATTATGAAAATTGCTTTAATCTTTGAATCTTTTTGTCTGCCACAGACAGAATGTCGGCTAACTTTAATGGCCCATTTACAAGGAGGTTTAGGATCAAAATATAGCCCCTATAGGGTGATCCTTTCAGCAGGGCTAACTCTTCTGGGGTAGCCTCCCTACTAGAAATACGCATAAGAACCACTCGCTCTCCTGTACTATCCCCCTGCGGGATTTTCATCATCCATGGTTCCCAGACCTCGCACGCCGCATGTATTTGTAGATAAAAAATTGCAAAGGCCGTTTCGTCGTAGATTCTGGTTGTTATCTCGGCCAATATTTAACCGATTTCAATTCTGAAAACAGATTTGGAATTACTGAGTCTAAATACATAACATACCTGTTATATTAAGAGACGGAGCACATCATTCCTAAAAACATGTTTAAATGCTTAGAAATTAATCGCGGCAATCATGCGGTTCCTTCGTCGTATATTATTTTGAACGTTATCTTGGACTAAATACATAACGCTCTTGCCTATCATATTACGCAAACGTGTACAGTCAACTGTCGTTATAGCGGACACCCTGGGGACCAACAGCGGGATGCGATAAAAATATCCCGATTTCAGGTTGAAAAATGTCACTACAATGTATTTAGTACTGTTTTTTTGTTTTAAAATGTCCAGTTTATTTCAATTTTTAGTTGACGTTTACTGTGATACATAAGTACACAGTACAAGTAAAAATACAAGTCAAAAATTTGTATTCAAATATTTTTTTATTCCAAAACCAAAAATACAACGTCAACGGTAACAAATCATTGTGAAATGTCTTTTCTTAATTTCCTTCACTGTAAAAGTACATGCAGTACGTAACAAAACTCAGTAAACTTACACAACGTTTTATTCTGTGATGAAGTACCTCTCTAGCGTGCTTTATCGCTTACTTTATATTTTTCTGTTTGTCACTTTTGTCGACAGAAATGATGACGAACGGAATCTTCAAAGTCCTTCCGCTGACAAATAGCAATATGTAAATATGTCACTCGATAAAATAAAAAGTCATTCGCTTTCATGTGTCGAGAGAAAAATACAAGATATATATATGTATGTATACATTGACGTAGGAACCGGTGGTGGCTGGGGGAGCCCCCCGCAAAAAAATCAGGACAAGCATTGCTAAATTTAATGTTTTTTTCCCAATTGTATTAATAAGGTAATCTACCTACGGGCTTCATCTACACGAGATTTTACAAACAAGTGTAGCCTGAAGTGTTATCCAACTCAATTTAATATGTATATGGAAATATCACTGACTGTTCTGATCATGTCTCATTAGCTCAAAGGTCAGAGCGCCGAAACGTTGATTCGGAGACCGGCAGTCACTTTTTCCATATATGTATTTGACAAAATTGAAATCCTCTCATTTATCAATTAATTATTATTAAAGCCCTCTGTATACAAGAAGTTGTGTATCGCTTCGCTACTTTGGGAAGTGCGCTCGAGAGGCCTTTCTCTACATTATGGTTAGATGCGATGTCTGCCTGTTGGTGTTAAGTGAAAGCGGCGAATTTAATATGTATATGGAAAAATCACTGACTGTTCTGACCGTGTCTCATTAGCTCAAAGGTCAGAGCGCCGAAACGTTGATTCGGAGACCAGGGTTCGATTCCCGGTTGGGGCAGTCATTTTTTCCATATATGTATTTGACAATATTAAAATCCTCTCATTTATCAATTAATTATTATTAAAGCCCTCTGTATACAAGAAGTTGTGTATCGCTTCCTTACTTTGGGAAGTGCGCTCGAGAGACCTTTCTCCACATTATGGTTAGATGCGATGTCTGCCTGTTCATGTTAAGTTAAAGCGGCGAATTTAATATGTATATGGAAAATCACTGACTGTTCTGACCATATTAAAATCCTCTCATTTATCAATTAAATATATATATATATATATATATATATATATATATATATATATATATATATATATATATATATATATATATATATATATATATATATATATATATATAATATATATATATATATGATGTGGGATATACCACACTGCATAAATTATAAACCATCAAGAATGTAAAAGTCTATATATATGGAAATATATATATATATATATATATATATATATATATATATATATATATATATATATATATATATATATATATATATATATATATATATATATATATATATATATATATATATATATATATATATATATATATATATATATATATAAGAATAATTTGAAACTGATCTAGATAAAAAAACTCTATTCAGAATTTTTGGCTGCAGACTGTCAGCCTTCCTTTTTTAATTTGATAATTATTCGTGTAATGTAAAACCAATTGCATTTTATTAGAAATATACCAGTCATGTCTAAACTACTTAATTATTGAATGAGTATTTCTCTTTAGATGATTTGTTAGTGTTTAGTTATGGTATCTAACACACCTTAAGGTGTGTTATAGATAACACATCTTAAGGTGTGTTATAGGTAACACACCTTAAGGTGTATTAGATAACACACCTTAAGGTGTGTCACAGATAACACTGTGTTAGTTAACACACCTTTTCATATAACACACCTTAAGGTGTGTTGCTTTATGGTCAAGCCAAAAACACACCGTAAGGTGTTTTTTACTCCTTATTTTTTAGAGTGTATTTATTTTTTAATTCATTATTTTCTTGCCACAGAAAAAATGATCTATTCCTCTTGCAAGGAAGCATACGAGAAGTCATGGTAATTATGCATCTGTTATATCTAAACATTAATATGCACATTAAAATATAACAATTACAGCTGTGAATGACATTACTACACACTGTTTATTTATCGGCCAAATTTAGACTGGTGTCAGTTGACTAAAATCAGCAAAAAAAACTTTGTTTGAATACATAATTTCGTATATGGGGTGTTTCCTGGATTTACTTCCACATCATTTGACAGTCTTGATGTTATTGGTACGGTTCTATATATAGGGGAGTTTCGATTGGGTGGTTAGGCAACCCCTCCTTAGAATAACAAAAATATTGATGCGCTTTTATTGAGAGCTGGTCATCATGTACGGTTTATTCTAGTCCATCGCGAGCAGTAAAAAAATTTGGCGGAATGAAAAACGACCTTGTGAACTTGGCGGAAGGTTGCATACTTGTAAGCCACACTCTGCTCCGCTGAAGCTTCTTGCGCTTTTATGCAGGCTAGTATTCAGGCTTTATGCAGACTATTCGCTTTTTCGGCTCACAGCAGGGTGTATTTCGTGGACGCCTTTCCTCCGAACTCTATAGAAAGCACAGTGTAAGGCGAGTGCAGAACAATTCTTGGTAAGTAAGCACTCCATAATTGATCCGTGCAATTGAGTATTTTAATTTTTTTACTATTGAGTATTTTTATGATGTTTTATTACCTCTCTTAAATCGTACTTCAAAATGCAGGAAAAGCCATTTCAGAGACTCTAGTATTCAAACTTTCCCAGAGAGTATGCCCCAGCACGGACCCCCTATCGATTTCATGTGCGGTCAGCACTCAGAGACAGACACAACCTGATTGAAGGAGGGTCCAAACCATTATCAGAAATTAACGACAAAATGGTCGCCGCTTGAGGGTTAATTTACACATGGTCCTTAGAAAATGGCGTCCCATTTTACAATGAGCTACACAGAGCGAAAATATTAAAATGAAGATTCTGCTTACTGAGTAGCTCGTCTACCGTTTGCCGACCTCTTAATATATACAAGAGTGATTATATCAAATTATTCAGTTACTGGTTTGATTAGATCAGTCAAATCTACGATGCGCCAATTGACATAATCTAGAGATAACTTTCGTCAATACTTGTGCCTCTATTAATGACGGAAATTTTAAAATGCCCAATGTCCTGTTGTCATTACAAGTTTGGTGGCATTACTTAATATTCAAATTTTAACATATAAGATATAGATTCTTCCATCGACTTTCGAACATTTCACCAAACGCTTTTGTAAATATCAAACAAAATTCGACAACAACTCCTATTTTATTTGTTGCCTGTTTTCAACACAATTTGGCGGATCGTAGATTTGAGTAATCTAATCACACCGGTATCTGAATAATTTGAAAATCGTTGTTGCGTTTCTCCTCTTTTATAAGGAGTAGATTCGCAGCTCGGCAAACGGTAGGCGATTTTCACTCTATGTAACTCACTAGCTGTAAAATGTGACGCCATTTTCTAAGGAATGTAATGATCACAACTAGTTCATTTATTTAGACTGCTTATTCCAACATAAGATACATGTATATACACTATGTACACTTAGCTAATACACGAGGTCCTATCACGTGTATTGATCACGTGTCACAACGTTGCAAGGGACATATGTAAATTAGTCTTCATGCGGCGGCCATTTTGTCGTTAATTTCTGGTAATGAGCATTGCAGTCGACATTGTAATTCAAAATTTCTCTTTTTTAAAACTGAATCCTTGCTCGATACTGATCTGTTACTGACCCACATTTTAACAATTTATTTATACTGAACACTGCAATCGAAGAGTTTCAGTTTATTAACACACAAGCTTTTACTAACTGTCTTTGTTTACAAATCTCAAATCAAAATTAGTAATTCTCAACTGCAGCAAATAATAATGTAAACTTTATTTATTCATAATTGATATATACTACAATGATAAACCTCTCTTTTACAGGTAGTTCACCAATGTCTACTTGAATTAACGATATATATGATATATAATATTAGTTTTGCATTAGTGTTGGGTTGTCCCAGGTTTTGTTACGTTTACAGAAAATATAGTATGAGGTTCTTATACAAATGTTAATTATTCTTTTCATGAAGTACTTTCGGCAACGTTCGTCAAATTTGAGATCTTTCAGCATTTCAATAAATTCTAATGAGGACAGATTCACAAATTTAACTTGTTCATAATTGTTGTTCTGTTCCGTAATTAGTTCCTGATACTTCTGTCTCTTACGGGTGGCATTATTGAGTAGATTGGATTCAAATCCGACTGTGAGTTCGAGAATATATATACATTTGTTTTCGATTGTTACCAAAAGATCGGGGCGTAATCTATCTCCGGTGAGAACAGATGGGCTGATGTAGCCAGGTATGTCAGCGTAGAGGCTATAATTTTGTACGGAGTTGAGTGAGGAGGCAATAAAATTTAAAACAGAGTCATGTCGCCAAGTAAACCGCCCTTCGTTTAGGTATGTTTGGCAACCAGCAATGACGTGAAGTAGGGTCTCAGGTTGCAAGCAGAATGAACAGTCAGATGTAGGTGATATTCCCCATTTCACAAGGTTTTTGCGAGTCGGAAGCGTGTTGTTGATGTATCGGATGGTGAAGTTAAATATGTTCTTAGGGAGTTTGCTTTGGACTGAGGACCATGTGGAGTTGAACGAGAGAGTCGAATATTTAATGATGTTGGAAAAGAATGAACCTTGTGAAATAAGGTGATGTTGAAGCCTTTCTTCGTGTTCTTTTCTGAAAGTGTTTAGTACGTCCTTTGTGTTTTTGTACTTGTCGTATTGCACATTCTTGTGGTTACTTGTGACAGTCCATAGGTTTCTAATTTCTTCATTTGGTGATAATTTTAAAGCTTTTCGCGAAACAGTTTGGCATTGAAGAAATTTCGTTGAAGGGAGAATGATATTTAGACCGTACTTACTGCGAGGAAGTAGGACGTTGCTAAGTGTTGCTGAGATGGGAAGTTCAAGCCATTTCCGTATATATTTCGACGCAATACCATCTAGTTTTTCATTCACCCAGGTTTTACCTATGTCAGAAACAGTGAAGTGCCAAGAGATTTTTGCAAGTGCGTAGCGGCTGTACAACATAATTTTATTTTTTGGATGTAATGGCAGTTCGTCAATTTCATTCATGATGTCGGTTAGTGTGTCGTGTAGCTCAGATTTGTGATTTTCTTCGGACATATTAAAGTCAAAGTAGCGGCCTAGGTAACGAAACGATTTCCCATTTTCAACACGTGGTACGAGATGGTTATTTACAAACAGTTTGGGGAGATATTGGACCGATTTTGTTGAATCCTTTTTAATGCCAAATGTTGAACATTTATCCACATGTATAATCATGTTGGCCCACTGACACCAGATCGTAAAGCGATTGAGAAGCATTTGATTTTCTTTTTCTTGACCACTGATAACGGCAGCGTCGTCTGCAAATTGTAACCAGTGGATTGGGTTGAATAAGGTAGTACTATCGTTTGGTTTCCGGAAGCCAAGTTGACCGTATTTTTCAGACTTGATGTGTTGAATATAAGTATTGAACGACATATTGAACAAGAGAGGACTGAGAGAATCGCCTTGGAGCACACCTCGGTCAACAGTGATGAATGGGGTGTTGAATTCATCTGTGATGATGGAAGTTTTGAAATCGGTATAGAGGCTACTAATGAGATTCTTTATGTGATCAGGGATATGGTGAAAATCAAGGACTTCGTGAATAAGGTTATGATGGACTTCACCAAATGCGTTTTTTAGGTCTAGTAATGTTATGACGAGAGATCGTTGTTTTGTGCGCGCTTTGTTGATTATATGCGCCATCTGAGCTGTATGTTCTAGTGTTCCGGAAAGTTTTGGGGTGAAGCCTTTTTGGATATTCTGTTCTATATACTTGTTTTCCGCAAGAAATTGAAATGTTTTATTGCGAATGCACGATGTTAAAACTTTAAGTGGAATGGATTCAAGTGTTATTGGTCTAAAGTTTGCTGGTTCGTCTGTCTCTCCTTTCTTGTGTATAAGTATTGTACATGCTTTTTTCCAATCAGAAGGGACAGCGCCGTGAGACCAGGCTGAGTGGATTATGTCGGATAGATAGGAACGTAAGTAGGGACAGCGTTTAAAACAGATTATAGATATTTGGTCAAGTGGACATGGTGAGCCAGACGGTTTCATTTTACGGATGACATTGGTAATCTCTTGATAGGTCGGGGGGTCGAGATTAAATGGCTTTTGAGGTGAAGCAAATTTTGGAATCCAGCTTGGGATGCTGAACGCTTTATTTGGGTTGATGGCAGAGAATGTCTTAGTGAAGTATGATGTGCATTGAGCCATATTAAATGATGGAAGTGAGCAAATTTTCTTTTTAAAAACTCTTTTAACGTAACCCCAGAAGTTTTTAGTAATTACACTGTCATGATCAATTTCCGCTGACTTTTGACTGTTGATGTTATCTTGATCGGCATTATTAGGTTTAAGAAGGTTGCGCAGTTTCTTGGCTACGAATTTGATTTCTAGCACTTCTCCGTTTTCTGATTTTAATTTCTTTAAGACGATTTTCAGGTCCTTGACCGAGGATTTCGCATACTTTTTTCTCAAACTTACATCGTTGTGGTTATCAACGTGTCCAAAATTTTCGCTAAAGTAGTTGTATATAACTGTTGCCATGGTGTTGATGTTGTTATTCAAATCGTGCGGTGTGATTGGGTGGTTTAAAAAGGTCAGTTTGAAAAAGTCGTTAGCGGTTGACCATTGTAATGGCGATTTCGGTAGTTTAATTCCCTTTTTTAGGATAGGGAAGTTTTCTTTGCAATACGAAGTTGGAATTTCAGCATCGTCTTGTTCTACGTTGTCCTCATTTTGTTGATCATTTAACGCTTCTGTCATTTGCTGTTGTAGTTCGTCTTGAAGGTCATCAATAACTCGGCAGCTTCGTTGATGCATTTTGAGGCCGCGAGGTCCTTTACAGACTTTACCACAGCAACATTTAACAGCTGTGTACGATATGACTGGCAGACATTCTTGTGCTGGCATTTCCATTGTTGGAGTATCATCCGTGGTGGTTTCTTGCTCATAGTTCACTTTGCTTTTACAGCGCCATGAGTGTCTGCCCAGCGATACGAAATCTTTACCACAAAATCCACATATTATTAGGGTTGCGAACAGTGCAAGTAGGCTTGCACGAATCATTTTAGATTCAATATTAATAAAATTATCAATATACGACGTTAGTGTGTCAATTCAAGTAAAATTTTTCGTTGAAACTGAGGACATGTACAGAGCGCGTTAACACACGTCTGCTCTATGTCTAATAATAATAATGTAAACTTTATTTATTCATAATTGATATATACTACAATGATAAACCTCTCTTTTACAGGTAGTTCACCAATGTCTACTTGAATTAACGATATATATGATATATAATATTAGTTTTGCATTAGTGTTGGGTTGTCCCAGGTTTTGTTACGTTTACAGAAAATATAGTATGAGGTTCTTATACAAATGTTAATTATTCTTTTCATGAAGTACTTTCGGCAACGTTCGTCAAATTTGAGATCTTTCAGCATTTCAATAAATTCTAATGATGGTTGACTGAAGACTCCGAGTGAGCTGATGGACAGATTCACAAATTTAACTTGTTCATAATTGTTGTTCTGTTCCGTAATTAGTTCCTGATACTTCTGTCTCTTACGGGTGGCATTATTGAGTAGATTGGATTCAAATCCGACTGTGAGTTCGAGAATATATATACATTTGTTTTCGATTGTTACCAAAAGATCGGGGCGTAATCTATCTCCGGTGAGAACAGATGGGCTGATGTAGCCAGGTATGTCAGCGTAGAGGCTATAATTTTGTACGGAGTTGAGTGAGGAGGCAATAAAATTTAAAACAGAGTCATGTCGCCAAGTAAACCGCCCTTCGTTTAGGTATGTTTGGCAACCAGCAATGACGTGAAGTAGGGTCTCAGGTTGCAAGCAGAATGAACAGTCAGATGTAGGTGATATTCCCCATTTCACAAGGTTTTTGCGAGTCGGAAGCGTGTTGTTGATGTATCGGATGGTGAAGTTAAATATGTTCTTAGGGAGTTTGCTTTGGACTGAGGACCATGTGGAGTTGAACGAGAGAGTCGAATATTTAATGATGTTGGAAAAGAATGAACCTTGTGAAATAAGGTGATGTTGAAGCCTTTCTTCGTGTTCTTTTCTGAAAGTGTTTAGTACGTCCTTTGTGTTTTTGTACTTGTCGTATTGCACATTCTTGTGGTTACTTGTGACAGTCCATAGGTTTCTAATTTCTTCATTTGGTGATAATTTTAAAGCTTTTCGCGAAACAGTTTGGCATTGAAGAAATTTCGTTGAAGGGAGAATGATATTTAGACCGTACTTACTGCGAGGAAGTAGGACGTTGCTAAGTGTTGCTGAGATGGGAAGTTCAAGCCATTTCCGTATATATTTCGACGCAATACCATCTAGTTTTTCATTCACCCAGGTTTTACCTATGTCAGAAACAGTGAAGTGCCAAGAGATTTTTGCAAGTGCGTAGCGGCTGTACAACATAATTTTATTTTTTGGATGTAATGGCAGTTCGTCAATTTCATTCATGATGTCGGTTAGTGTGTCGTGTAGCTCAGATTTGTGATTTTCTTCGGACATATTAAAGTCAAAGTAGCGGCCTAGGTAACGAAACGATTTCCCATTTTCAACACGTGGTACGAGATGGTTATTTACAAACAGTTTGGGGAGATATTGGACCGATTTTGTTGAATCCTTTTTAATGCCAAATGTTGAACATTTATCCACACGTATAATCATGTTGGCCCACTGACACCAGATCGTAAAGCGATTGAGAAGCATTTGATTTTCTTTTTCTTGACCACTGATAACGGCAGCGTCGTCTGCAAATTGTAACCAGTGGATTGGGTTGAATAAGGTAGTACTATCGTTTGGTTTCCGGAAGCCAAGTTGACCGTATTTTTCAGACTTGATGTGTTGAATATAAGTATTGAACGACATATTGAACAAGAGAGGACTGAGAGAATCGCCTTGGAGCACACCTCGGTCAACAGTGATGAATGGGGTGTTGAATTCATCTGTGATGATGGAAGTTTTGAAATCGGTATAGAGGCTACTAATGAGATTCTTTATGTGATCAGGGATATGGTGAAAATCAAGGACTTCGTGAATAAGGTTATGATGGACTTCACCAAATGCGTTTTTTAGGTCTAGTAATGTTATGACGAGAGATCGTTGTTTTGTGCGCGCTTTGTTGATTATATGCGCCATCTGAGCTGTATGTTCTAGTGTTCCGGAAAGTTTTGGGGTGAAGCCTTTTTGGATATTCTGTTCTATATACTTGTTTTCCGCAAGAAATTGAAATGTTTTATTGCGAATGCACGATGTTAAAACTTTAAGTGGAATGGATTCAAGTGTTATTGGTCTAAAGTTTGCTGGTTCGTCTGTCTCTCCTTTCTTGTGTATAAGTATTGTACATGCTTTTTTCCAATCAGAAGGGACAGCGCCGTGAGACCAGGCTGAGTGGATTATGTCGGATAGATAGGAACGTAAGTAGGGACAGCGTTTAAAACAGATTATAGATATTTGGTCAAGTGGACATGGTGAGCCAGACGGTTTCATTTTACGGATGACATTGGTAATCTCTTGATAGGTCGGGGGGTCGAGATTAAATGGCTTTTGAGGTGAAGCAAATTTTGGAATCCAGCTTGGGATGCTGAACGCTTTATTTGGGTTGATGGCAGAGAATGTCTTAGTGAAGTATGATGTGCATTGAGCCATATTAAATGATGGAAGTGAGCAAATTTTCTTTTTAAAAACTCTTTTAACGTAACCCCAGAAGTTTTTAGTAATTACACTGTCATGATCAATTTCCGCTGACTTTTGACTGTTGATGTTATCTTGATCGGCATTATTAGGTTTAAGAAGGTTGCGCAGTTTCTTGGCTACGAATTTGATTTCTAGCACTTCTCCGTTTTCTGATTTTAATTTCTTTAAGACGATTTTCAGGTCCTTGACCGAGGATTTCGCATACTTTTTTCTCAAATTTACATCGTTGTGGTTATCAACGTGTCCAAAATTTTCGCTAAAGTAGTTGTATATAACTGTTGCCATGGTGTTGATGTTGTTATTCAAATCGTGCGGTGTGATTGGGTGGTTTAAAAAGGTCAGTTTGAAAAAGTCGTTAGCGGTTGACCATTGTAATGGCGATTTCGGTAGTTTAATTCCCTTTTTTAGGATAGGGAAGTTTTCTTTGCAATACGAAGTTGGAATTTCAGCATCGTCTTGTTCTACGTTGTCCTCATTTTGTTGATCATTTAACGCTTCTGTCATTTGCTGTTGTAGTTCGTCTTGAAGGTCATCAATAACTCGGCAGCTTCGTTGATGCATTTTGAGGCCGCGAGGTCCTTTACAGACTTTACCACAGCAACATTTAACAGCTGTGTACGATATGACTGGCAGACATTCTTGTGCTGGCATTTCCATTGTTGGAGTATCATCCGTGGTGGTTTCTTGCTCATAGTTCACTTTGCTTTTACAGCGCCATGAGTGTCTGCCCAGCGATACGAAATCTTTACCACAAAATCCACATATTATTAGGGTTGCGAACAGTGCAAGTAGGCTTGCACGAATCATTTTAGATTCAATATTAATAAAATTATCAATATACGACGTTAGTGTGTCAATTCAAGTAAAATTTTTCGTTGAAACTGAGGACATGTACAGAGCGCGTTAACACACGTCTGCTCTATGTCTAATAATAATAATGTAAACTTTATTTATTCATAATTGATATATACTACAATGATAAACCTCTCTTTTACAGGTAGTTCACCAATGTCTACTTGAATTAACGATATATATGATATAATATTTAGTTTTGCATTAGTGTTGGGTTGTCCCAGGTTTTGTTACGTTTACAGAAAATATAGTATGAGGTTCTTATACAAATGTTAATTATTCTTTTCATGAAGTACTTTCGGCAACGTTCGTCAAATTTGAGATCTTTCAGCATTTCAATAAATTCTAATGATGGTTGACTGAAGACTCCGAGTGAGCTGATGGACAGATTCACAAATTTAACTTGTTCATAATTGTTGTTCTGTTCCGTAATTAGTTCCTGATACTTCTGTCTCTTACGGGTGGCATTATTGAGTAGATTGGATTCAAATCCGACTGTGAGTTCGAGAATATATATACATTTGTTTTCGATTGTTACCAAAAGATCGGGGCGTAATCTATCTCCGGTGAGAACAGATGGGCTGATGTAGCCAGGTATGTCAGCGTAGAGGCTATAATTTTGTACGGAGTTGAGTGAGGAGGCAATAAAATTTAAAACAGAGTCATGTCGCCAAGTAAACCGCCCTTCGTTTAGGTATGTTTGGCAACCAGCAATGACGTGAAGTAGGGTCTCAGGTTGCAAGCAGAATGAACAGTCAGATGTAGGTGATATTCCCCATTTCACAAGGTTTTTGCGAGTCGGAAGCGTGTTGTTGATGTATCGGATGGTGAAGTTAAATATGTTCTTAGGGAGTTTGCTTTGGACTGAGGACCATGTGGAGTTGAACGAGAGAGTCGAATATTTAATGATGTTGGAAAAGAATGAACCTTGTGAAATAAGGTGATGTTGAAGCCTTTCTTCGTGTTCTTTTCTGAAAGTGTTTAGTACGTCCTTTGTGTTTTTGTACTTGTCGTATTGCACATTCTTGTGGTTACTTGTGACAGTCCATAGGTTTCTAATTTCTTCATTTGGTGATAATTTTAAAGCTTTTCGCGAAACAGTTTGGCATTGAAGAAATTTCGTTGAAGGGAGAATGATATTTAGACCGTACTTACTGCGAGGAAGTAGGACGTTGCTAAGTGTTGCTGAGATGGGAAGTTCAAGCCATTTCCGTATATATTTCGACGCAATACCATCTAGTTTTTCATTCACCCAGGTTTTACCTATGTCAGAAACAGTGAAGTGCCAAGAGATTTTTGCAAGTGCGTAGCGGCTGTACAACATAATTTTATTTTTTGGATGTAATGGCAGTTCGTCAATTTCATTCATGATGTCGGTTAGTGTGTCGTGTAGCTCAGATTTGTGATTTTCTTCGGACATATTAAAGTCAAAGTAGCGGCCTAGGTAACGAAACGATTTCCCATTTTCAACACGTGGTACGAGATGGTTATTTACAAACAGTTTGGGGAGATATTGGACCGATTTTGTTGAATCCTTTTTAATGCCAAATGTTGAACATTTATCCACACGTATAATCATGTTGGCCCACTGACACCAGATCGTAAAGCGATTGAGAAGCATTTGATTTTCTTTTTCTTGACCACTGATAACGGCAGCGTCGTCTGCAAATTGTAACCAGTGGATTGGGTTGAATAAGGTAGTACTATCGTTTGGTTTCCGGAAGCCAAGTTGACCGTATTTTTCAGACTTGATGTGTTGAATATAAGTATTGAACGACATATTGAACAAGAGAGGACTGAGAGAATCGCCTTGGAGCACACCTCGGTCAACAGTGATGAATGGGGTGTTGAATTCATCTGTGATGATGGAAGTTTTGAAATCGGTATAGAGGCTACTAATGAGATTCTTTATGTGATCAGGGATATGGTGAAAATCAAGGACTTCGTGAATAAGGTTATGATGGACTTCACCAAATGCGTTTTTTAGGTCTAGTAATGTTATGACGAGAGATCGTTGTTTTGTGCGCGCTTTGTTGATTATATGCGCCATCTGAGCTGTATGTTCTAGTGTTCCGGAAAGTTTTGGGGTGAAGCCTTTTTGGATATTCTGTTCTATATACTTGTTTTCCGCAAGAAATTGAAATGTTTTATTGCGAATGCACGATGTTAAAACTTTAAGTGGAATGGATTCAAGTGTTATTGGTCTAAAGTTTGCTGGTTCGTCTGTCTCTCCTTTCTTGTGTATAAGTATTGTACATGCTTTTTTCCAATCAGAAGGGACAGCGCCGTGAGACCAGGCTGAGTGGATTATGTCGGATAGATAGGAACGTAAGTAGGGACAGCGTTTAAAACAGATTATAGATATTTGGTCAAGTGGACATGGTGAGCCAGACGGTTTCATTTTACGGATGACATTGGTAATCTCTTGATAGGTCGGGGGGTCGAGATTAAATGGCTTTTGAGGTGAAGCAAATTTTGGAATCCAGCTTGGGATGCTGAACGCTTTATTTGGGTTGATGGCAGAGAATGTCTTAGAGAAGTATGATGTGCATTGAGCCATATTAAATGATGGAAGTGAGCAAATTTTCTTTTTAAAAACTCTTTTAACGTAACCCCAGAAGTTTTTAGTAATTACACTGTCATGATCAATTTCCGCTGACTTTTGACTGTTGATGTTATCTTGATCGGCATTATTAGGTTTAAGAAGGTTGCGCAGTTTCTTGGCTACGAATTTGATTTCTAGCACTTCTCCGTTTTCTGATTTTAATTTCTTTAAGACGATTTTCAGGTCCTTGACCGAGGATTTCGCATACTTTTTTCTCAAATTTACATCGTTGTGGTTATCAACGTGTCCAAAATTTTCGCTAAAGTAGTTGTATATAACTGTTGCCATGGTGTTGATGTTGTTATTCAAATCGTGCGGTGTGATTGGGTGGTTTAAAAAGGTCAGTTTGAAAAAGTCGTTAGCGGTTTGACCATTGTAATGGCGATTTCGGTAGTTTAATTCCCTTTTTTAGGATAGGGAAGTTTTCTTTGCAATACGAAGTTGGAATTTCAGCATCGTCTTGTTCTACGTTGTCCTCATTTTGTTGATCATTTAACGCTTCTGTCATTTGCTGTTGTAGTTCGTCTTGAAGGTCATCAATAACTCGGCAGCTTCGTTGATGCATTTTGAGGCCGCGAGGTCCTTTACAGACTTTACCACAGCAACATTTAACAGCTGTGTACGATATGACTGGCAGACATTCTTGTGCTGGCATTTCCATTGTTGGAGTATCATCCGTGGTGGTTTCTTGCTCATAGTTCACTTTGCTTTTACAGCGCCATGAGTGTCTGCCCAGCGATACGAAATCTTTACCACAAAATCCACATATTATTAGGGTTGCGAACAGTGCAAGTAGGCTTGCACGAATCATTTTAGATTCAATATTAATAAAATTATCAATATACGACGTTAGTGTGTCAATTCAAGTAAAATTTTTCGTTGAAACTGAGGACATGTACAGAGCGCGTTAACACACGTCTGCTCTATGTCTAATAATAATAATAATAATAATAATAATAATAATAATAATAATAATAATAATAATAATAATAATAATAATAATAATAATAATAATAATAATAATAATAATAATAATAATAATAATAATAATATCTGAACCGATATTCTAAAACAGTGAAATAATATACAATTATCGGATGAGGCTGAGCATGATATCAAGAATTATCCAGACCGAGCTCAATGTTATCTGCCGAAGGCTGAGGCGGATAACATTGACCGAGGTCTGGATAATTCTTGATGTCATGCGTAAGCCAAATCCAATAATTGTTTTATTATAAATTGTTCAAAATAGTCTTACTAAAAATATACAAACAAAGTGACAGTCTGGTAGTAATCTACTACAAGCCATTTTTTATTTTGTAATTTTCGCGCACTTTGTCCTAGTGACGTCATCAGCGTTCAATACACCGTGCAATAATTCACAGTATTCGACGGAAATGACGTCGCGCCTGCCGGACATTGAGAATTCACTGGAGTATGTTGACCAATAAGAAACGAGAATGAAGTTTGAATGTATAATAATAGTCAATAATTGGTTTCAACAATAATTTCATTAAGAAATAAAAAACGTGTCGCGTGTGATTATCGAGTTATAATGGCACGAGAGATGCGTGTAAAACACGAGGCGATAGCCGAGTGTTTTACTAGCTTATCGAGTGCCATTATAACTCGATAATCACACGAGACAAAGTTTTTTATTTCTTTTATAAAAGAACACCATTAAATTAACAATAAAGCCATGAAAAATGTAGATTTACCTGTTATAATAGACGTTGCTAGGAAGCCTATGATGGAAACACGTTGGCGATTTTAGAGATGAAAATGCACTCAACGTTGCAGTTAAAACATTCTGTTGTGTTAGTACCTTGATTAGCTTTGTATCCAGGTATTCTTTGACTTTTTTTTGTGATCTAAGCTACTTAAAATCCGTCAAAAACGACAAAATCTACGCGAGGAATCACGTCAGCTTATACTTTATTGAGTTACTAGAATTACGTATACGCAACAACCCCTCGCCCTCTTACTGTTTGAAAGTTTTTTTGCTGACAGTACTTCTTTTAGTTCTCATAACTTTCAGTTGTACACTTGTACTTGAATTAAATTTCATTTGCCAAACTGAATAGACTTTCAATGGACAATGTCTCTGAGAGTTGTCTGAATTTAATATATTGTTTCATATGACATCAAAATAAATAACTAAATACATTAATGGTAATAGTTAGTATAAACAGACACTATTGGCTGTTGAAGGAAGAAAGTGCATCTTTATCATGGGGGTGCATATATAGTGCAAATGTAGGGATTCTACCCTGATTGTTGGTGTGGATAGATTATACATGTATACAGTAATTTGATAATTCTATCGACATTGGACTACTGCGATGTGGAGCTGGCGAAAGGTATCAACGCAGAGCAGGGAAACTGATCTTTCCTAATTCGGGACTTGAAACTGATTGGTTAATAGAAACCCTAGAATTGTTACATATTGTAATTAGAACTAATATCTATCATCATATCTAAAGAACTAAATCTGTTCATGTTTTCACACCTTATCAATTGCCTTAATTGACATCTTCAGCATTTTCAACTTTTGAGTTAAAATTAGTTTTTGTAACATTGTACTGTACATATATGAATTATGTGTTTATATTTGCAATAACTTTAATTTGTTAGGAAATAAGACCGCCATTAATACCAGTGTTAGCATTGAAGGGGCTATCCTGTATAAATATTATTATATTTATTATTATTAATAATGCCTAATGCAGATATCATATTTTGATGGTTATTAATACAAAAGCCATATGTATGTACAACAAAGCATGGCATAAAACCTATATATTCAGGACAACATGCCTATAGCCTGCTTGTGCCTTGTTGACAATGATCTAGTTGACACAGTACTTCAATCCCGAACAATTTCTGTTGACATATAGTGATCAGTGTCAACATCCCAATGTCAACATAATCCTACGCCGGTATAAGCTGTACATGCATTTTACATTGCAAGTCTGGGACCAGTATTGTCCATTAGCCTATCAGACACAATAAGTTATGGCCCACTAGGCCAGCTACTGTAGGCCTAACATGTTTAATAATGGATGGAGTAAACACAGATTGTTTATGGAATATGGAATACAGACCAGTGATACAATATATAGACAATCGTCAAGCTCATATCCTCAGAAAAATTATTCCCTTCTGATTACTGACCAGACTCTAACCATTTGAGCCATCGAGACTCAGATGGAGAGAGGTAACAATGATCTACTGGTTCAAATGATATAAGTGCCTATGTGGCAGTTACTATATACATCAGTAATGTTTGAATGTGTTAACTGCTGTAGTAAATTCAACCCGCATAGGACATATATCAATAGAATCAGTATACTGTATACATCATTGTAACTCAGAATCATTTTTGAACACTAGTGCTGTGCAAACTCCGGTTTTTCAGCTCCGGCTCCGGCTCCGGCCAAAAAAACTCCGGCTCCGGCAAAAAAAACTCCGGCTCCGGCAGAAAATTTCCAGCTCCGGCATCCGAGGAAAATTCGAAATTTAATGGAAATTTTACGGCAATTTCACATTTCAAAGTGGAAGCACAAGCACTATCTTTGTTTTTGATTTTAACACTTCGCAACCTCGTACCCAGGGTCTTTGGGTACGAGGTTGAACATTTCGTACTATGCATGATACACGGTATTGGCGTTGCAGTTGCGCGAGACAAGAAGCAGTCGCTAAGTCAATGTGGTTAAAACTTTTTATAATTGAACTTGATGAAGGTTCGCTGGCAAAAGGGCGCACCGTTTTTTTGTAACAATGTTCCCCACCAGAGAAAAGACTCGCTCAGACGCGACAGATGACGGAGGACAAGACAAATATGACAGTGCATCCAGCCGTGTTAGGGCCGGCCATTCGTTCTTGTGGCGATACCAATATATCCTCTCAGCTCTTCTAGATTAGCATATGATATGACATATGTTCAGTGTTCAAGACAATGGAAGACCTTTCAAAGTCGTTAAAATTGTTCACAAAGAATCGTGTCTGACTTCATCTGGCTTCTTTGCCGCGTTTGCGTAATAAAACGAAAGTACCGATCATTCCCCATCATTCCCCATCAAGCATCTTCTGCTGACAGTGTAAGCGTGGATAAATAAAAATGATCTATCTAGTCAATACCAAGCGGTTAAGTGCTGCCGGAGTTTTGCCGGAGCTGAACAAACTCCGGCTCCAGCTCCGGCTCCGGCAAAATAGGCCGGAGCTCCGGCTCCCTCCGGCGCACAGCACTACTTAACACTCATCCATGTATTGTCTGTCTACTCCGAGCTCTCCCTTACTCACTACAGCAGTGCACATATTACCACTAACCAGTATACAGTAATTGCTTGTTATACAAAATTGTTTACAGGCCCATGTTGTAAATACAGCTACAGTATTAGTATAGTCTGCGTGTTTTTGCACCTTACACTACCATGCAGCACTGTACAGTAAATAGGCTAATCATATAGAGGGCAAAATTACTTGAATATAATTGACTGATGAGAGCATTTTTCCGAAATTCAGGGCAAAATTACCTCCCCTGTTCTCTTAGTCAATGTTTAACTCAACCTGAAGTTGGTTGTAATGTACCGTATGTACAGTTGTTTTTCACGCTTGGTTTTGACATTTGGCTGGCTATGTGCGTAGCTAACTTATTTATGAATACATTTTGCCCTCCATATGAATATGATTAACAGGTAGGGAAGCCCTGGGCCTGATTGCCAACAGGAAACAGCTTTAAAAAGCTCGAATTGGATTCACAAACTCTCATAAATATATTAGATATTCCGACGATATATTCCGACGGTTTACCTTTTGACGCCATTTACGAACTTGTCATCTTCCGCCGATGATAATGTATCTTTTGAACACTGCATTTTACGAACTTTTTGAACACAAATCTTCATTCACCGTATAACCAGACAAAACATACGTACTTTTCGTGTTTATAAAATATAAGGACTTTTTCGTACCGCGAAAGTTTGGCCGTTGAATACGTGAATCACCTTGAGCCTGCGGTCGCATAATATTGTCAGCGGATTTTTTACTAGTATTCCGCTGGAGCATAATCATTCACTATGCGAAGAATATGCTAAGTCAGTATTAAAACGAAGAGCATACTGTCGGAAAATGGAAACATATCTTGTGCTGTGGAAGTCTAATTTTATAATAACCATAATTTAATAATAACCATTTGATATTTTGGGTAAGATATCATATATGGTTAATAATAATACTATTTAAAAAAAATACTAATGTATAGAAAGCTTTTGCCTTGATCAGTGCAATTATTTAGTGACTATATATAACCAGCAGCCTGTTACGGTTTTGGAAAAACTAATGACCGGCAGTTTATAATAGTGTACTAAGTGTTTAGATGACCGGTCGCTTACGACTTTAAGTACATTTTTATTTTACTTATTGTTGATCCAGCTGTTAAGACAAGGTGTAGTGGTTAGTTTCCCCTGTTGCAATGCTGAAACTGACGGGTTCGAATCCCGCAGCCCGCATCTTTTGTGACTTTTCTTTTAATTGTTTTCTTTCATTACTTTTTGTTTTCTTTTTTAATGGTTAGGGTTAGGGTTAGCATTTGGGTTATGGTTAGGGTTTACGTTAGAATTATTGTTACGATTACTGACACCGGCCGGCGGCTGCCAATTATTTACAGTCGCCTCGGTAAAGACGATTTACTCCTACATTTCATCAACGCTATATTTATTTGGGAATGGATGCCTAGGAAACGAGAATGATCTATTCCGTATTCGGCTTGGGAAAGGATTCAGTTTCGTGTGACATGCCTTTTTCAGTGCTACTGTACTGTAGTGAACTGTAGTGATTACTTTCCTGATTTTGTTGTTGTAGGAGCGTAGACAAGGTTTATCTTTTTAAGAAGTAGTTGAGAATACTGCACCTTCTCAGTAAATTATTTATTTATTTATTTTTTGATGCAAGTTGTTTGAAAATTTGAAACCACCCGCCATTACTTCGCGTTTTCCGCAAAACATGCATCAAACGATCTTAAGTAATGTTAAGCACAAAAACCGCTATTATTATACTAAGATTGCGGGCTCAAGGTGATTCACGGTATGGCCTTTAGTGCTTTCCTTCCTAAACAAATAAACTAAATGTGACTCTGGAAATGGCTAGGAATCCCGTGTGAGGGACTAAACGCCGGTCGATATTAGCACCCTCGCCCTCAGGCCTTCGGCCTTCGGCCGGCGCTTCGCGCCGGGCGAGGGGATAATGCACGGTTTTTGAGCTCAGTAACCAATCAGATAGCGTGTACTCGCTCATTTACTTCTGGTTATTTTATAAAATGCAATAATAGATTCAACAATATTCAGGAAAAAAGTTCCATTTTGTCCTTTCATGAAAAGTGATGAATTGGCCAGACACGAGGATCATGAACAAGGAATTTAGAATATTCACCATAAATAGGCTCCATAATAACAAAGCATATATTGGAACAAGCTGTTAAATTCCAATATTTCAAAAACGATTTGATAACCCATCCTGCAATATTACAAGTAAATGCATATATTAAAATGCTTTCCAAGGTCAATTTCTTTAAAAAAAATATGAAGAATTGACAATGTTTAAAATGCTGAATTTCAGTTGTTAGCATCCTTTTGAGAGATTTTAATTTGATTTAAAAAATGAGCAGTCACTAAATTGTTTAGCAAACAAACTGAAGTAAAAACCTACCATCAGCTTCCTCATTTTGGTAACATTGCTTTCATTATGGTTGATGCATGTATGGTATATACCATTAAATATTCGTCCAAATACATATTTCTTTGTAATAGGTATCAAACATTCTGCAGGTTTATTTGATTTAAATGTCTTTCACAATATATTTCAGACAGTGACTGGTAACCTTCAGTTATGGTCAACAACAGCATGTAATATGATGGAATAGAACCCGTTCCTATTGTGCTAATTATAGCATGCTATTCTTTATGTACCATTATCGCAATATGGCAGCCATCAACTGCGCTAACACACTTGCGGAGGCCACTCGTCATCATGATAACATATTTTGTTTCTCGGAGGCGTTCGACCATTGTGATAAATCTGGGCAACAAAACAGCTACTATAGCAGAAGATACGTCATGAGTTACTTCACAGCATATATGTTGAACGCCCAACGCCAAATATCTATCCAGCTGCCAGTCGCCACGAGGCAATTGCAACCCTTTGCGAAACAGGAATTGCTTTTCTAATATACGTGTCTTTTTTCCAAAAAGGGTAACATTTCTCGACACAAGTAAAGGATGTTTCTTTTCGCATTCCTAGATGTTCTGTCCACATTCTGGGGTCCACCGACAAATAGCATGCTCCCAATATGACCTGTTTGGCATGAACGAGCTCCAGATATCTATCTCCGCCGTATAGCCATAAAAGAAAATCATCGCCACGCTAGAATATAGATGACACTGTACTAATACCTCTCAGTTTTACGAAGTTCATCTAGGTGTTTTCGAGAGTTTAATATATTTTTTTTCGGGAAAACCTTTTGCGCCTTTTCGTAAGAAAGCGAAAAAGCAAAGTTAACAACTACGTGCAAGCTGTTGAGCGAGGGGGAAGCCTGAGACGAGTCGCGGTATTTGGATTCAAGTTAAGATCCGAGCAGGTAATATCTTGAATTGACCACCCTCTCGGCATAGCTTGCACCTATCACACTAAATATTTGGTGGAAAACCCTACCATTTGGACCATTGACTAAAGGGCGGTATGGTGGGCGATGATTACTCAAGCTTCAGAGCGTATGTGCGATTACTTCGCGTACCAATGTTATCAGGCTCTTCCCACGTTCCTGCCATCTTGTGACGCAACGCCCGGTTTCCTTGTTGTTAACCTCATAAAACCATGAGAAAAACTCGCTGGTTATTGATTAATTTCAATCATCAAGAGTGATACAGAATCCCCCCCTACCCACTTTTTTCCTGATATTAATTTTCTTAAAGGATGAGTGTCCAGCTAATGCTTTGCGCGCTCACAAGCTTACTCGCGGCCATTTTTTGGGCCACATTGAACAAGTAAACCAATCCTTCGATATCTGAGCAATCCTTGCCGTAAATTACTCAAATTGTGTTTTTCGTAAGAGCAGAGATAATGTAGTAAGTTATTATTGTCATATTTTTGATAGTATTTGATTACACTCGGTGCGCCGTGGAATTGTGTTTTGAGACAGGTATCCGTCGCTCGTTGTTTGCCGTTTGATGCGTGAATTTCAAAGTTTCCTTCAAGACCGCAGTTCCCTGGCAAAGAGATATTACGCTAGAAACGAACGGTCACTGCTGTAAATCGTTGTATTGGACAAGGCCGTTGTAATCGAAGTCGTTGAGAATAGAACACGCTGACAGACGACGGCACGAAGAGTGCGGTTCACAATATTCGACAAACTCTGAGTCAGACATCGCTACAAACTGATTTAAACGACTTTTAACATCTTATTATGTCGTAAGAAGATAACAAAACAACAAGAAAACGTAATAAACCGAGGTAGTTAGAAGCAAGTTTCCCAAATCAAAACAATAACACAAGCGCGCAAAGAATTAGCTGTACACTCATCCCCAATCTTCGTCACTTGAAATCCACCCCCCCCCCCCCCACACACACACACACTCCCCCCTCCCCACACACTGTAGCAGGAAGCGATTCCCACAGGGAATCTTGGGATCTTTTGCCTGGTTCGCTTGACTTTTACACTTTGTCTTTGCTTTTGATGTTATGAATAGTTTTGTAAATAGTTGTAATAAAGATACATTTGACATAATAGCAGACCGGCTACACTTCCGTTGTTCGAGTCCCATTACAGTTGGTGGAGGATGCAAAATCGTGCTAATAACTAAATGGCGACTGTGGAAGAATTAACAGGTCTTATTGCTGGCCTTGCAAGCGTTGTGAAAGGATTGACAACAAACGTCGCGGCAATCTCAAATCAAGTGGGACATCTCACAACAGCCGATCCTGTAGCACAAACCTCTACATATCTGAAGCTACCTACCTTACAACTCCCAAAGTTTCAACGCGACAAGGACGTTCAAGACGACGTATTCGACTTTCTCGAACGATTCGAAGAGCAAACGTCTAGTTTACCGTACAACGTGCGCCTGGCACTTTTGGAACAACAATGCGTGGGCGAATGGTCGCGCTCAGTTTTATCCGTATGCCGTTCAAGCGAAGGATATTCGGATAAAAACCTTTCGTAATACAAGTTTTGTGTTCAACGTCTCAAGGAAGAATTTGGCGAGCCAAAAGAAGATAAATGCCGAAGATTGGCCTGCGAATTAAGCACAATGAAACAACAATCAAATGAAACTATCGAACAGTTCTCTTTCCGTTTCAAGAACGTACTTCATCAGCTAGATAAACTTGGTGAGTCCATTATGAAACATTGTCCAACGTACAGTATTGCACAATTTGTATCGAGAGTCAAGCCAGAAATCGCTCAACATTTAATTATCAAAGTCGAAGAATTCAAGCAGTTAGACAAGGCAATCGACGCTGCTCGTCGTGTCGAGCAATCACTGACAACACAACATCACATCGACACTTCCGCCCTAAACCAAAACAACTCTTCGCTCGAAGACTGCAAGCCTCCTGGTGCCTTCGCGACAACTCCGCGCGTTGGGCAACACGACGATCCCTCTGACAGAAAGCCCAAACGAGTGTGCTATTGATGTGGTGACTCATCACACTTACAACGGCACTGTCCGCTCAATGACCAAGAAAGATCTACAAACCGCAAGCCGACTAAACCACCAGAAATCTGTAGGAACTTCAACAGATTTCTCACGTCTCGTTGTGAACAAGCAGACAAATAAATGTACAGCTGGTAGAGTACACCAATGTTTGGAATGCAAACAGTGGGGCTGTAAAGCAATTCGTAACAAGCAAAATGATTTTCCACACATTTTGTCCAACGTAGCGACATCACAACAAGCAGGAATCCACACATCACAAAAGTAGCCTATGCCCTTGGTGATTTTTTAAAGAAAACACCTAACCACCAAGCGTATTCATCTGAAGCTTGTAAAGCCATCTATCAACAGATACCTGAAGCCAAAGATATTCTTTCTCGACATGGGAAACTTCGAGGCATAGTGTCAAAATGTCCATATTTAACCCTAGAAGGGGGAGCAACTGGTGGAACGTATATTCTTAAACTTAATATGAACATCTTTTCAAATTGTTAAACCTTAATCGCTGCAACACTTATTAACAATCAAGTGACACTAGTTAAATATAAAGTTTCGTTTTCATTAGAACTCAACCCTCAAGAAGGGGTAGACTGTAGCAGGAAGCGATTCCCACAGGGAATCTTGGGATCTTTTGCCTGGTTCGCTTGACTTTGACACTTTGTCTTTGCTTTTGATGTTATGAATAGTTTTGTAAATAGTTGTAATAAAGATACATTCGACATAATAGCAGATCGGCTACACTTCCGTTGTTCGAGTCCCATTACAACACACACTCCCCCCCCCCCCCCACACACACACACACACTGTTCCGCGGTCCCTGCCCGATGGTAGAAACACAAATTACGTTCTATTCAGTTCAGATATACTGCATCTAAAAATTAAACAGTTTGGGATATTTAGCTATTTAGTTTGATGTCTTATCAAACAATGAAATTCAGACAACACAAGCTTAATATAGTTTGAAGGCTCCCTGAGAGATAGTGTTAACTGAAAAGTATAAAAGCCCAAACAGTAAGCGGGCGGAGAGTTGTTGCGAACACACATTTCTAGTACCTTATTATAATAGCTATGTTACAATCTTGTTGCATATATAGACTTTTAATTATATATATATATATATATATATATATATATATATATATATATATATATATATATAGCAAAGTGAAAAGGTGGTAAACTGCCAAGAATTTAGTGACGAGATACTGACGTTTCGAGCGGAGCCCTTCATCAGAGTAAGACGAGATGAAATAAAATAAGTAGGGCTTATATATATGCCAAAAGGGTGTCACAGGTAGAAAGTAGCCAATCAAATGCACGGGAAATAAACTAACTAATAATT
Organism: Chrysogorgia sp. JL179-B06; assembly: GCA_035772405.1. Classification (NCBI taxonomy): domain Eukaryota; kingdom Metazoa; phylum Cnidaria; class Anthozoa; order Scleralcyonacea; family Chrysogorgiidae; genus Chrysogorgia; species Chrysogorgia sp. JL179-B06. The sequence continues at coordinate 2,301,642 of JAYKKM010000123.1, read as the reverse complement.
AATGAGATGGGAAAAGTTCAGTCATTTACTATTTTTACAGTCGATCAATAAGCAGACTGAGGGGGTGGGATAAATGACAGGTCCAATATTCAAGGGGATTAGGCGATAATAATAGTAATACCATGATGACCTCGGGTTCTTTTGTTCTCGCCGGGTGGTTTAATCACGATATTCCCGGCTTTAGCGGGGAGATCACTAAACCGGGCAGATTTCTAATTTCTCCCTGATTAAAATTCATGAGCCAAAATTCAAAGACACGACAAAGAGTTTTGTTAATACGTTTTACACAACAAACAAAATAATTACACTACAATGTTAATGACAGTAAGATAAAGTGTTAATTACTCGACTTATAAATATTCACTTTTCACTAAACATTTCACACAATTATATTAATTTCCTACAATGGAAAATTGTTGAATACATCACTGATCATGCATTGTATTACACAATACTCCTACTATCAATTAGTTTTGTACAATGAAAACACTAGTTTCACCTCGGTCATCATGGTATTACAAACTAATACAATGGTTTTTAAGAATATAGTGATCAAATCTCCCGCAAACCGCGGAATGTTTGTGAAAGTCCCTCGGGACGCCTTCGGGCTTCGCCCTCATGCTTTCCCTCGGGACTTTCACAAACATTCCTCGGTTTGCGGGAGATTTAATCACTATATTCTTAAAAACCATTGTATTACTTATAAAAACAAAGACTTGAAAATGAATGAGCATAAGCTAATAATAAAAAGTTCATAAGCTAATAATAAAAAGTTCCAAGCAAAATAAAATGACAAAAAGCTTTTACGAAATTAGATAAAAGAAAAACGTTCGTTAAGACCAAGAGGATGTGTGGTGCCAAGTTTAAAAACGAGACGCTTCTCTTGTCGCTTGCGGTTATCGTTGCCACCGGAAATGGGAAGGATGGCACAGACTTTAATGTCTGAAACCAAATGGTTGGAGCTGTTGAAATGGCGGGCTACAGGTTTGTCACCATCATTGATCCTCACGGAACGAAGATGTTCAGCAAACCTGTCTGAAAGGCGTCGCCCAGTTTCACCGATGTAGATTTAGGGCATTTATCGCAAGAAATGCAATAAATTATGTTGGCGGATTGTGTGGTCGAATTTGGGGGCAGTAATAACTGTAGTGGGATTGAGAAAAGGGCATGTGTTACAGCGGGAACGGCCGCAAGAAAATGTTCCCGCTGGTGCCGAGGTATTAAGTTTAAGGGCACTATGTACTAAGGAGTCACGAATGTTTTTATTACGGCGAAAAGATACCAAAGGGTTGTCGGTGAAAATGGCTGACGTCTCAGGATCATTTTGTAAAATGTGAAAATTCCGATTAATAATATGTTTAACTTTAAAATTCAAAGGATGAAAGTAGGAGCGAGCAAAGGGATGCCGACAGGAAGTGACTTAATAGGATTAAGTGTGAATAATAATGAGCGTACGTACAGAATAATAACGAGACGTTGCGTTCGTGAGTTGGTCTGCACGCAATATGTAAAGTGAACGAGAAAATTGACATCCCGTACAAGATTACTCGCAATACCAAAACAAAGGACATTGAAACGAAACGCACGAAGAAGGTTATCGATTAATCGTGTATAATAAACGTGTTATTGTTGATGAATACAAAACACTACCTTATGCCGGCTCTCGTGATCATGGTAATACTCATAAGTATATTATTGAAGTAAAGAGCAGATCCGGTTAAGTTTGTGTTAGTTTATTAAAGGGGAACTCCACTCCCGAGACAAGTTACGTTTATATAAAAGATCTTACCTTTATTAGGTTGTTCCTGAAGTATCTCTGTCTAAATATTTATATTGAAGGAGAAATAGCTCGCCAAAGTTCGCGATTTTTGTAAATTTCGACGCCATGTTGTTCTTTTCCGTGCAGACGCGGATTTGTCAGCGCCCTCACTTTGTGACGTCAGTGCGTGCTTCTGAGATGTTATTGTTTTTGCAAGCGAAGTGTTTTGTATAGTATTCATCATGTCGAGTGACGATTCATCGGTTTGGAGCGCTATTTCTAGTTCATCAGATCAGAGTTTCGATGAAATTCACAGGAACATTTTACAAGGTGTTATCCTTGGCTATCAGTTCGAGCCTAGACGTGAAACTAGTAGCAGTGAATCAGAATCTGCCGCAGACGAGATGTTGATCGACGAGGAACAGCCGACTGTTCGCCTAGATAATCTTGACTGGTACGTAATATATAGTTTATATTTGTGAATTCTTGTTATTGAATTGTAGCATATTTAAGAAAACAGTTTTTCATCGTTACTTCGTTAGGTGTATATGCGAACATTGTCAAATGATGGACAGGGAGGAAGAGTGTCTTTGCTGTCATGAAGTTGAACAAACAGTCAATAAAAACGACGACGGACGAGGTGTTTGAATGCGTGCAGCCAGCAGAAAGATATCAGTGCATTACCGATAACCCAGGCTTTCGTAAAGTCTGTCTAGATATATGGGTATTACAGGCGGCCTGGCTACAATACAAACAGCAGTACGTAAATACTGCATACGAAGGGCCTGAACATAAAATGTATAGGCATACAGCATACCGCCAGTTGGTGCGATGGTGTTGGGGAGTTCTGGGGAAAGAAATACAGTACTGCTAAGAAATAACCTATCAAAAATCGCGTCTGTTTTGCGTTCGTCTTGCGTTCGTCTAGCGTCCGTCTAGCGTCCGTCTAGCGTCCGTCTAGCGTCCGTCTTGCGTCCGTCTTGCGTCCGTCTTGCGTCCGTCTTGCGTCCGTCTTGCGTTCGTCTTGCGTCCGTCTTGCGTCCGTCTTGCGTTCGTCTTGCGTCTCGCTGAAAGCTGTACTCGCTGGACGCAGAGCTCGCATCACGTTCGGTGATACGATTTCATTGCGAAGGTTATCCGAGTCGTTCTGTTCTGAATCTGATTGTTGATTGTTCTCTCAATCTCTCCTGCTCTATCACTCGAATCTTGTGTTCACACAGATAAGAATGGGAAAGCTTTCTCAATTCGCCAGAAATCGAATTGTATCGTTAAAATCTTCTGGCGTTTCCATTACGAAAATCACAGAAATTTTGGAGAAAGAAGAAGGAATCAAGACATCGCGGTTTGCTGTAGGAAAGTTCATCGCTCGATACAGATCTATAATCTATTCTGATCTATTGTGCTTTTCACTGCTCGAGATTAATTTCATACGCAAAGTACTGCCAGAAGCTACACTATAATTTCGAGAAGAACGGCACAGATTATTAAAAGAACGGCATCGAGACGACGATAAAATAACTAATTACATGAGCTATCTGAGTTCACTTAATGCATGCAAAATAATGTGACAAGATGACAGATCTACTGTAATGATCTATTCTGATCTATTATTGTCTTTTCGTGGCTCGAGATCAACTTCATAGTTCATACGCAGAGGCTACAGTATTATCTCGAGGAGAACGGCAGAGATTATTGAAAGAACGCCATTCAATATACGCTAATACGGCGTCTACGAGACGACGATAAAATTAATTATGCCGAATTACATATTGAGCTATCTGCGTACTAGCGCTGCCCATGTAAACAAATGTGACAAGATGACACATCTATTCCGATCTATTGTGCTCCTCACAAACATGTTTTTACGGCTCGAGATTAACTTCATATAAAGTACTGCCAGAAGCTACAGTAATCTCAAGGAGAACGGCAGAGATTATTAAAAGAACGCCGTTGACGAGACGACGATAAATTAATTATGTCGAATTACATCCTTAACGCTATACCACCTAAACATGCGATACAGCAACAGAATTGCAAAATATTAACGAGATTTTTTTGCGACATGAGAATATTGCGTGGCAAGTTGAAATCTTTCAACTTTGAAATCTTGAAATCTTTCGCCAAAATAAGTCCATTATAGGCTGGATTTTCACTTGGCGATAGATGTCGCGCGAGCGACTTTTTTTCTAGTCTGTCTTATATTAGCTATCAACTGGGACTAATTAGTATCTAGGAATCTATTGAATTGTGCATATTTTTGTCGCATCGTGTAAACGCGTCTTCACTCACGTTGATTAATATGTGTAACGTGCCGCCAAGGCATTGTATAAGTTTTTGATACGGGATCAAAAACTTGCCACTCTTTATCAATACAATTATTATATCATGAATACAGAGAAGACGTTGGGTTATCACGAGTCCCGGCCTCCCTACATCCAAAATTCAGGACGATAGTGAAAAATATCCGATAACTCAATATATTACATAGGCGGATGGCCCGATTTATCTTGCAACACTATTTAGTATTGCCACATAAATCGGCGTGTGTAAACCTTGGGTTATTACAAAGATAGATCTACGGTCATCCAGTACTAAATCTACTGCTAGTTTATAATTAGTTTTTGTTTCTTTAACGTTGTTTTGTTAGTTTTCATGTTCATAACTATCTATTTCCACACCGTTTTTTAAATAAAACTTCTGCCGAAGGAAACGTCACTATAAAGTTCCGTTTCGCTTGACTTCCTGGCGTCCTGCCACATTTAAATTTGGCGTTTCTTCGCAATCAACATTTTAACGGAATTCCTCGCACAATTTGCTGTATGTATTGAAAAGGTCTGTAGACATGTGTTCACATTTCAGTCACTCATCCACTGATACAATTATTGCTGTCTGCTTTTACGCAATATAAAACACTCCGACACTCAAATTTACTATACTCTATAGCTTCATTTAGCTTTCGTCTAAAGAAAAACACATACGCTTTCAAACTGTAGAGGAATTATCTAAAAAACGTTCCAGTGACTTTTTTAAATGTTTTTATTCTTGCAAATAAGCTCCGCAGCAATTATGGATGTGAACGTGCGACGTTTATTTGAGAGCGGTGAGAGCGCGGCGATTATTTGACATTAGCGCTAAATCGAGTACTATTCGATAATTAAACGTGTACCGACGTTTCACGACAAGGAACTTCGGTTCTGCGTCTGTTACCCTCCCGGACGCAAGACGGACGCAAGACGGACGCTAGACGGACGCTAGACGAACGCAAGACGGACGCTAGACGAACGCAAGACGGACGCTAGACGAACGCAAGACGGACGCTAGACGAACGCAAGACGGACGCTAGACGAACGCAAGACGGACGCTAGACGGACGCTAGACGGACGCTAGACGAACGCAAGACGGACGCAGACGCAGTGAGAGGTTATTTCTTAGCAGTACTGTACGTGTTGTTCTTCCATCTTGTGCTGTGAGTTGCATCCGAGCACACTTTTCACCACCAGGCGATGAAGACGACTTTGCGTTTGTTGGTTTCCACTTTCCTGATGAATGATCTTACTGCTGTAGCACTTAAGGAATGTGAGGTATTTTATGAATATTTTTCTATTCAAAACATGCTAGCAAGCTTGCTATTCAGTACTATTTTTGTTCATTCTTGTTAAGCGTTCCTCAATAACAATCTGCTTTGAAGGTCTGGGGGTTGGGGCAATACATTTAGCTTGAGGAGTTGGCTTGTATTGAAATTTCTTCCCTTTCTTACACAATATTACATCATTCATCATAATTTCCACATGGTTGTTTGATTTTGGGGTTTTGATTTCCTTGGCCACCCAGTTCTTTCTTTGCTTAGTGCAGACAACCTTGTACCGCTTCTCTCCTTTGTTGATTCCCTGTGTGACCTCGGCCTGGCTTCTGTCTACATTGGCATTGTGGTCCAAGATATCTTGGAGCACAATGCCAATGTAGCCAGATCTTGGACCACAATGCCAATGTAGACAGAAGCCAGGCCGAGGTCACACAGGGAATCAACAAAGGAGAGAAGCGGTACAAGGTTGTCTGCACTAAGCAAAGAAAGAACTGGGTGGCCAAGGAAATCAAAACCCCAAAATCAAACAACCATGTGGAAATTATGATGAATGATGTAATATTGTGTAAGAAAGGGAAGAAATTTCAATACAAGCCAACTCCTCAAGCTAAATGTATTGCCCCAAACCCCAGACCTTCAAAGCAGATTGTTATTGAGGAACGCTTAACAAGAATGAACAAAAATAGTACTGAATAGCAAGCTAGCTTGCATGTTTTGAATAGAAAAATATTCATAAAATACCTCACATTCCTTAAGTGCTACAACAGTAAGATCATTCATCAGGAAAGTGGAAACCAACAAACGCAAAGTCGTCTTCATCGCCTGGTGGTGGAAAGTGTGCTCGGATGCAACTTACAGCACAAGATGGAAGAACAACACGTATTTCTTTCCCCAGAATTCCCCAACACCATCGCACCAACTGGCGGTATGCTGTATGCCTATACATTTTATGTTCAGGCCCTTCGTATGCAGTATTTCCGTACTGCTGTTTGTATTGTAGCCAGGCCGCCTGTAATACCCATATATCTAGACAGACTGTACGAAAGCCTGGGTTATCGGTAATGCACTGATATCTTTCTGCTGGCTGCACGCATTCAAACACCTCGTCGTTTTTATTGACTGTTTGTTCAACTTCATGACAACAAAGACACTCTTCCTCCCTGTCCATCATTTGACATGTTATACACCTAACGAAGTAACGATGAAAAACTGTTTTCTTAAATATGCTACAATTCAATAACAAGAATTCACAAATATAAACTATATATTACGTACCAGTCAAGATTATCTAGGCGAACAGTCGGCTGTTCCTCGTCGATCAACATCTCGTCTGCGGCAGATTCTGATTCACTGCTACTAGTTTCACGTCTAGGCTCGAACTGATAGCCAAGGATAACACCTTCTTGTAAAATGTTCCCGTGAATTTCATCGAAACTCTGATCTGATGAACTAGAAATAGCGCTCCAAACCGATGAATCGTCACTCGACATGATGAATACTATACAAAACACTTCGCTTGCAAAAACAATAACATCTCAGAAGCACGCACTGACGTCACAAAGTGAGGGCGCTGACAAATCCGCGTCTGCACGGAAAAGAACAACATGGCGTCGAAATTTACAAAAATCGCGAACTTTGGCGAGCTATTTCTCCTTCAATATAAATATTTAGACAGAGATACTTCAGGAACAACCTAATAAACGTAAGATCTTTTATATAAACCTAACTTGTCTCGGGAGTGGAGTTCCCCTTTAAGCTGGCAATACTGCGTGTCACAAAGGTATATGTTGAGGGCGAGAACGAGCATGTCCAGTAACGTCATAGCGCATAAATTGTGTATTAACAAACACACGCATTAAGTTTCATTGTAATTTATTTCGAAGTAATAATGGTTTACATGTTTATAATGACATCTATTTTAGAATATACAGTATGTACAATAATTAATAGCGTAGCCATTGATTACAGGCGCTAGTTGTATCGCCAGTGTCCAAGCACTTGTTTTCCTTCGTATCAGGTTTACATGCTTTTTGCTGTCGCCTCTTATTAGAAACAGGGGTCTCTCCATGCTGTGATATTCCAGCTTTGTTATCTGGTTTGGTAATGCGAGGGTGCTGCTTTTTCTTTGCAGGTCTTTTAGTTCGTTCGTTATTAACGAAAGATTGTTCAACTTCTGATTATAGACTAACTTTCATTTTGTCAAGAAACTTCCCCAGTATATCATACTCTTCAGAAATATATCCATGGCTAACACACGCGTACCAAAGCTTTTCAATAAACTCTTCGTTAGTAAATGTTTCATCATCATTGTCAAAATCGGGAACCCATTTCTCTCTCTCTTCCTCTGTCAAATCATTTAAGATTTTATTCTCAAAATTAGAATAACACATATTGACGCTAAGTACAAGTCGATTCTTCGCCATAAACAGTATGTCGATAGTCATGTTGTGTGCACAAACTGTGTAAAGTGGAGTCCCAAGCGTACGTACGCAGGAATTATATAATTTGAACAAGAGTGTACGTACACACTAGTCCTTGAATATTGTTGCTATGTTTACTTTAGCGGGCGTACAGAATAATAATGAGCGTACGTACAGAGCGGTTTACTATGCAAATGTTTTGTTTTCTTCTGATTATTCAGCTTTATATCAAAGGCCAAAAAGGCAAAAAGTCAGGCCAGTGAGGCCAAAAAGGCCTAAAGTCAGGCCAGTAAGGCGCCGTTCATGTCTAGAAAGCGACTGACTGTCGAAAGAGACGAAATCGAACGAGTGATCCAGTCGAACGAGATTCACCTTATATTGACACGATTACAGTAAATATTATTTTTGTCGAGATACCGAACGGTGGGACGGGAAGAAAACCAACGTGATTGCAAACCTAGACAAATAGCGCCAATTTATATTAACTAAACAAGACGCCCGCTAGGCGTTAACTCGGGCTACGTAATCAGTGGACAAATTAGGGACATATGGTGCGGGTTGGCTCTCTGCAGGTTAGGGTGGGCAGCTTGAGACAGTTGGAATTAGAAAACACGCTCACTTGTCTTATATACAAAGGATAATTTTTAATTATTTTATTTATTAATATTATACATGTATAGAGAACCTAGATCGGGACAACATATAACAAGTGAAGTACATGACACAGTATTGTGACATTTTGTGTACATATTCTAGTTAATTTCAGTTGCTTTTATACTGTTTTGATGGTGTTCACAATTTTTCATTGGATATTTGGGACCAGGATAATGATTTATTTATGGCATACATCAGATGATTTGTAATTGCCATGGCAACAGAACATGTTCATTCTTTATCTAAAGATAGTCACACCGTTTATGTTTGATATACTGCATTCAGACCATTTTTGCTATTTATAGTCTTCTTTAACAACTCCACATGAAAATTCTTTATAAAAGAGAGATGTACGAATGGCAAAACATATGCAGTGAATGAAGTTCATGGCTTTGACCTTTGTTGACAGTCGCTTGGTTTGATAATGGCAATGTTACAATCACAATGCATTCCATCGATTCAAAGCATGTGGTTAAAGCAAAGTTATTTTGGTGGCCATTGGAATAATGGTAATTTCTTTGGCTGCATGAATGGCGACTTAAAATTCCACTGAGTTTGTAATCATGATATTTTCAATGCCCATAATATGCTAGTGATGGGAATTATGCCAGTGAAGTTCTGTCTCTGTTGACTTTGTGGACTGCATTGATGATTGATGTGGACTGCATTGATTAGCACTTTACTCCACACCCCAGTGTTAATTTGTCTGCTCTTTCATTATATAATATCAGTTATGTCAAAGTCATTTAATAGCAGAGTACTAAGTAATTAATTGGTGGTTGATGGTTTGACCAACTGGCACAACTTCAGCAGCATGTCACGTAGCTACAATCCCAATGCAGGCCAATGGTGTCTTATGAATATTGTCGAGGTTTTAATAATTCTACCAGATCTTTTGTTTAGTCTATAAATATAAAATAAAGAGAAAATGTGAGTTAAAAAAAGCTATGTGTGCATGATTTCTAAGGGCATGACATATGGAATGTTTTCATTCAAAGTAGTTGTATGGAGTCTACCAGAGTAACTTTCACTAAACTCAAGTTGATAATTTGTGTTTAGAACTGTAACCATGGTAGGTAATTCAGTTAGCAATAAATAAGATTGCCTTGATAATCTTGACAATGCAGAATACAATTCATTTCCAAGGTTCATAATTTCAACTCAGTGTTCTGGGTGATTTATTGTGTAAGTAATTGATTTGTTTCTGAAGTTATGTATTAAAGCACACAAACTCATAGCTACACAATGCATTGCTGTCCTGCATTTGGACCAAATACATCAACATCACCTTGACTATAAGGTGCATGAATAGTTTTATTTGGATCAATAAAAAAGTCTTGTTCCTCCTCTCTTTATTTATATTTTTAGAAAGAAATACAGAAGTTTTCGATCCAACTGTTTGTTTTCTATGTCGTTTTGATTTTTCATGTAAACACTTTGATTTTTTATTAACTTGAGGTATAAAATACCTTACTTCATTGCTCAGCAACCTTTTCCGTTCATGGCTAAATGCATAAACTAGACGATGGATATGAGACCTGGGTACATTTCTTTTAATGTGTTTTCGAAGCTGTTTACGCAATTTTCTACTTTTATTCAAAAGGCGAGAGTTTTTTAGCTGGGATCCTGCTAGGTTCTCGATCACGTTGACCAACATGGCGATTGTTTACCTCAATCACAATAAATTTTGCATAACGAGATCTACATTCCTTTGTCAGTTTGTGTTTAAAGTCTCTGGGTCAATATCAGCGGAAACTTCTATTGATAACTGGGAACTTTTTACATTCTCATATACAGGTACAATGTCAACGGAAGCAGTCAGTTATTCGATGGCAACGTGCTTTCTGAATTATTAGTGTCAAAACATCATGCAGTTCTTCAATGAAACGATAAACTGTTGAATCACATCGACTTTATTTTGCACGACATTTGTAACACAATAAACAATTATACAGGCAAAAATAAAACAAATCATAAATATTAATAAAGTTACCTCGTTCATATAATATCCAGTCTCCTCGGGTGATATCAACACAGCATGTTTACCTGACGGCTGACACTTGCAACTTGGCTTCGTCAAGTAAGTTCTTCTATTGACATCATTTGAGCAATTCAATGACACACATAACGTTGTATTCAAGTTTATATTCGTTTTTAGTTTTGTAAGTTTGGCATTCATATAAGTTTTCATCAGATCGCGGACCAACCCGTTTCGAAATCGCTAATCGCTAAAAACACTTCGCTTGGAACAAAGAAAGAAGACACTGGTCACGTGACCGGTGGTCAAATTAGATGCCAGGTTCGCAAAGCCTATTGGGGCCATATCTCGACCAAAAAACCGAGCCGAGAAGCAACGTCTAAAAATACCATCACGCAATATCGCAATCTAATGACAACCCCCCGAAATCTCTGTCTCGCTCGTCTTCGTCGCAAAAGCCAAAACCGATGAACGCCATCCAAACATCAAAGATTATCGAAGGCCACTGGCGAACTTGCTTATAAATAGTTAACCGTTCCACCCAGGCAGTGCGGTATCGAAGTTTCAAAGCTGCTTGGGCGACAAAATAAACATTGTCTCAAATGTTTCGATGGGCACTTAAACATGCTGATTAATTCCGACGTCGAAACGTATTTACCTACACGATAACCATTGCGATGTGATCTGAGGCGTGTATATTTGTAAGAAAGACTACGATAAAATCGAAGATCATCTTTGCGGAGATATCTGTGACTGTAAGCGGTGTTATACACAGAAGTGCCATGGTATCGAGTGTGATCGATTCTTCAAAATCGGGTGAAAACGGCCAATTTGCGCATCAATCGTGAAATGTCAACACTACAGCCAGGTGATGGCTTCGTTTGATGGCGAACATTATCAACAAATAAGTGGTGTTGCGATGGGCACCAAAATGGGTCCAAGCTATGCTAACTTATTTGTTGGTTATGTTGAAAAACAGATCTTTGAACAATACACGGGTCCCTTGCCTGATTTTTTCGGAAGATTTATCGATGACTGTTTAGGAACAGCGTCGTGTTCACGTGTCCTTTTAGAGCAGTTCATCAACTTTGTTGATGATTTTCATCCTGCTCTGAAGTTCACGTGGGAAATCAGCGAGACCTCTGTGTCGTTCCTTGATATTTTAATTTCAATTAATGGTGATTCGCTGAAAACGTCGGTCTCGTACAAGCCTACTGACTCCCATAGTTATCTTCTATTTTCATCCTCTCATCCCAACCACACTAAGCAATCCATCCCTTACTCTCAATTCTTGCGTCTTCGCCGCTTATGTAGCGACGACCAAGATTTTCAAGTCAAATCAATAGAAATGAGATCTTTTTTTGTCCAACGTGGTTACCCTACCAACCTTTTAGACCTCGCCGTTCAGAAAGCTCTTCTCGTCCCCCGTTTAGACGCCCTTGAACCATCTTTGGAACGAGTTTCAAACAATAAAATTCCTTTAGTTCTAACATTTCATCCTTTCAATTTTAAAGTTAAAAATATTATTAATCGGAATTTTCACATTTTACAAAATGATCCTGAGACGTCAGCCATTTTCACCGACAACCCTTTGGTATCTTTTCGCCGTAATAAAAACATTCGTGACTCCTTAGTACATAGTGCCCTTAAACTTAATACCTCGGCACCAGCGGGAACATTTTCTTGCGGCCGTTCCCGCTGTAACACATGCCCTTTTCTCAATCCAACTACAGTTATTACTGCCCCCAAATTCGACCACACAATCCGTCATGCTTTTTCATTCACGTCCACCAACATAATTTATTGCATTTCTTGCGATAAATGCCCTAAAATCTACATCGGTGAAACTGGGCGACGCCTTTCAGACAGGTTTGCTGAACATCTTCGTTCCGTGAGGATCAATGATGGTGACAAACCTGTAGCCCGCCATTTCAACAGCTCCAACCATTTGGTTTCAGACATTAAAGTCTGTGCCATCCTTCCCATTTCCGGTGGCAACGATAACCGCAAGCGGCAAGAGAAGCGTCTCATTTTTAAACTTGGCACCACACATCCTCTTGGTCTTAACGAATGTTTTTCTTTTATCTAATTTCGTAAAAGCTTTTTGTCATTTTATTTTGCTTGGAACTTTTTATTATTAGCTTATGAACTTTTTATTATTAGCTTATGCTCATTCATTTTCAAGTCTTTGTTTCTATTATTATCGCCTAATCCCCTTGAATATTGGACCTGTCATTTATCCCACCCCCTCAGTCTGCTTATTGATCGACTGTAAAAATAGTAAATGACTTAACTTTTCCCATCTCATTAATTATTAGTTAGTTTATATATACTATATATATATATATATATATATATATATATATATATATATATATATATATATATATATATATATATATATATATATATATATATATATATATATATATATATATATATATATATATATATATATATATCAATCTACAGACACGTGTTTCACTTTCATCAGTGCATGTAGCTTGGTACAATATAGATATGGGCATGAGAACTAATTATACCCAAGCGATTGCCGATGTCAACCGCTTGCGGGACAAACAGAGGTCATGCGCACATCCACATGCATGCGCAATTAAAAATCACATTTTTAAATATATATATATATATATATATATATATATATATATATATATATATATATATATATATATATATATATATATATGTATGTATGTGTGTGTGTGCTTTATTGATGTGTTACCGTGTTATTTTTTTAGCAACCCTCAAAACGGAGAATATCGCGTTAAAACCCAAACTGATCTTGGATACAGTGATGTCTTTTGTCAAATGAATACTATAAATGAGTGCGAAGGTGGTGGGTGGACTCTGGTACAAAAGATTAAATCACAAGAGGTAATTAATTAGAAAGAAGGGACAACGCTAGACCTTCTACACACTATTTTGCAAGTACACCAGCCGTATAAAGAGTATTGTTTGTAATTAAGATTATGATTAAGTTTCAATTCGGCCGTACTTCGTTTCCATGCAGACTTTCTTTTTGTTGCTAAGGAATTCTTAAATTCAACGTAAGATCACGGGAAACTTTAAAAATTTAAGAATCTAAGAATCAACGATGAATTTAGGAATCAACCATAAATTTAAAGCCCGGTCCACACTAGTCCGTTTTCGTTCGAAAACGGACACTTTTTGATACGGTTATAGGCCTTTCGTCCTCACTAATCCGGCGTTTTCGTCACCGAAAACGGAACGTTTCGAAAACGCTCTCCAGAGTGGAGACATTTGAAAACGGAGCCCTATCGTACTGGTGTGGACGGCTAAAACGAAGCTTTTTAAAAACGGTGTCGTAACGATGATGTGAATTTGGTCCCAGTCGCCTGCGGCCTTTCATCCAAAATGGCGTCCGAATTCGTATTGATGTTGTCTTTATTATCGACTATCGAGTTTGATTGCCTGTTTGGAGTTGAATGTAGCGTTGTATCATCTCGAAACCATATTCCTGCGCAAGCGGTAGAATACTCTGCACTTACTGCTTCTATCTATAATGGGCCTATACGAGCTGAACGACGGTACAAACCTTACAAGGAACGAAGATTTTGGATAAAACCTGGAAGATCATGTGCGTGGTGGGACTTTGTCAACAAAGTGGTCATTCCCGAAGAATGGCGGCAGAATTTCAGCATGTCCAGGACTTCACTTCTTTCTCTGAGTGAACTTCTTCGTCCTCACATTGAAGGCGAAGCTACGCGGATGCGATCTGCAGTTGACGTCGTCAAAAAGGTTGCTTGTACACTCTACTACTTGAGTGATGAAGGTCGACTACGGAAATCCGCCAACGCATTCGGTTTGTCCCGCCAGGTTGTGTCCAAGATAGTCAGGGAAATATGTACAGCGATTACAATATACTTAGGCCCAGATTATATCAAGTTGCCTTCCCTTGAGTCTGAAGTTGAAGAGCTGGTTACTGCATTTTTATGGAGCTTATGGTATTCCACAATGCCTCGGAGCAATTGATGGAACGCACATTGAAATTAAGCAGCCAGTAGCAAATTCTACAGATTATTTGAACAGAAAAAGCAGGTTTTCGCTGAATGTTCAAGCCACTTGCGATTATAAATATACTTTCATTGATCTTGTTGTGAAATGACCTGGTAGCGTCCACCATGCTCGAATATTTGCTAATTCCAAGCTTTAATAATTATTTAAAAAATGGAACTATCCCTCCACTAAAAGAGTAGTTGTGGAAAATGAAGAAGCAATTCCTGTGTTCCTCTTGAGGATCCTGCTTATCCGTTAATGCCATACATTATTACTTATTGGATTCCCCTGAGCCCAATTTTACAAAATATTTAATTCGAGAATTCAATATTGGGCGAGACCGAAGGTCGACCCTAATATTGCAAGTCGAGACTAAAATATTTTGTAATATTGGGCGAAGATGAATCCAATAGGTGTTTTATTATATCGAACAAAATATATTAACACAAAGATGTTTAATTTTTCGCATGTAAACAGACAGTCAAGACTGTTCTTATGTTCTTCACAGACTTCACTTATATTCAAAACTGCTCCGTTTTTGTTTTTGTTTTTTATTTTTAACCATTGTATTAATTATTTTTCATTTTTGCTTGGTTGTAAAGTTAATAAACAAATAAACAATAAATAAACAGTCAAAAGACTCAAAAGGTTGCCGGTCGTCAAAAAGAATTATAAAAAAAATCTCGGAAAAACACATCACGTTCCGCGAGAAGTACTTCAACCAATGAAATTTCGATTTAGATAAAAGGCACGCGAGTGACGTTGCTTTGCACGTGAACAGCCCGCGTAAACAGTTCAAAGGTTACTGCCCAATATGTAGCTGCCCTACATCGTAAAATATTGGGCTGCCACGTGATGCTAATAGAGACAATTGATTGGTGGATTCTGTGTGATTGTATAATAATAATTATGAAAGAGTATGCCAATAGTGGAGCAAGCCCTCAAAAGCAGTATTATGGCTTGAGGTTGTGCCAATCCAGAATGGTCATTGAATGTTCTTTCGGGTGATCGAAAGACAGGTTTGGAGCAATGGACATCAATATGGATGACCTCCCATATGTCATTTATGCATGTTTTGTGCTGCATAACTTCTGTGAGGTAAGATAGAAGTAATAGACGAGCAAAATGTTTCTGTGTCTGTTCGGTATGAGAGAGACTTTCAACCACCTACACAACCCAACAATTTCCAAACAGATTGTAATGAAGCTGAAGGAAAAGGGGTCAAAAGAGTCCTTACAAAATTTCTTGACCCTTAAGTAACATACAGATTGGATATATACAGAGGCCTTGCCTATATTGCTAGTTTGCTTAAAGTGGCCTGATGGTTTAAAGTTAGAAACATTGTAATTTTTGAAAACAACAATTTGGACATGTGCACCTTTTATACTTCTTTGTAAAATTTTTTTTTTTTGAAAATCCTGCATATTTGCACTGTGTGGTTTTTGTCATGGTTACCTTGGAAACTATTTATGTTCTTGGATCTTTTCACTGAATAAAATGGCTATTCTATTGTACATTGTCATTCGCTAACAAAAATAACCTCTTTTGAAGATTCCCCCTTTAAAGATTCCCCCTTTTAAAGATTTCCTCTTTTAAATATTCCCCATTTCAAATATTCCCTCTTTTAAATATTCCCCCTTTTAAAGATTCCCCCTTTCAAAGATTCCCTCTTTTAAAGATTCCCCCTTTCAAAGATTCCATCTTTTAAATATTCCCCCTTTTAAAGATTCCCTCTTTTAAATATTCCCCCTTTTAAAGATTCCCCCTTTTAAAGATTCCCCCTTTTAAAGATTCCCTCTTTTAAAGATTCCCTCTTTTAAAGATTCCCTCTTTTAAAGATTCCCCCTTTTAAAGATTCCCTCTTTTAAAGATTCCCCCTTTTAAAGATTCCCTCTTTTAAAGATTCCCTCTTTTAAAGATTCCCCCTTTTAAAGATTCCTCCTTTTAAAGATTCCCTCTTTTAAAGATTCCCCCTTTTAAATATTCCCTCTTTTAAAGATTCTCTCTTTTAAATATTCCCCCTTTTAAAGATTCCCCCTTTTAAAGATTCCCCCTTTTAAATATTCCCTCTTTTAAAGATACTCCCTTTTAAAGATTCATCCTTTTAAAGATTCCCTCTTTTAAAGATTCCCCCTTTCAAAGATTCCCTCTTTTAAAGATTCCCCCTTTTAAAGATTCCCTCTTTTAAAGATTCGCTCTTTTAAATATTCCCTCTTTTAAATATTCCCCTTTTAAAGATTCCCTCTTTTAAATATTCCTCCTTTTAAAGATTCCCTCTTTTAAAGAGTCCCCCTTTTAAAGATTGCCCCTTTTAAAGATTCGCTCTTTTAAATATTCCCCATTTCAAAGATTCCCTCTTTTAAAGATTCGCTCTTTTAAATATTCCCTCTTTTAAATATTCCCTCTTTTAAATATTCCCCCTTTTAAAGATTCCCCCTTTCAAAGATTCCCTCTTTTAAAGATTCGCCCTTTCAAAGATTCGCTCTTTTAAATATTCCCCTTTTAAAGATTCCCTCTTTTAAAGATTCCCTCTTTTAAAGATTCACTCTTTTAAATATTCCTCCTTTTAAAGATTCCCCCTTTTAAATATTCCCCCTTTTAAATATTCCCTCTTTTAAAGATTCCCCCTTTTAAAGATTCCTCCTTTTAAAGATTCCCTCTTTTAAAGATTCCCCCTTTCAAAGATTCCCTCTTTTAAAGATTCCCCCTTTTAAAGATTCCCTCTTTTAAAGATTCGCTCTTTTAAATATTCTCTCTTTTAAATATTCCCCCTTTTAAAGATTCCCTCTTTTAAATATTCCTCCTTTTAAAGATTCCCTCTTTTGAAGAGTCCCCCTTTTAAAGATTGCCCCTTTTAAAGATTCGCTATTTTAAATATTCCCCATTTCAAAGATTCCCTCTTTCAAAGATTCGCTCTTTTAAATATTCCCTCTTTAAAATATTCCCTATTTTAAATATTCCCCCTTTTAAAGATTCCCCCTTTCAAAGATTCCCTCTTTTAAAGATTCGCCCTTTCAAAGATTCGCTCTTTTAAATATTCCCCCTTTTAAAGATTCCCTCTTTTAAAGATTCCCTTTTTTAAATATGCCTCCTTTTAAAGATTCCCCCTTTTAAAGATTCCCTCTTTTAAATATTCCCCCTTTTAAAGATTCCCCCTTTTAAAGATTCCCCCTTTTAAAGATTCTCTCTTTTAAAGATTCCCTCTTTTAAAGATTCCCTCTTTTAAAGATTCCCCCTTTGAAAGATTCCCTCTTTTAAAGATTCCCCCTTTCAAAGATTCCCTCTTTTAAAGATTCCCCCTTTTAAAGATTCTCTCTTTTAAATATTCCTCCTTTTAAAGATTCCCTCTTTTAAAGATTCCCCCTTTTAAAGATTCCCCCTTTTAAAGATTCCATCTTTTAAATATTCCCCATTTCAAAGATTCCCTCTTTTAAAGATTCGCTCTTTTAAATATTCCCTCTTTTAAATATTCCATCTTTTAAATATTCCCCCTTTTAAAGATTCCCTCTTTTAAAGATCTGTCTTTTAAATATTCCTCCTTTTAAAGATTCCCCCTTTTAAAGATTCGCTCTTTTAAATATTCCCCCTTTTAAAGATTCCCCCTTTTAAAGATTCCCCCTTTTAAAGATTCCCTCTTTTAAAGATTCCCTCTTTTAAAGATTCCCTCTTTTAAAGATTCCCCCTTTTAAAGATTCCCTCTTTTAAAGATTCCCTCTTTTAAATATTCCCTCTTTTAAAGATTCTCTCTTTTAAATATTCCCCCTTTTAAAGATTCCCCCTTTTAAATATTCCCTCGTTTAAAGATTCTCCCTTTTAAAGATTCCTCCTTTTAAAGATTCCCTCTTTTAAAGATTCCCCCTTTCAAAGATTCCCTCTTTTAAAGATTCCCCCTTTTAAAGATTCCCTCTTTTAAAGATTCGCTCTTTTAAATATTCCCTCTTTTAAATATTCCCCCTATTAAAGATTCACTCTTTTAAATATTCCTCCTTTTAAAGATTCCCTCTTTTAAAGAGTCCCCCTTTTAAAGATTGCCCCTTTTAAAGATTCGCTCTTTTAAATATTCCCCATTTCAAAGATTCCCTCTTTTAAAGATTCGCTCTTTTAAATATTCCGTCTTTTAAATATTCCCTCTTTTAAATGTTCCCCCTTTTAAAGATTCCCCCTTTCAAAGATTCCCTCTTTTAAAGATTCGCCCTTTCAAAGATTCGCTCTTTTAAATATTCCCCCTTTTAAAGATTCCCTCTTTTAAAGATTCCCTCTTTTAAATATTCCTCCTTTTAAAGATTCCCCCTTTTGAAGGTTCCCCCTTTTAAATATTCCCTCTTTTAAAGATTCCCCCTTTTAAAGATTCCTCCTTTTAAAGATTCCCTCTTTTAAAGATTCCCCCTTTCAAAGATTCCCTCTTTTAAAGATTCCCCCTTTTAAAGATTCCCTCTTTTAAAGATTCGCTCTTTTAAATATTTGCTCTTTTAAATATTCCCCCTTTTAAAGATTCCATCTTTTAAATATTCCTCATTTTAAAGATTCCCTCTTTTAAAGAGTCCCCCTTTTAAAGATTGCCCCTTTTAAAGATTCGCTATTTTAAATATTCCCCATTTCAAAGATTCCCTCTTTTAAAGATTCCCCCTTTTAAAGATTCGCTCTTTTAAATATTCCCCCTTTTAAAGATTCCCCCTTTTAAAGATTCCCCCTTTTAAAGATTCCCTCTTTTAAAGATTCCCTCTTTTAAAGATTCCCTCTTTTAAAGATTCCCCCTTTTAAAGATTCCCTCTTTTAAAGATTCCCCATTTTAAAGATTCTCTCTTTTAAAGATTCCCTCTTTTAAAGATTCCCCCTTTTAAAGATTCCTCCTTTTAAAGATTCCCTCTTTTAAAGATTCCCCTTTTAAATATTCCCTCTTTTAAAGATTCTCTCTTTTAAATATTCCCCCTTTTAAAGATTCCCCCTTTTAAAGATTCCCCCTTTTAAATATTCCCTCGTTTAAAGATTCTCCCTTTTAAAGATTCCTCCTTTTAAAGATTCCCTCTTTTAAAGATTCCCCCTTTCAAAGATTCCCTCTTTTAAAGATTCCCCCTTTTAAAGATTCCCTCTTTTAAAGATTCGCTCTTTTAAATATTCCCTCTTTTAAATATTCCCCCTTTTAAAGATTCACTCTTTTAAATATTCCTCCTTTTAAAGATTCCCTCTTTTAAAGAGTCCCCATTTTAAAGATTGCCCCTTTTAAAGATTCGCTCTTTTAAATATTCCCCATTTCAAAGATTCCCTCTTTTAAAGATTCGCTCTTTTAAATATTCCCCCTTTTAAAGATTCCCTCTTTTAAAGATTCGCTCTTTTAAATATTCCTCCTTTTAAAGATTCCCCCTTTTGAAGGTTCCCCCTTTTAAATATTCCCTCTTTTAAAGATTCCCCCTTTTAAAGATTCCTCCTTTTAAAGATTCCCTCTTTTAAAGATTCCCCCTTTCAAAGATTCCCTCTTTTAAAGATTCCCCCTTTTAAAGATTCCCTCTTTTAAAGATTCGCTCTTTTAAAGAGTCCCCCTTTTAAAGATTGCCCCTTTTAAAGATTCGCTCTTTTAAATATTCCCCCTTTTAAAGATTCCCCCTTTTAAAGATTCCCCCTTTTAAAGATTCCCTCTTTTAAAGATTCCCTCTTTTAAAGATTCCCTCTTTTAAAGATTCCCCCTTTTAAAGATTCCCTCTTTTAAAGATTCCCCCTTTTAAAGATTCCCTCTTTTAAAGATTCCCTCTTTTAAAGATTCCCCCTTTTAAAGATTCCTCCTTTTAAAGATTCCCTCTTTTAAAGATTCCCCCTTTTAAATATTCCCTCTTTTAAAGATTCTCTCTTTTAAATATTCCCCCTTTTAAAGATTCCCCCTTTTAAAGATACCCCCTTTTAAATATTCCCTCGTTTAAAGATTCTCCCTTTTAAAGATTCCTCCTTTTAAAGATTCCCTCTTTTAAAGATTCCCCCTTTCAAAGATTCCCTCTTTTAAAGATTGCCCCTTTTAAAGATTCCCTCTTTTAAAGATTCGCTCTTTTAAATATTACTTCTTTTAAATATTCCCCCTTTTAAAGATTCACTGTTTTAAATATTCCTCCTTTTAAAGATTCCCTCTTTTAAAGAGTCGCCCTTTTAAAGATTGCCCCTTTTAAAGATTCGCTCTTTTAAATATTCCCCATTTCAAAGATTCCCTCTTTTAAAGATTCGCTCTTTTAAATATTCCGTCTTTTAAATATTCCCTCTTTTAAATGTTCCCCCTTTTAAAGATTCCCCCTTTCAAAGATTCCCTCTTTTAAAGATTCGCCCTTTCAAAGATTCGCTCTTTTAAATATTCCCCCTTTTAAAGATTCCCTCTTTTAAAGATTCCCTCTTTTAAATATTCCTCCTTTTAAAGATTCCCCCTTTTGAAGGTTCCCCCTTTTAAATATTCCCTCTTTTAAAGATTCCCCCTTTTAAAGATTCCTCCTTTTAAAGATTCCCTCTTTTAAAGATTCCCCCTTTCAAAGATTCCCTCTTTTAAAGATTCCCCCTTTTAAAGATTCCCTCTTTTAAAGATTCGCTCTTTTAAATATTTGCTCTTTTAAATATTCCCCCTTTTAAAGATTCCCCCTTTTAAATATTCCTCATTTTAAAGATTCCCTCTTTTAAAGAGTCCCCCTTTTAAAGATTGCCCCTTTTAAAGATTCGCTATTTTAAATATTCCCCATTTCAAAGATTCCCTCTTTTAAAGATTCGCTCTTTTAAATATTCCCTCTTTTAAATATTCCCTCTTTTAAATATTCCCCCTTTTAAAGATTCCCCCTTTCAAAGATTCCCTCTTTTAAAGATTCGCCCTTTCAAAGATTCGCTCTTTTAAATATTTCCCCTTTTAAAGATTCCCTCTTTTAAAGATTCTTTTTTTTAAATATTCCTCCTTTTAAATATTCCCCCTTTTAAAGATTCCCCCTTTTAAAGATTCCCCCTTTTAAAGATTCCCTCTTTTAAAGATTCCCTCTTTTAAAGATTCCCTCTTTTAAAGATTCCCCCTTTTAAAGATTCCCTCTTTTAAAGATTCCCCCTTTCAAAGATTCCCTCTTTTAAAGATTCCCCCTTTTAAAGATTCTCTCTTTTAAATATTCCTCCTTTTAAAGATTCCCTCTTTTAAAGATTCCCCCTTTTAAAGATTCCCCCTTTTAAAGATTCCCTCTATTAAATATTCCCCATTTCAAAGATTCCCTCTTTTAAAGATTCGCTCTTTTAAATATTCCCTCTTTTAAATATTCCCTCTTTTAAATATTCCCCCTTTTAAAGATTCCCCCTTTCAAAGATTCCATCTTTTAAAGATTCGCCCTTTCAAAGATTCGCTCTTTTAAATATTCCCCCTTTTAAAGATTCCCTCTTTTAAAGATTCGCTCTTTTAAATATTCCTCCTTTTAAAGATTCCCCCTTTTAAAGATTCCCTCTTTTAAATATTCCCCCTTTTAAAGATTCCCCCTTTTAAAGATTCCCCCTTTTAAAGATTCCCTCTTTTAAAGATTCCCTCTTTTAAAGATTCCCTCTTTTAAAGATTCCCCCTTTTAAAGATTCCCTCTTTTAAAGATTCCCCCTTTCAAAGATTCCCTCTTTTAAAGATTCCCCCTTTTAAAGATTCCCTCTTTTAAATATTCCCCTCTTTTAAAGATTCCCCCTTTTAAAGATTCCCTCTTTTAAAGATTCCCTCTTTTAAAGATTCCCCCTTTTAAAGATTCCCCCTTTTAAAGATTCCCTCTTTTAAAGATTCCCCCTTTTAAAGATTCCCCCTTTTAAAGATTCCCCATTTCAAAGATTCCCTCTTTTAAAGATTCCCTCTTTTAAAGATTCCCCCTTTTAAAGATTCCTCCTTTTAAAGATTCCCCCTTTTAAAGATTCCCCCTTTTAAAGATTCCCCTTTTAAAGTTCCGTCTTTTAAAGTTCCGTTCCGTTCCCCGTTCCGTTCCCCGTTCCTGGTTTTAGAGATAGCCATTGCCAAAATGGTATTTTGTTGATATTTGGTGAGATTGAGATATTCTAAGAAGAAGGATTGTATAATATTATAAGCTAGAATAATTACTTTGCGAATAACCGTTGCAAGGACATGTAAGTACGTTTATTGCTGCCGTAGGCAGCATACTAATCTTGACACTCGTGCCCAGACTTCTTCGCGGAACTATGTATGGTCAACGAAATCTCGATTTGTGTAAATTGCCCTCTGTTTGTCGGTTCAGTTTTATGACGTTTTGTGACGTAGAAGTTTTATCACGCGTATATCTGTTCTGCCTTCTGAGTGAGGAAGTATGCTCTTGTCAAGGTAAGACGATTGTGGCATGATATGAAATTGTTTTGTTTGTGAATACAATTTTCCTTGTATTTTAGTTGTATATTGGTGCGAGTTCATTGTATCTCATTCATGCAGAAGAATGCACATCCGTGCATGCCTCACACATGCAGTTGTGAGATATAAATAAGCGACAGAATATATTGAACTGCATTTTTATACAAGAAACAAATTCTGATTAACTTTATAGTTTAAATAAGTTTATCAACTGTTCTAATGTCAACATATTGCGTTCATATTGAACTGTATTTTATGCAAGAAACAAATTCTGATTAACTTAGTTTATCAGCTATTATAATGTCAACTTTTTGTGTTCATATTCAACTGCATTTTTATGCAAGCCAGCAACTATGTTTAATACAACTATTTTTTTCTTTATGTTCAACTGCATTTTTATGCAACTGTTCAACTTACATCTGTTTAATTACACATGTTCATGAACTACTATATTGTGAATAGATGTTGAGAGCTGTTACAACACAAGGGGGTCAACAAGGTCGGGGCAGATGTGAGACATCTGCAAATGTGCCAGGTGTTATGCGATCAAAAGACTCTGTATTATATTCCGGTTTTACATGTATTTATAAAAGAAGTTGTGTCTTACGCACACTGTGATTGGTCAGTTACCGTGTTTATATCAGGCTATATAACATGGATGGATTACGCCATCGTGATACGCCATCAATTAGCCATCATACGCCATCAATTAGCCACCACTCATGGAAGTTTGGGAGAACTCAAAATCGCATGGAAACACTCGCCCTACGGGCTCGTGTTCCCACTATGATTTCTCGTTCTCCCAAACTTCCACTCGTGTTTATATAAAACTGTATGTAAACACGGAAAATGTTTTCTATTTCTTAAATAGTTCATGACGTCATTACTAATTAACCTCAACACCAGGGCCAGATTGCGAGTACCTATGGTCCAGCAAGCTCATTGTGAGCTGGCCTGAGCTCCATATATATGTACTGAAGAACTCACTGCTCTGGTATACCTAAACCATAACCGCATGGGTACGAGTCTGTACTACCTCCACTGCGACTTTGACTTCAATAAGCCCACCACTTATTTTTTGCAATTTTGCACAATATCACAACTGTCTTGGATTTTGAGGCAGCACTTCCCTTGCGATAGTAACTTCTAGTTATTAGCTATATCGTATCACTACTATTATAAGTAATACAATGGTTTTTAAGAATATAGTGATTAAATCTCCCGCATACCGAGGAATGTTTGTGAAAGTCCCGAGGGAAAGCATGAGGGCGAAGCCCGAAGGCGTCCCGAGGGACTTTCACAAACATTCCGCGGTTTGCGGGAGATTTGATCACTATATTCTTAAAAACCATTGTATTAGTTTGTAATACCATGATGACCGAGGTGAAACTAGTGTTTTCATTGTACAAAACTAATTGATAGTAGGAGTATTGTGTAATACAATGCATGATCAGTGATGTATTCAACAATTTTCCATTGTAGGAAATTAATATAATTGTGTGAAATGTTTAGTGAAAAGTGAATATTAATAAGTCGAGTAATTAACACTTTATCTTACTGTCATTAACATTGTAGTGTAATTATTTTGTTTGTTGTGTAAAACGTATTAACAAAACTCTTTGTCGTGTCTTTGAATTTTGGCTCATGAATTTTAATCAGGGAGAAATTAGAAATCTGCCCGGCTTTGCCGGGAGATTTAGAGATCTCCCCGCTAAAGCCGGGAATATCGTGATTAAACCACCCGGCGAGAACAAAAGAACCCGAGGTCATCATGGTATTATAGACTGTAATATTCGACTTTGTATGTTTTAGTGAATCGCTTCGCACTTGTTTATATTGAATACATTTTGAAACTGAAAGAGTTGAAGTAATATTTTCCTTGCGGCCAATTAAACGAGATATACATACAATCCCAACAATATTAGTACCTCAAGGGAATTTGTAAATCTCCTTGGAATGTTTCAAAATTTGCTAGGAGATTTGAAATGAAGATTTCCAAATTTCCTATGTAATTTATGAAACTTTCAACCAAATTAGGAACTCAAAATACTTTAGAAACACTGGATGTAGTTTACCAAAAACAAATTCTAAAAGTTTGAAAAACAGCAATGAAAGTGAAGGAAAATTTATTAATTTAGGTTATAATGACCTTTTAATCAGGCTTAAGTATAACAGTCAACAGAAATCAAGGTACAGTAATGTTCTGATGCTTTCAACAGGAACTATAATGTAACTACAAAGTTCTTGTTAAATTATTAACAAGAACTTTGCAATACAAGGCAGCAAAATTAATAATTATCTCTGTCATCACTCCTTAATTGAGTATATCAAAACCAGGGCGTCTATAAGAAAGGGCGGCGAAACGCCAATCTGTCGTACTGAAACATGTGTGATGCACATTAGGACTGGACCTAGCTCGGTCGACTGCAAATTTTACAGCGAAGGTGAAAATCTATATTATCGATGAGAAGGTTGATTAAATCCCTTAAAACGCTACAATTGTTGATTCAATGGTTGATTTACTGGTACTGCTGTGTTATTCATGCATTTTTCTGCAAATATAATGTTGTACGAGGTATTTGTGTTTGAAAAAGGCGATTTTTTTTAATATTGAAACACAACAACATTGATGGCTGCGTTGTCAATATTATTCAACCTTTGCAAAACACTTTGATTTTCTCCAACTTTCAAACATCCCAGACCTTAGATTTTCCAAAGGCATATTTATAATACATTAAACTTTATCCATATTAAGTTTGGTTGCGTAATTTTTTGAACCTTTTTTGCTATAGCCTGTCAATTACAGCATAAACAGCAGTTCATTGTTGTGAAATTTTCCTGGCAGGAATTTTTAAAAATATACGCTTTTGGAAGCCCGGTAAAGCGTTATGGGGTCAATTTTAGCTTTTTGTTTGACAAAGGCACACTTCTTTTTCTCGTTCTAAATTAATCCTGCACCAGATACTTAAATAAAAAGAGGAAATGAGAATTCACTTGCAGCAACATTTTGCTTCGTCGATCATGGCGGCTTCAGCAGCTCCAACTAGCTCATTGTTTTTACACAATTTTAGCACTTGCCGTTACGCCAAGCCTTAGCGAGTCCCAGGACGACTAATACGTAAATCAACCTCTCTATGGGTTAAATATGGTTTCTTATTTTATTGAACCTTTTTTTTTCTATCCGGACAAAGACGTTGAAAACAGAAAAATATTTTGCCAGACATTTTTAAAGATGCGCGGAGACTGGGGCGGTCCTACTCACTGACCTATATATAACATATCATTAGACATCCACCGTCATTAGGCATCATCCACCGTCATTTATAGGCATCATCCACCGTCATTAGACATCATCCACCGTCATTAGACATCAATGATGGTCAATGATGGTGGATGATGTCTAATGACGGTGGATGAGTCTAATGACGGTGGATGATGTCTAATGACGGTGGATGTCTAATGATATGTTATATATAGGTCAGTGAGTAGGACATGGAATTATTACACAAAGAAGTGGGAAAACTAAATATAGTATCAATAGGATTACAAAATTAACTCAAAAGGTAAACAAACATTTATTTTTTAATGGAAAGCATGTTTTTTAATGGGAAGCATCGGCTAAGTATGTGTTAAATATCCATCACTGCTACAATAGAAATAGAAAACATGACAAAAAAGAGGTATTTTCTCCCATTTTCACAAGCTTCAACTTGTGAAAACTAAATTAAACAATGTTTCAACATTATATTTTATATAAAACAATTAAGAGTTTTCATTATCACTTTAGCTACTCATATATCTCTATTAAGCAATTAAATGGCTGCTTATTATAATTATCTGCTCTTACAACCATGTCAAATAGTGTGAAAAGGAATATTTCACCAGTCAGAGTACCCACTGAAAGTAACAAGAGAAGAGCAGATTTTAACACACCCCCTCGGCCAAAACTTTGCACCACTCCATCCTGTTCTACCCCTTCCAACTCAAGTGAATTAACAGAATCACAACATCAATTCCTATCAGCATAGAAAGAAATGAAGGAAAAAATTCAGATTTTGACCTCACTTCAAATACTTCCCTGCAGTTTGTAAATGATACTCAACTGAGTGCAGAGGAACTATTACTCTATTCATTGATAACTCTTGTTTTTCCTGAATACACCTTTAGCAAAAATTATGCATCTAATAAATATGATCAAATTATCAGGGTCATGTTACCCAACAACTGAAGTCTCACTGCACAACATCAGTTGAAATGTGCCCCCTAAACAATGAACATAGTATGTCTAAAGATTTTGATATAAATTATGTTAACAAAGAGTTTGAAATGAAAATCATGCCCAAATTAACTAGTAATTGGTCCAAATATTTCAACACAGACAGAAAAAAACCTACATTTCTATCAATTTGGCAAGTGTCCTGGTTATGCTGAAAGAGAACTAGAACTAACAGCAGCTGGTGTTTGGTCCATATACTTAATTGAAGGCAAGAAACATACTATTAATCTGGAATGGGCAAATGTTCAAAGCAGCATAAAAAGTGATGAAGATCTGGTACATCTCCTTGTCAGTGCTGGAAATATAAAAATATGCCAGGGCTGTAATTTTCACAGGTACAAGACAAGTCTCTTCTTCCATTGAATGGCATTGATGGACAACCAGTATTTAAAGGCCCTGACGAAAGGCCCTGGCAAATACCGATACAAAACAATCCAAGAGTCGAAACCTCTCAAGAACTGAGATTAGTTCGTTAACGTTGAAACTATCCGGTGACTGCCAAATGGGAGGTGATATTTGATCATTTTTATCAACATCAGTGTCATCTAAACTAATTAAGAATCAACTGAAGTTCTTCGTCTTCCACTTCGTTTGCAGCGGCCGCCATCGTATTCGCTTCGCATTGCGAATATTCGGGGGGTCCCGCGCATCACACATACTTCAGGGCAAATAGCTCGTTTCGCCGCCCTTTCTTATAGACGCCCTGATCAAAACTGACTAGTGTTTTGCAAGTCTGTAGGAATTGTGTTTATGCCTCCATGGTTTGATAGTACTGTTGCCATTGGTGTTGGATTAACATAATTATTACCGTATGAATAACTGCTTGCATGATTTTGTGGGAAGTAATGTGCTGGTCCAGCATAAGAAGGTTGATTCATCACCTGTCTTAGTAGGTCAAAGCCAATGACTTGATATTGAATTTGTTAGTTTCTCAATATTGTCAGTTAGTTTGTTCAGGTTATTTGAATGTTCTATGTCCGTTTTCTCCATCCTTTCAAGCAGCTGCTTCTTTATTTGTAACTCTTCTTGAGCACAATTCAATAACAAACTATCATTGGGAAGCTTCCTTTTTAGCTTTTCTTTCTTGTAACCTCTTAATTTTGAATTAAGTAAATCTCGTCTTTCCTTGACCACTGTGGCTGGCAATGTGCCTATATGCCTCATCTACTGATGATGACTGCACCGAAGCATCTGCACTGTCATCGGTGTCATTATCAACACAGGATATATTTGCTGATGATATATTTGAGACACTGATGAGTTTCTGGATAGATCATGATGGTCATCCTTTTGAAAGGTGATATCCTCAATAATTTCTGTCGTTTCAATTCCAGATGCCAAAGTAGTTGTGGCTGGTGAACCACCCAACAGCTGTTTACAGAGTTCAAAGAAAAGGAGCACTACACGACCGTCACGTGGCCACTTCTTCTTCCTGAGTCCACTGCTTGTCTGTCTTTAAGTCGAATGGATTTGAACTTACTCATCAGAATTCCTTTCGTCAATTCCTCCATTTTGTGGGGACAACCTTTACCTAATATAGTAGCTTCCTCTGTAGAAGGATACTGACCTTTGTAGATTTCCAACATGTCGGTGTACTTGGATTGACAAAATTCCCAATCCATGTTCTCTATGGTTGTGGAGACTTTGTATTCGTTCGCTACATTCAATAACAGTTCTACTTCATCGTCAGACCGCATAGAGCAGTCAGGCTTGTTTTTGTCCTGTGTTTTTTCTTTCTTCCTGTTTTTGACATTTTTACATATATTTATTTATAATTTTCTTCGTAGAACAACACTTCAAATGCTCGATGTATCGCTTGCTCACGTAATCTGAGCATGCGCAATCTGTATATTCCGCGTTTTCGGATCGTTTCTTTGTTTTGGTGTGGACGGAAAAACGATTGGAAAACGCTAGTGAGGATGGAAAACTTTCGATACGTTTTCAATACGAGGTCTCCGTTTTCAAACGAAAACGGGTTGGTGTGGACGTCGTCTAAGAATGAGCCACGAATTTAAGAATTAATTATGAATTTAAGAATGAACCATGAATATAAGAATTAACCATGAATATAAGAATTAACCATGAATTTTAGAATCAACCACAAATCTAACAATCAACCATCGGGTCATGTTCAGAAAGAGTGATTACAATTAAAAAAACAGTCTACCACCAGCAATACCCCAATAATACAAACCCTTAAAAGTCACTTATAGCTAGCTCTTTTTCGTACATCTTAGTATAATCATTTCAGATCCAGTATCTTTTATTTATTAGATAACATTTATTTTTGAAGAAGACGTGTAAACACTCTGACGTTGCGCAGTCGATCGTCCACAAAATGTTGACGCGAGCAAACATTCAGAAGCCTCTCTCTTTGTGATAGCTATAAGCATAAATAATAAAAAACATGGTGTACTTATAATCAATGTTTTAGACCCCGTTCACATGAGTCGGCAGCCTATTAAAAACGGCGCTAAAAAGCCACAAAATGCCGGATCGAAATTGTGCCGTGAAAACATCACTTTAACCCGAGCGCTTTGAAAACGATTTCTAAACGGTGCTAGAAGAAAATGGAACCCTTTACCTAGGCATATCGTGAACACAGTTCCGTTATTTTTTGGTCCGAGCTTTAGTACCCAAACACATCTCTTTTGGTGCTGGTTTGATAAATATATTACTAATACCACTATTATAGCCACTAAAAATAAGACTAGCGAATATTTTAACTTTTAATTTTTTTAACTTCAATATGAGATACCTTAACTGTACTTTTATTTATTTGCATGGTGAGATTTGTATTGTATTTTAGTTTTATAATTAGTTTTATAATTAGTTTTCGAGGACCTTCCTGAAAATCACTACTTGTGACGGAAGTTTTCCTCGTAAAAGATTTTTAATAATAATAATAATAATAAACTAGAAAAGCAAGAAATATGATGCTCAGATCAACAAGGCAAATTCTCTGCGGGATAATATTATTTCTTGTATTTCTGTTGAAGATGAATGCCGTGAAAACGTTTGTGCACTGAATTCAGTCCTTACCTTGTTAAAAAGGAAATACGGGAAATAAATACCGTGGTTAAAGTGCCCCTAACCTCAACATTTTTTATTGTCTTATTTGGAAGAACCTTTAAAATGATAAAGTAACTTAATTCTTTTGAAGATTTTCACTTCTTCGCTTTCTTTTTGAGATATATCAGTTTGTTTGATATGCAAATATCTGGAATTTCGTCACACATGCATAATGAGTTATCAGAGAATGTTATATATCTTTGCGTTCATGAAATAAAAACACTAAAGTGTGAATAACATTTGTGTGCGTTTCTCCCACAACACCAAACTTCTTGATTTTAAATGATTTCGTTCGAGAATGAAAGAGATATACACATTTCTCCAATAAGTCATTATGCATGTGTGACGAAATTCCAAACATTTGCATATCAAACAAACTGATATATCTCAAAAAGAAAGCAAAGAAACGAAAATCTTCAAAAGAAGTTACTTTATCATTTTAAAAGTTCTTCCAAACAAGACAATACAATATTTTGAGGTTATGGGCACTATTAACCGAAAATTGATAGTGGCAGTTACCGGAGTCGTGTGAAAACCTGCCTAATCATCGTTAAATTATAGCAAAGCGAAAAGGTGGTGAACTGCCGAAGAACGATATACTGGTTTTTCGAGCGGAGCCGAAGTCAGAGTAAGACGAGTTGAAATAAAATAAATAGGGCTTTTATATATATATATATATGCCAAAAGGGTGTCAAAAGTAGAAAGTAGCCAATCAAATGCACGGGAGATAAACAAACTAATAATTAATGAGATGCGAAAAGTTAAATCATTTGCTATTTTTACAATCGATCAGCAAACAGACTGAGAGGGAGAGAGAAATGACAGGTCCAATATTCAAGAGGATTGTGCGATAGTAAAGCGGTAAGAAACAAAAACATGAAAAGGAATGCATAAGCTAATAATAAAAAAGTTCCTCGCAAACTATATAAAATAACAAAAAACTTGTAGGAAATTAAATAAAAACGTTCGTTAAGACCAAGAGTGTGTGGGGCCATGTTTAAAAATAGGTCCGCGATGCGAACATGTGGGTACCGCATGGAACATTAATGCCTGGGTCAGCCTTGTGGAGCAATGAACATGGGGTGTGAGCAATAGGGAGGCCCATTTTTATGAAACACAAAGACTACGTTATCTCAACTGTGGAAAGATGAACCCAAATCTGTAATACTAACTGAAATATTAGTATTATTCATTTATACTGGCGCATTTATACCACTATGGGATCACTATCATGGAGGCTCTTTATCATTATATTATGTGGTACATTTACATGTAAAGTGTCTATCAAATAAAAATTCGTCCCGTTTTGTTATGATTGTATTTCATGATTGTATTGAAGCTGTAACGTCACAAGATAGACACAGCATTAAAACAAAACTGAAAATCAGGCACATCTTCAGACTGATTTGACTAAATAGATTCAAACCTTGCTGGCTTACTGACAGTAAAAAAAACCTAAACATTGTCATAGTATAATGTGGTTGTTATGGTAACCGATTAGTTTCCAGATTACTCTCTTCCTTTATAAGAATTCTTTATTTTCAACCACATTTACAGCAACTTATTTAGCTATAAGAAGTTGACATCCTTTTTCCATGATTTCCAATGCAACAATACTGTTTAAAACAATAAAACAATAACTGCACAACGACGAAAAGTAGAAAACTTTGTTTCTATACAAAGTGGCCTGGGAACGAATCTGTTACCATGGGAACCTAATAACAACAATCTCAATGATGACTCAGAAAGTCTCCATGGTTCATATGTACTTCTAGTACGTATTCCATATAGGGAAGTGACCGACGAGCAAATAGAAGGCATTAACGAACAAATACAAGGCACTCGTACCAGCCCACTGGATGTGAGATTATTAACACGTTACGATATGTTCGATTATCCGCTCTTTTTAAGAAAACTACGTTCGCTAGCAGGATAAGCTGTACGCATATTGTAAACAGATAATTTATCCTTGTTTTAATATATATTGTAGTTTTGGGAGTTGATTATTTCTCAAGAAAACGTTCGTCGAAGACAGCCGTGTTTTTGTTTACAACATGGTATCCGTATTAGGAAAATTATATTTTGGCATGTTCGATTATCTGCGCTTTTAAAGAGAACTAAGTTAGCTACCGGGATAAAGCTGTACATATGTTGTAAATAGATCATTTAACTTTCCTTTGATATATTCTATAGCTTTGGGGGTGGTTTATTTCTCAAGAAAAGGTTTGCCAAAGGGTTAGGACCTTTGTTGTTTTGGGGTCGGTTACAATCCAATTAACAAGGAGGCTGGTACGAGGTTTGAACGTGTCAGCTATTTGCTCGTTAATTCACTCTATTTGTTCGTCAATGCCTTCTATTTGCGCTTCCTTATAAGGAATACGTACTAGATACCCCTATCCCATGGTTTGAGCCAACCTCGTACCCAGGCTTTTCCCACGCTCGGCCGACTCGCTGAGCGAAAACCCTGGTAGACGCTGGTCACGTGAACTGCTAAAATCTAGCAGATTTTTAATTAGCGTTGCCATGGTACTTAGAGAGGGATGACAAAGGGTTTGTTGACATTAGTCACGATATGACAGGTCTAGAGCAACCTAGTTTGTATTTCTGCTTTAAATGCGGATTCAAAAGTGGACGGGTATTCTAACGCTGCGACAAAGTTGGAAAAGTCGCCAGAAGACTTGTAGGAGAATAATTTTTTAGGAGAATAATGATGTATCGTTATTATCGACATATTCCAATAATCGTAGAGACGTGCGTTCGAAAGAAATAAATGACCAAAGAAGTAAATATAATGTCGAAGGTTTATTTTGTGTATACTTGTTGATAGTTATCAAATTAAATGAGGTTTTAAATACAACGATCGGAAACAATTGCCTATGATGAACTTTCCGTAATTTGACCCTTTTAATAACTGTCAACAGATTACAGATACAAAGAGCGAAAGTGGACGGGTATTCTATAATTTAGCGATGACACACACTCTTTCTTGATACAGCTTGCTGTGTAATAATTCTCGACCAAATTTGCAAGACGAGAATGATTCCGTGTGAGTAAATACAAAGTTGTATTGAGCGTCCATAAAGGATAATTATCCTTTGATAATATCAAAAATCACATTGAAGCTTTTCAACTTCGTCTATAGACTAGCTATATTTCCAATATTTCCTTGGCTTTTTGCGTTGAAAATTGATCTTAAAACCCGCCGACGATAACCGTGGTAACAACAACGTGAAGACTTCAAAGGAAAAACCATCGGTGAACGCTGTTTTATAATTCGTCAACTCAACGTGTTTAAGACCACCCCTCCCCTGACACAAAATCGTTTAGCAGACACGTGACCAGCGTCCACCAGGGTTTTCGCTCAGCGAGTCGGCCGAGCGTGCGAAAAGCCTGGGTACGAGGTTGGGTTTGAACCAATCCAAATATATGCCTGATTTTGAGTTTTGATGTGATGCTGTGTCCATCTTGTGACGTCAAATACGAAAGTCATGTAAAAGCTATTTTTCATTATTTTACATATTCTTTCAAATACAATCATAAAAAGCTAGGGTGAATTTTCATTTCATAGACACTTGCACTGATAGATTGATCAAGGATGTAAATGGGGGAATAAACCATGTGTTGAAATTTTCTCATGGTTAATGATGTTCATAATCTTGGCACAAATTATTATTTGGGGCCTTTGATCATTGACTTTATTTTTATTATTATCAATACTGGCCAAAGTGACTGAGACACCTTTTATTTCAAATAGAATACAACATTTCAGTGGTGAAATAATTTTAAAAAATAATTATAGATGCTCAAGGCTTACTGATTCAACAGTAAGCAAAACACAGCTACCAGAAAAACACGGCATTTCATGTAGGTCTCTTGTGAATAAAATATCTTGAAAGTATTTTCTGACACTGTGAACACTGAAACACTGTTACAATTAATTGTTAACAAGCAATATTCATAGTTGGTTTCTAAACCAAAAAATAAATTTGTAAATGCATTTTTAGACAAACGTATAGGGCCAGCATCACATGTCATGGATAATTCTCCAGTTAATGATTCACTGTAAGTTATAAAAGCATTTAAGCATAGGTTTTGTCATTTATTGATACCATGACAGGAACAACATCAGTTAACAACAAAACATCTTTATTTACAGAACTTTTAATGACTTTAAAATTCCCATGAAACAAAATATTGTTCAATCCATACCAATTAAATTACCGAATAAATATGTTTACTGTAATGTATTTAAAAATTATAACGGTTAATGACATTGATATGCACTGTTTACCAGCATAATGTCGCCATAGGCAGGCGCTCTCGGGTTTTGGGCGGGCGAGGCGAGGGAGCGCCTGCTGCTGTAACTGTATATTTTTCGAATTATGCGTACTGAGCGTACGCGTAATTCCCATTGGTTGTCAATAATATACCACGCCATTCAATTTTAATTGGTAATTTAATGCGATATTTCGCGGGAATTTGATACACCACAGAATGAGATCACTAGCATGGCGACAATGACTGCAAGTCTTTTTAATTCGTTACTTGACGATGTAACTAAACATTTATTACAGAGCATCCAATAGCGTTTTACATTGAAGGATAAACAGAAGTTAGCGATAACTAGGACGTTTTGGCAGAGCTTCCGACTGGATTTGGTAAAAGTTTAATTTTTTAGTATTTTGTTATTGCCAAGGAGAGATATTCTAATTATGCATCTGCCAAGACCAGATTGCCGAAGCCAAAAGTCTTGGGATTTCTACTTGTTGTTACAAGGACGAAATGTTGGACCAGACGTTTGATAAATGGCCTCAACTTATTTTTGCTACGGCAGAAGATGTTCAATCCACGTTTAGAAATCGGCTGAAAGACAGTTCACATCCGTTACACAACAATGTTGAACCACCATTGAACATGGACTGGAATAAGGTATTTTAAAGTGATATTATCGAGACTATATTTACTGAAAATAACATACATTGCCAATCAAACTAAAATCAAAGAGCAGTTGCTCCGAAACGTAAAACAATATATTAAAATTCAAGTAATTATATATTTTATATAGGAAAGCCTTCCCCGAAGCTTTTGGGAATCTTGCTGTTTTGAGGTCGTTGTGCAAGGAGGGTACGTTTAATATCTTGATTTATTTTTCTCTCTCCTTGGATGGGTTAGGGTAACGGTTAGGGTTAAGGTTAACACTAAAACACAAAAAACAGCCATTTTTTTAGTTTTTAATACTATAGAAATTGCTTTGCCTACTTCTTAGGTGAAATGATGAAAGACCACCTCTAGGTATCCAGTGTTCTGAATGTGACTCATTGCCTTTCTAGGAACACCAATTTTGGCTCTAACTGGGACAGCCGACAATTCAACAGTTGAAGCAATATCTGACAATTTGTCACTCAGATCTTATATTGAAATTTTTATCAGCCCAAACCGTCCAAATATTAGAATTACAGTATTGAAGTGTGTCAAGAAGCAAATGCTGTTGCAGTGAAAATCAAAGGTAATGATACCCCAAAATGTCTCATTTTCTGCAATACCATGAACGATATTGCAACTTTTGGCAACTACCCATGCTCAAAGCTTGGTGACAAGGGTTTCTGTCAGTCTGGTGAAAAGGTATCAGAAAACTGTCTAATTGACATTTATCATTCAGCAACATGGGAAAAATAAAATGTTCAACAATGTTCAAGCTTCTGTAAAAAGAATAATTATAGCTTAGTATGGGAGTAAATTTTCCAGACATCCGGTATGTTATTAATTGGGGAGCAAGAACACTACTGGATAATCACCAGGAAATTGGTAGGGCAGGGAGAGATGGGAAACAGTCTGATGCTGTGACAATTTTTCATGGACAACAACTTAGTCATTGCGAGGATGATGTTAAACTTTTTGTCAAATAAGTTGAATGTTATAGAGTTGCCAGTCTATGCCCATTTGACAGCCAGATTAAACTTTTGGAACCACCACATGATTGTTGCTCAGTTTGCAGGAAAACTTGTGGATGCAGTATCTGTTGTTCTTCAGAAGCTCTACCATTTGAAACTATGCCAATGGAAAATGGGTTGGTTGATTCTCATAATTTAAAGTCTGTTTCAGATAATGATCGAGAAGATCTTGAAAGTGCCCTTACTGAGTTATTTTGGGGACTTGTTAACACAGGAGATGAATCAGAAGTGAAATTTTATAAGGAACTTATAAAGTGATATTGTAAAAGACTGTCAAAAAATCTTCACTGTAGAATATATAATAATTAATTATGCAATTTTTAACGTTTTAAATATATTTAATGACATATCCACACTTCCTTTATTGAGAGAGCTTAATGACGTATTGATAGTTTAGTAGATAAAACTCCTTTTTGGTCAGTTTCATATACAGGACATTACACATCATCCTCGGGTCTGACAGTGGTGATGAAGACTTACTGTTACAGTTTTAAGTGTTCATAAAATAATGTATAACATCGTATTAATGTATAATATACCCTGTAAGTTAGTATATAAATGTAAAACGAAGAGATTCAGTTTGGTTTATTAAATGTTTCTTGAATCATCAATATTATGATAATTATTAATATGGATCTAATTTAGGTACTGCAATAATAGCGTAGATAAAGCGGTTGATATGGGGTTAAACAATACCAACATGAACCATTATGCTATAATATAAGAACATACAATAAAGGTACTGTATATGTATGCATTTAAAAAGTGATCTTCAATTTGAAGTCTCCATCAAAAGTGTAGCATAACTGTACAACTCATTTCTCATAAATTGATGCCCACAGTTGGATATGCTCAGTCATCCACTTGTGCAAACTTTTATATTCCAGGTTTCCAAACAAACCTCTAAATTTTAAAAATTATGGATGGCCTTAATTGTCTTTCTGGAGTGCGTTTGAATACTTTTTTTGACGTTAGATCAGATGATACTTGGACTACTGCAGCTTCTTTATTAGGGATATTTCTGTTGCCTTGCTTTGCCTTGCATTTGTAATCTTGATCAATTTTGTCCATTATCTGCTCCATTAGATCAAGGGGTGTTTGCAACTCTAGAAGCACTGCTCTCATTTATGTTTGATCCCAAAGATCTCCACAATGTTTTAAGGACTTTATTGAGTTGCTCCTTCCTAAGATTCATAGGGATATTTCTCCCATTTCCACCATGCTTATTAAAAAAACGATTCCACTTTAATCGATGTGCTTGAAATGGGGATGACATTCCTGTGAGCTTAACAAGGTGATGCAGGACAATATAACTTTATTTAGTATGACCACTACTTTTGTACAACAGAAGACGCAGTTTATACAATTCACATAACCTTTCCCCATCACGTTCCTTTATGCAATCATTGAACTCCATCAACACTAACCCATATAACAATTTAGCTTTGTGATAATTAAACAGGTAGTCATCTGATGATCTGTCTCTTCCTCTGTGGAAGATTCATGCTCATTTTCTTCTGGGTTAGCTATGGTTATGTCATAATGCTGTGATTTCTGATGCCTGTACAAAAAAATTAAAAGCACTCACTAAAACCAATAGAGTTTGTATTAACCCATCATTCTTACACCAGATTACTGTATTTTTAATTTATTTAACTTTTTTGCCTTGATCATCTATTTTAACCCTCTTAAAAAAATGTTTTCTTCTGAAACCCATTATTACTGCTTTACTTTCTCATATTTTCCTAATTCAAAACCCACTAGACTAAGCCGGACACCACATCAATTTATACATTATACAAATAAGTTCAATGCAAGGAAACCAAAAATAGCAATTGCTAATTACCATGGCTAACACCAGGCAATTTAATCCAGCATATGGAAGAACCCGTCCTTGTCAGGAATGGGTTAAAATCATCGGTCTTCTCCAGCTTTTACAAATTTTAATAATTATAGTTAACCCATTTATACTAGTGGGATAATTATCCCATGACTTAGACCTCTAGAATAATAAAAAAAGAGGCTGATTTTCACAGCTTGGCTGGTATATACTGCATACGTGTATGGGAGTTTAAATAATATATTGAATACCACAACTGATGTACCTTCTTACAACAACCAATTTAAATAAACATATGTACAATATAATAGTAAAAGATGTCTAAATTAGCCTAACTAGCTTGTGAATTAGTGCACAGAATAATTATAAATCCCTTGACTAATTCTAACCTGTTTCTTGAAATTTGGTGCTGAACACATATCTACATTGCATCTGGCACTTGTAATAACCATGATCATCTGTTTCTGAGCTGATACAAGTGGTATCGATGTATGCCCATTGACATCCATTTCATGCCTTGCAAATAAAACATAATAGAGCTATATGTTCAGGCTATTCTTCTGTATATAAATTTCCAATAGAATTACTGGACAGGTGTACTGTCAATAGCACATATATAAACCATATAAGTTGACAACAAAGACAATTCACTCACCTCACTCTTTCAGAATGGAAAAGATATTTAATTGCACATAAATCTTGCATACATGTAAATGGTCCATGTGATAAGTCATTGAAATCAATTGCACTGAACGACTTGTGTGGCCTGTCTCGAAGTTTTCGAAGTCTCGAAGTTTTCTACCACATGTTACACAAAGTCGATTTGATAAGTCATCTGCCAGGTCAAGATCAACGTTGTTTTCTTTACAGAGATCAGCAAGGACGATATCTTTAAATTTTTATCTCGTACTCCGTTGAAAAATAGTTATGGATGAACACCTGGTCAATTTAAATTGACATTTGCATATTCTGCAATAGTCGTTTGCGCTTTCTTTGACGGAAGGCCTTCCTCTCCTTATAACTTTCTTCTTAGGAGTGTTAGGTTGTGACATATAACTCCAACGTCCAAACGACGAATCGATACCTGGATACTCAACGATGTCGCTCAAAGCACAGTTCTCACGGTGAACAGAAATCGTATTTCTAATTGCGCGGGAAATTGTTTGATGTTGACGCATTTTTAATAAAACCCCAATAATCCGATTAACAAACCATCTTTTGATTGGTTCTTATTTAGCAAGCTCAATGGGGCGTATTCGAAAAATATACAGTTACAGTAGCAGCGGGAGAAAAATCGGAGGCGCGCAGGGAATGACGGGAAGAGAGAAAGAAAATAAGCCTCTGCCAGATAACGTATCCAAGATGGCGACCAAATTCAGTGATGGACTGGGTCAGACTCGAGGGATACATTAATATCCAAATACTAATCCAAATACAATATCCAAATACACAAATAATTAATATCCAAAATGATAAACATTAATATCCAAGATAATAACAAGTGCCACAACAATTAAAACATTAGTAACAATTTATAATGGCCGTTCCAATGAGTTTTTAAACTCAGAAATCAGCGAGCTCTTGATTAGAAGTTCACATTGACTAGCATTCGGTAATTTGCAGGTTAATATATAAACAACTTTATAAGACAGCTGGTACAGCAAAAATTAAAAAACAATTGGAGCTTCAAGCTCAAAAGCCAAATCAGTAAATCACTCAACTATGCATATATATTAAAGTATAAACAAACTTAAAACTAGATAACTAAAACGACAACCTTGGACAGAATGACATTAAACACCAATCTTCCAGACTCAAATCATTCAAAGAACATTGTACGTCGTGCCATGACCAGAGAACCGAGAATTTGACCAGAGAACCGCACATTATTTGGCAGAGGCTCCTTTTCTCGTTTCCCGTCTTCCCGTCGTACTCCCCGCGCACTTCCCCATTTTTTCCGCACGCCTTCCTCTAATAAAAATGCCTCTGCGGAGGAGAGAGCAGGCGCTCCCTCGCCTCGCCCGCCCCGCACGAAACCCGAGAGCGCCTACTAAATTTAGACTGACTTCCTCACTTGAAACAGATAGGTATAACATTTTAATTTGACGAAGAAATATAAAATAAAAACAGTCACAGACAATATATACATGGTACCTACTCAGAGGCGCGAAGCTATTAAGCACATACTTTTATGATCAAAGAAATACTTACAGGATTTCGCTACTAAAAAACTTGGCAGTTTACATGCACCTTTTCACTTTGCTATATATCCAAAACACTGTCTACAGTTTTTATATATATATATATATATATATATATATATATATATATATATATATATATATATATATATATATATATATATATATATATATATATATATTATATATATATATATATATATATATATATATATATATATATATATATATATACTATAGACGATGTAGTAAAAACCGTTGGAAGAGTGCTCAATGGAAATCCAGAGCATATTATAGTAAATACTATATATATAGTATTTACTATATATATATATATATATATATATATATATATATATATATATATATATATATATATATATATATAATATATATATATATATATATATTAGGTGAATAGACCAAAACATGGACAAAATCCCAGTAAGTAAGAGTGCTCGATACAAAAATTGTAGAGCTAGTTATAAAGTATATGTAAATTCTAAACTTTTACAGATGCCGTAACACTGTATTTCATGCCTAAGGCAATCATCAGACGATGGCATGCCTTAGGCATGAAACACAGTGTTACGGCATATGTAAAAGTTTAGATTTTACATATACTTTATATATATAGGATATATATATATATTTTTTTTAGATGTCTCTATAGATCATACCGATGGCTTTTCCACTTCCGTATATCGTAAGCCTACATTTACGGGTCTTTTCACTAATTTTGATAGTTTCATTCCTTTATCTTTTAAAGGGAAATGGCAATAAAAATTTTCTTTGTCTCATTTGAAAGAACATTTAAAATAATATATGAAGACGTTTTAAAATTTCTCCGTAACTTCCTTAATTTTTGAAATATCTGTGAACTAAAATATCTGCAATCCGCCATCTTGTTTTATAATTAGATCTAATTAAGTGTCGTCAAAACCAGGGTAAACATTCTAAAAGTTGTAAATAATTGCCCAAATATCAGTGGAATGCGTTCAAATAGATTGCTAATTCACTTAAAAGTATACAACACCCAAAACAACTACGATTTAGCATCTATAATGACTCGATAATTGCTGATATAAAAAACATTTCTACCCTGGTTGTGACGTCACGCATATCCAAGGATGGTTATGCATATCCAAGATGGCGGAATGTTCAACGTTCTTTGTTAAAAAGAAGTGAAATATTTACAGAACCAAGAACGATATGGAAAATCTGTAAAAGGTCTTCATATATCATTTTAAAAGTTCTTTCAAATAAGATAAACTTAATTTTTATTGCCATTTCCCTTTAAACGTGGGCTGATATACACGTTGCTTGAT
Organism: Chrysogorgia sp. JL179-B06; assembly: GCA_035772405.1. Lineage (NCBI taxonomy): Eukaryota > Metazoa > Cnidaria > Anthozoa > Scleralcyonacea > Chrysogorgiidae > Chrysogorgia > Chrysogorgia sp. JL179-B06. The sequence continues at coordinate 2,260,213 of JAYKKM010000123.1, read as the reverse complement.
CGTTATTTTAAGATTTGCACATCCTACCGTATTTTTCACTCGGAAGTCATTAAGCTTAAAGGTTTCCTTGTTAACAATGGTTACCTTACTGTTTTCTTTGACCGTTGTCTTAGGGTTTTTCTTGATAAGGTTTTTTCTCCTTCTGTTATTTTTATTACTGTCCCTAAGCGTGTTATATATTCCATTTACCGGTACTCATTCACTTGAAATTCGTACCAAACTTATCAAGCTTTTTAATTCTTGTTTCCCGCAAATCGATCTTCGTATCATCTTCAAACCTAACTTACGCTTGTCAAGTTTCTTTCCGTTTAAAGACCAGATTCCCAAGTTACTGAGATCGCATGTTGTCTATCAATATAAGTGTCAATGCTGCAGAGCATTGTATTTTGGGCAAACGCGCCGTCATTTACACACGCGCATCTCGGAACACATGGGAGTCTCGGCTTTAACGGGCAAGAAACTGTCTCAGCCTTCACTTTCTAACATACGATGTCACTCTAACGAAACTTGCCACCCTATTTCTTTTGATGACTTTTCTGTTCTTTCTTCGAGTAATTCAACTTTTGAATTACTTATTATAAGTAATACCATGACTTATTATAAGTAACACCATGACTTGAGGGAAATTAGCGATTAAATTGCCCGCCGCCGAGGGAAGATTTGTGAAAGTCCGAGGGCGAAGCCCGAGGACTTTTACAAATCTTCCCGAGGCGAAGGGCAATTTAATCGCTAATTTTCCACATTCGAATTTTGAGCTGGGCTCTAATATTCATTTTACGATTATATATATATATATATATATATATATATATATATATATATATATATATAATATATATATATATATATATATATATATATATATATATATATATATATATAATATATATATATATATATATATATATATATATATATATATATATTATATATATATATATATATATATATATATATATATATATATATATATATATATATATATATATATATATATATATAAGATGATATATTGTATAAAGATGATATTATAATAAATATTATAGGATATTATAATATAAAGATATTATAAAGATGATATAATAAAAAAGGGTGTCGCAATGACGGATTCGTGTGAACGTAATCATATTCTGCCGTTGATTTTTCACACCGGACTCGTGTGAACGGGGTCTTGTTTATAAAGATTTTACGTAGTACTCCGAAATATGGCATACCTGCAGCGAGAAATACACAACAAAACTATAAAAGTTAATGAGGGGCCACGCGCTTCGTCACCACATCGAACTGCACCGCATCCTGCCGTTCTACACCGTAATATACTGTATATTTAATCGTTCTAACATATTTGCACGAACATGCAGTGTTTACTTTTTTCACTACAACTCGTTCAGATGTTAACATTTTATTTTTTTATTCATTTTTCAAAGCCGACGTTTATTTATAACTCGTCATACTGGACCAATAAGAAAAGCTTCAACCTATTAGGGGGAACCAACAATGACATTACGTTTGAAACGAAGATGCCAACGTATTGGAGCACTCCATTAACAGAAATTTGTCTAATAAATGCTAATTCCGGCAAGAGCATGGTCATCGCTGACTACCCAGAAAAATCGCTGTATTATTTGATTGCAGATGGCAAGCGTCGACCGATCAATATAACCCTGGCATGTTGGATGGCGTTTGGAGGATTCTTCGTTATAGATGCGCAAGTGAAATGTGTCGAGCAAGGTTTTAATATCGGAGGTAATTCTACTGGTTCTTCAAGAGCCCGATTGGGTGTTTTAATTAGTAATGTGCCAAATGGATGTCATCAAGCTAACCACTGGGTAGGTGTAGGCATTGATGACATAGATGAAGCTGATGGGAATCAGCTCATCTCTACAAGTGCTGGTTATTATGGAGGCAGCAACTACGTTCCCATCAACATGCTTATTTTTGTTCGTTAAAAATAATTTAGCTTATTAATCCTTTTTCTCAACTTTGTTTTCATAATTCTTGTGACTATTTGTGCATGATTTCGTCCACCGTAATAACTCTCGTATTTTTAGCAAGTGATGATCGGTTTCATTGAAATTCGTATAATTTAAAAAATAAAAATCGTATAATATTAATATCATGATCGCCTCGGATTCTTTTGTTCTCCGAGTGAATGTAAACCTCGTATTTCCCTCATTGCACATGCAAGAGGGAATTTTTTCCACTGTCTTCTAAATTTTCCACATTCCTATGATATGCATGCGGGAAATTTAGTAGAACACAAAGGTTTCTTTGTCTTCTAATTTTCTCTCATTCACATGCACGGGAAAATTAGTAGACAAAAAATCCTTTGTTTTCCACTAAATTTCCCGCTTGCATATCATATCCAGGCGGGAATCTTAGGCCAGGTTTACACTAGTACGGTACGGTAAGTGATCCGTTAGAAAATCAATACGTTTCTTTGTTGTGTTTACACTGTACCTGCCTAATCCGGAGTGGTTTGCCATAGCGTAGTCATTACGCCAAGCACTCCGGATGTAAATCACTACGCTACGGAAAATTTAACGTATATAGCGTAGTAGTGTAAACATATGCATACGCGTTTAAAATGTTAGCGGGAAAAAATGGCGCCAGGTTATTTATCGGCAACAATTTTAATAATTTTAGCTGGTTTATATGGTATATGAAAGCATTAAACCTCTCTGCAATCGCGAGTGCCGTTAGCTTCCGGCGAAAAAGAAAACGGCTTTTAAACATGCTTGACATAAGCTTTTGTAAAATATGTCGGGCAATACGCATGTGCGTAGTAAAAAAACTGCTGATGTCAACGAAAAACCTCGCTTTGTCCTTTGTAGTGTAAACAGACGTAAACTTCACAACGGTACGCCAAACCACAGGGAGCCCAACTCTGACGCCTGTGATGTGTTTCTCTATTTTATTCTATATTATGGAAATTCTGATGTTTTATATTTAATATTGAAAGAAAGCGATGCTTATGATACCACGACGCGCGGTAATTTGAAACTCGAAACAGCTCTCACCGGTGCCACTTGAATACGCGTGACGATCACTGAAAGCTGAGACGACAATTGCACGCGCGGTAATTTGAAACTCGAAATCGTCTCAGATTTCAGTCTCAGATTTCAGTATATATCGTCTCAGATTTCAGTGATCGTCACGCGTATTCACGTGGCATCCAGTGACAGCTGTTTTGAGTTTCAAATTACCGCCATAGCGCCACAGTATCATAAGCATCGCTTTATTTCAATATTAGATATGAAACATCAGAATTTCCATAATATAGAATAAAATAAAGAAACAGAGAAACACATCACAGGAGTCAGAGTTGGGCTCTACTCCGGATCACTTACCGTACTAGTGTAAACCTGGCCTTAGAAGACAAAATAATCTGCCTCCTGGCCCCCGATTTTCCTTTTCAGCCCGCGCCTTACGCTTAAACCGACTGAACTTATGCGTTACTCGATCTACAATCCATGTGGTATTACCTTTTCTTACTCATGCGCAGGACGTAACATCGTAATAATGTCAACTTTTTGCACATTTTGTTTAATATTGTCATTGTTTTAGGATTTCACTCAGACATTAGCATCTATTACTCAACTTTTTATACACAACCAATCTAAAATTAATCGAAACTCACCTCAGTGACTTGAATATTGATGGTTTATTGATGGTATACACTAACCATGTGCCAGAGGAGCTCATCTCATTCTTAATTCAAAACACGAAAAGCGATGCACTCATCTCTGACAACCAACTAAATTTCCCGTCGGTTAGGTTCTCAAAGTTTTCCTTGGCGATCATAGTATTACAAAGTGATAGCATGACTTGAGGGAAATTAGCGATTAAATTTCCCCTTTACCTTGGGAAGATTTGTAAAAGTCCTCGGGCTTCGCCCTCGGACTTTCACATATCTTCCCTAGGCTGCGGGAAAATGTAATCGCTAATTGCCCTCAAGTCATGTTATTACTTCTAAGTAGACATTTATATTTACCTGTAGGCACGTGGTTAAATATTTAATTCTCAATTTTCACGGGGATATTATTTTTATATTTATAGTACAGCTTTGTAATCCATCTTTTTCACGGAAGCAAAAATAAAAGTATTTTTTATGCTTGAACACGTAATATTTTATTGGCGACGATTCAAACGCACGTGACCACCCTGTCCTTGATTAAAATTAGCAAATAACCTGCTTCCTGCAAGTCCTAGCTTACTTATCAAAATGTAATGCCATTATTCAAGGTATTTACTAATTGACCAATTAATCAGGCACTCACTTGAAGTAGTTAACAACAAAGGAACGCGCAAGGCTTGGGGTGAGGTATCAACGGTACTCGCTGGGGAATAGGCATTACGCCCTGAGACGGCGGGCACGCAGAGTGGCAGAGTTAATAGGTGGTTTGGGTACGCGGAGGAAATTTGCCCACCATCCCTCCCAAAAAATAAATAAATAAATAAAATACATAAATGTATAAAATAAAATGAATAAATAAAAATAACGATTATAAAACAGTAAATATTCCAGCGATAAGCTCGGTGTGATAGGTGCAGACCTTTGGTGGACAGGTCAAGGCGTCGTTACATAATTGGCATTAGACCTGAATCCAAGTAACTGAGCAACTGCCAGAAAACTGAGCAACTGCCAGAAAACTGAGCAACATCACAGGTTTGCACCTGCATACCATCCACATAGGTAAGTAGAGTGATTGTAGGTGTTAAAAGGAAGCAAAATCATGAATCATTGTTCAGCAGCAGAGTACAGGCTATTAGCATTAACAATAATTAGTATCAACCAACTAGTGGTCTATTACAAATTCGGCATTCTGATTGGCTGAGCTACTCACTGTCTATTGGTGATAGACGGTGAGTAGCGTTACCCAATCACAAACCTTCTTATGCTGGAATATTCCTATCCTGACCAATCAGAAGCCACGACATATTCACGCTGCACGGCCAAACCTGAAATCTAGTCCAAACATGGCGCCCGCTAAAATTTATATACGAGTGATGCAATCATGAAAACATTGGCCCGAAAGTAATGGAAAATTGTTCAGTTTGACATTTTCGAATAGGAAAACGAATTCGCTTATGCCTATGGAGTATATCTATACCAAATGTGAAGCAAAGTAATTACAAACTCGTTTTTTGTGAGCGATTGTTTATCATGTGCCATCGAGCAACTCTACATTTTGAATGGGAGACTTCTACAAACAAAAAGGTAAAACTATCTGAAAATTTGGAACAATGTTAGAAAGGTTGTTTGTGGTTGATACTAAAACAATTAGACAACTCGCCCTCGTTGTCTATGAGCAGATAGTCAACTCGGGCTTCGCCCTCGTTGACTATCTGCTCATAGACAACTCGTTCTCGTTGTCTAATTGTTAACTATACAGCATGAACAGACCAGACTAATTTTCTTTAGCACATGTGAAGTAGTTAGGAAAGATAATCAGTTAAAAATCATGTTGGCACAGCAGAATGGTAATCAATACAGTTCAAAATTATCTTGGCAGAGCAGAATATTGTGATAATCAGGAAGTCAAACAGTTCAAAATTATCTTGGTAGAGCAAAATCCTGTATGGCAAAACATGTAGTATCATTAGGCCAGAAGTATCAGGTTAAGGTGGCATCTCCTTCGTGTACCGGACACACAATGGACACAGATACGTCATAGACACATCAAGGTTATTTTCTCGGTATTCAGAAGCTTTACAAGAACAAAAACCCTAACCATAACCCATATAAAAACTCTAGTCCTAACCCTGAAATAAAGGAATACTAACCCTACTTTTAAACTAAATATTTCAATGATGTAAATTCTGTGTCCGGTACACGAAGTAAGAGCTAGCCGTCGAGCTGGCATCGCATAACACAATCGCGCAATGAAAACATGGCTTTTTTTTCTTAAATTCCTTATTTCTCGCTTTATATGTAACATTCTCAAGATATACACACACAGGTTTATACTCCTGAGATATCGCGCTGTCTCTTGTGGTCCGTGTTTTTTGTAAGCGTTGAAAAAAACACTGTACTTTTGGCCTCAAAGTCGCGTGACTTTGCGATTTACTATAAAATTGTGAACACGCCTACAACCCGTGTTTAAAGTGTCTAAAAACCATTTTGCCATGCACAATATTACAATATATGTGCGGAATAAAATGTCTGGGTTCTTGCGATCATTTTGGTCGGTAAATCTGAAATTTTGACGCAATTCTGATACTATGCTTAAGCGATAATAAATTAAAATTATTACTTTATGCAGTGGCGGATCCAGGGTTTTTCGAAAGGGGAGGCGCACATGAAGAATCAGCACTAGAGGTGTCTGGGGCATGCCCCCCAGGAGAATTTTTAATTTTGCAAAGCCAGAAGTAGTTTTCCTGCGATTTCTGATAAGAATTTTTGCGAAATTAGGGCACCACGGCGTTGCTAACTGAAAAATGCACGATAACAAAGGGGCATCAAAATTATGAAACACTTGAATATAAACTCAGAAACTCAGAAGTAGAACCATTGACATAGTAAAAAAACAGAAAACACTTGTTTGGGGGATTTAAAATGGGGGGGGGGGGGGAGCTCCGCCACTGTTATGCGCAATGATTTCGACTTCGGCATTCGTATGGTATTGGGTGCTTATCGGGTTTGCTATCGTGTATGTATTTTCGGTTGTTGATGCGGTGAATGAGGAAAGAAATGAGGACAAGAAACATGAATACAATGATCGACAATCGTCTGAATCCTTTCTTCGAGGTCTCAAATAAACAAATCAGTTGGTATCCGATGTAATGTACTTTTACTTTGTCATTAATTCTGTCCCGTTCAACAATCTAAATATTAAAATCCTCAGAAATTGTGTTTATAAACACTGAACTTGTAAGGAATACATACACAGGGAGCCCAACTCTTATTCACATAAGCGCCGCTTCTTTCAATATAATTAAATGTAAAACATCAGAATTTCCATAATATAGAATAAAACAGAGAAACACATCACAGTATGATCACAGGTAGCCTGCGAAACAGGCCCTTTATTCTCGATTTTTTTTCGCCTTTTTTCTTAAAGCTCGAAAAAAGTAAAGCGCCTGTTTCGCAGGCTACATCACAGGCGTCAGAGTTGGGCTCCCTGTGATACATATGCCATTGGTTTAATAAACTCAGTCGAGAAGTAATTCACCCATTGACCCATACTAACCTCAATCGGATAAAACTTTGTCTTTGCTTTGCCTGCATATGCTTGTGTGGTACTTTCTCATGTTTAAAGCGTACTCCGTTCTCTACAGGTCGCTTCCTTTCGGTCGCCATATTTTGATTACGCAATGCGAAATGACAGGAACGTCATTCGTAGGCTGCCTTCCAGGAGCTAGGTCGAAGAAACTGAACGACGTATCCAACTCGGGTGCGTCGTTCCCAAGCGTCCGCGGAAGCGCAACGTTCGTCCCTGGACGGTGGAGTGCTGGGAAACGATGGCCGCGCGCGGTGGTATCCGTGATGAGTACGTATCCGGTATCCCCATCGAACATCACCACGTCTCGAGCGTCGACTTAGCGGTCCTGCTGTGAACGAGGGTACCGGGTACGTGATTGAATATTGTACCTTACCGTACCAGTCTTCTGCACCCTCTGTCGGGGTTGCCGTGCTCACTGTTGGCGGCGACATGGGCGGAGTGGATGAAAAGTAGTAGCCGCACTTTCGTAATGAAGTATTACTCAAGCCACGGGTACTCCTGAACAACGACTGCGCATGCATGCACGCGGCTCGACCTGGTTACTGTGGCACGGCCTCTCATTGGTGTAAACATCGATCTCATCGCTATATAAGGAAAGCGATAATTAAATTCATTATTATACATGTTACTCGTATATATTATATATGTTATATTATTTTATTATTATTATTATTATTATTATTATTATTATTTTTATTACTATTATTACTATTGCTTAGATGGTGTTCTATTTCGAACGTAATTATTGCTAACTATATATGGAGACATGGTTAAAAGATTGTTTCCTAGGTGACCCTTTGTTACACTTGTGGACTTTTTTTAAAATTTAAATCTAGAGACAATCTATAGTAAGCTAGCTGACACTATGTATTTAAACTTAGCAGTAGGCTTTGGCCATATGTATTATTTTATTATTATTTACATTTGTTTAAATCAGATAAAGTGGTTTTAAAAGGGCCGCGTAACAAAAAGACCAGTATATTAATTTACAAAACTAGTAAGTGAATCGGTTGCTTAGTAATGTTTTGAAATAATTCAGAGTTGTGTATATGGAAAACTATCTTTTAGGAAATTCGCTATGCTGATAATGCCGCGATGGTCAGTCAGTTAGTCAGCCATACATGCATATACTAATTATTTTCTGTCAACAGGCAACTAAACACCTACTCTGTAGCGTCAATGGCAAGCACGGACGTGCATTGCTCACAGCTGCACTCATGCAGCAACGCAACGTATCGCTCATACTTTCAGTTGGACTGAAATATTGCAGTCTGGATTGATATATTAAAAATGTTAACAAGTGATTCAACAACAGTATGGCCTGCATCCTTTAGTAATTTCATCGCAATCCCGTCAACTCCTGATGATTTTTTCCTCCACCATTTCTGTTGCGGTCTTTCCTAATTATATCATAACCATGCAGGGATCTCAACTTCACAGTCTCTGGCACTATTGTCTAACCTTGTCTCGTTTAAGGTTAATATATCAAGTAGCTGGTCCTGCATGGCTGCATATATACTAAGAGTTCGTCTAGGTGTTTGATCAAGCTGGTAATATTAAAGTGGCCTATTTTGAAACCTTTTAATTTAGCGAAAGGAGAGGTATAGCGTGTAATAACGGTTCAGCCCCATCAGTATACTTATGCTATTAAAGCGAGAGGATTAATTAAGTTACTCATGGAGTCAATAACACTAGCATCATCCGAGTGGGTTGCAGGAATATAATTTAAAGTAGACTCTGTGCTAAAAACACTTAATATGGTTTATAAAATTACTTGCTAGAAGTGCAGTACCTTGTGAGTTCAAGTGGAGACCAAATCTATCCAAGCTTATTTCATCTATATTTGCGTGGGTAATAAGTGACCAACCTCTTGTCTCACAAATATTGGTAAAGAGGCGATTTACTTCGGAGCCTTTAGTATTCACCTCCTCAGAATCCTTTCGTTGAATATTTTCAGATATGGAAATAGATGTGTTTGGGCTGTTTGCTTTGATTTCGTCGCACACATTGCACACATTTCGGGCTACGGTGATAGAATCGTTATTCTTAAAGTGCCACTACGATGAAAATTCACCCCCGTCTTTTAGATTTTCTTTAGCATAGAATAGTATTTCAGGATCGAAAGCGATCATCGATGTAAAAAAAAACTAAAAAATGGTATTTTGAAGTAAGTATTTTGAGCGCTGAAATCACTATTAGTTAGGCTACCATTACTAAAAACGTGTTCCAAGTGAGCCCGCAATTTCAAAAGATAATATTGTTTGTGACGTCATATTCTCAATGCTACGCCTGAATTGTAGATGAAAATGAAATGTAGATGAAATGGCCAGCCTTTCTGCAGACGAATAATTTGAAAAAACTACCTTGATTTACTTGAAGAATTAGCCACGTGGAGTCTTCGCGTTGAGAATCTGACGTCATTTCGTTACGCTGGTCAAGAACATGAACGATTAATGGCGGTCATAACAACTCCAGATTCGTAGTAAGAAAAATAATACTTGCCATCGTCAAATCGCAAAACGGTTTCGACCAAGTAATATTTAGCAGCTCTGCTTTATAAATACGTAAAAATATCGATAGGTAAAAATTTGATCGTAGTGGCACTTTAAGGTCGTTGGTGCCTACATCAATAATAATGTGGCTCAGTTAATTGCGAATTGATGGTTTTACATAATCAATCATATCGCCCGACGTTGCACCAGAAAAGGTTCGAATAATGACAGGTTTTTTTGTTGACTGTCGTAATTTATTTGGTTGTAGACGTCTAACCATTGAGTCTCCATCAACATTTCGATTTTCATAAGATTGCTCATTTTCAGAATATTCATCATTTAATAAATTAAATTTGTTTGTAAGATCTATTAATGGCGGTCTCGTGGCTTCTTTCTCAATGCGAACATTTTTGGCTCTAGATTTCCCTTTTACCATTTGGAACTCGGCGTTTAGTCTTGTGCTTTGACTTTTATTATTTTCAGGTTCTGCTAAATCTCGCATAACCAATCTAAGCGCCATTTGGAGGGAGTCTCTTTCTAATTCTTCAGCAGGTAGAGCCCGTTTGTTCGAGTTCGAATGCACGTTCTCTCAATTGGTTAATCTGTAACTTATGCTCTGCTTTCGCAAGAGATAATTCATCATCATTGAGGCTACTAATCTTGGTATTTTCCAGTTCTTTTATAATTTCTTCTGGGGTAGCGGGCTTTGTTGAACGAATTTGCGATTGAAGAATTGCAATTTCTAATTTATCCCTTCGAGTTCAATGATTATTTCCTTGCTCGGACAGTCACAGTTTAAGTTTAAGTTTTACAGTTTAAGTTTAAGACTCGGGCAGTCACAGTTTAAGTTTTGCTTGGCTTTTGTTGTAATTAAAATTATTTTTAATGTTTGCAAATGTTATTAATTTCAAAAGGAGTAAGAAAAATAATACTTATTTGCCATCGTCAAATCGCAAAACGGTTTCGACCAAGTAATATTTAGCAGCTCTGCTTTATAAATAAGTAAAAATATCGATAGGTAAAAATTTGATCGTAGTGGCACTTTAAGGTCGTTGGTGCCTACATGAATAATAATGTGGCTCAGTTAATTGCGAATTGATGGTTTTACATAATCAATCATATCGCCCGACGTTGCACCAGAAAAGGTTCGAATAATGACAGGTTTTTTTGTTGACTGTCGTAATTTATTTGGTTGTAGACGTCTAACCATTGTGTCTCCATCAACATTTCGATTTTCATAAGATTGCTCATTTTCAGAATATTCATCATTTAATAAATTAAATTTGTTTGTAAGATCTATTAATGGCGGTCTCGTGGCTTCTTTCTCAATGCGAAACTTTTTGGATCTAGATTTCCCTTTTACCATTTGGAACTCGGCGTTTAGTCTTGTGCTTTGACTTTTATTATTTTCAGGTTCTGCTAAATCTCGCATAACCAATCTAAGCGCCATTTGGAGGGAGTCTCTTTCTAATTCTTCAGCAGGTAGAGCCCGTTTGTTCGAGTTCGAATGCACGTTCTCTCAATTGGTTAATCTGTAACTTATGCTCAGCTTTCGCAAGAGATAATTCATCATTGAGGCTACTAATCTTGGTATTTTCCAGTTCTTTTATAATTTCTTCTGGGGTAGCGGGCTTTGTTGAACGAATTTGCGATTGAAGAATTGCAATTTCTAATTTTATCCTTTCGAGTTCAATGATTATTTCCTTGCTCGGGCAGTCACAGTTTAAGTTTAAGTTTTACAGTTTAAGTTTAAGACTCGGGCAGTCACAGTTTAAGTTTTGCTTGGCTTTTGTTGTAATTGAAATTATTTTTAATGTTTGCAAGGCAATTCATGTCTCATATAAGCTATATGAAGGCGAATATCGACACATTTCTTTATTTTAGTCATTTCGTTCAATCGAGTTTGTTTTGGGAGTACATCGTTCGTTGTTCTGCGGGTTTTTGAGCATTTTCTATTCCGCTCTTTTTGCAACTTGTTTTTCATAAATATTTACTAAAATAATTTACCTACATGCAGTAATTGTTTTCTACCTGTCTGCTTTTACCAATTTCTGCCATTATGTGAAAGAAAATCGTTCAAGAGGAGTACACCATCTTGTTTTGCGAAACAGTGAATAGTGCAGGATATATCCCGTGCTAGAGGAACCAATCAGATTGCACGAAAAGCACTATCCACTGTTTTGGTATATGCTATAATTACCGTTATATGTGGGTGAAACAGGTCGACGTAGAAATCGCACTGTTCTACGAGATTGTGCAATTGATTGGCGCTGATAACCTCACGCTCGTCGTTCCGGAGCCTTTGCATCATCACGGTGAGCACTTGACAGTCCATATCTGTATGTAGGAGTTCAGCTCGACGGTGTTAGTGTTGTTTGTAAGTAGTGGTGGCACTGAAAATTGTAAATAGAGTATCTGTTATAACACTATATGATCGGCTATTCCCAAGTTGCACATATGTCCATTCACATAAACACACATATGCATGAACATACACATACACTGAATGTATCTATATAATTGCTATTTAAATATAAATGCTATTAAAATATAAAAGTGATCTAGAATGTATGATAAGGGAGGCTGTATAAGTAATGTATTGGAGTGTGATGTGATGTTTTTGATGCTTGACAACTACCAGCGTGCAGGGAGCATATTGTCACAGCTCGGTTATATCTCCCTTACTATCCCCTAAACACACGGACGAATCCCCTTACCACCAACACACACTTTGACCTGCTAACTAATGACGCAACCACGTATATACCGTATTACCAACTAACTTGGAATAGTTAACACTAAAACTGCCCTGCTAGTCTCGTTTGCTTATGACCATGAGTGTAAGGCTGAAAGCGACTGTGAAAGCTTTTAGCCAAGACTTCTGAATTGATACTTTGAAAACTTTCCCGAATTCCGTTACCTGTTATTGTTTGTAATATCCTCACCGTATTTAATTTGTATATCATATTACCAAATCTATTATAAGGTTAGAGTTAAATTCAAAATATTTTGCATATAATTGCATAAATCATTAAACAAATAAGAAACGATATAAGATGGACACAACAGAACACACGAGAAGAGATTCAGTTTGGTTGTTGTTAATAATAAATGTAATCTGTGTTATTCACTTTGGATTAGAGCTGCGTCTTGCACATCTTTATTGATTTAGCTTCGTCTTGATGCGATTTGTCTTTATTAACTTTCGATTAAAATGAGATCGATGATAGAACCGATAGAACCTTGGCAATGCGTTGCAGTAAGATTACACAATAGAGCACATGAGAAGTGATTCAGCTTAGTTGTTGTTAATAAAATGTCACCAGCAGCTGTGTTATTCACTTTGGATTAGACTGCGTCATGCAAATCTTTATTGATTTTGCTTCGTTTTGATGCGATCTGTGTTTATAAAGCATTGTCTTAAGAGCAAATATGCCGTTGGCCTTTAGCTTTTGTTAATCAACACCTAACTAATTGCGTTCGACGAAGGAGAACATGTCATGGGTTATATCTGTGCTTTACAGCTAAATGAATCAAGATAAAAACTTTACCCTTTTTGAATAAATTACCGGAATAAATCATGGCATTAGTAGTATGAAAGCGTATCGGTATCTTAATCTGAAATCCTTATAGTTTTCGATTTATATACGTATATACGATCATTTTAACAAAGTGACGAATGCTATTTTATTTTGGTTCTCGTTTTTCAACTTTTATTTTTGTTGCTCATGCCCTTATCATAAGCATAATATAAGAGCTACGAGGTTGGAGCAGTGATCAGGCTAAGCGACACTTTTGGCAAATCGAACATCACGTACGTTAATTTACTGAATTGAACGAATTATCTGGCGGTCATATTTCAAATCGTTACAAACGAACGGGAATACCCTTCTAATATTAAAACATCATATATACGGAAATCATGCGGGATGTCACCGTTGTCAAGTCAAAAACATTGAGGTTACAGTGTCTCCTTGAATTAAGACGCTGTCGTTTGTTGCCGCGTTAATGCCTGGGTCCAATTTCGGCCAGTTGAACAGAATGCAACAAAATATATTAAAATCAATAACAAATTATTAATATGAAGTACAACTTTCATTGATTCATTTATGTGTGGCACATTGATCATTGAAAATTTTGGACACATTTGGTTGTTATGGCAACCGTTCACGTGATCATATTTAAGCGGAAATTTGCTAAAAATAATGCAAAATAATATTTGCAACTCGCGGGAGCGTAAAGCATTTATAGATTATTGTCATAATGCTGCTATGATAACTTTGGACGTGATACTATATAACTCTGTCTAGAATCGTAGTAATTTGCTATTAGGTCAGGAGAGAAGATAAAGCAGTCACTATTTCGGCAATTGTACTCACGGCAAAGCTTAGTAGCTTACTGAGTCTTAATTATATTTCCACAGTAATATGTCCATCGTTCTAGATGGAGGGTCAAAGTTGGATATCTCCTTAACACATATGAGGAACGAAATCACTGAATTAATTAACATTTCCCCTCCCGCAAGTCGAACGAGTTTCATGCGTGAAGAACATTGCGTTGTCGCCATGATATATATTTAGTCTACGGGTCTGACAGCGGGAGACGTCGATTTATTAGGTCAAATTACATTATTACAGCACACAAATCACATTGCGCAAATGGTTTTTCTTCCCGTTTTTAACTGAAGTTTTGCCACTAGAGTGATGAAATAAGTTTAGTTGGGATTGGTATAGAACGCGGAAAGGGTACAGCGCATATCGTACGCCAACGGTGGCAGTGCGCTTCATGCGGACAAACTTATGGTATTGCGCGCAATGTCAAGCTTAAGTACCACTTGAAGGAGTAGACATCTGTTCTTTTAGATCACTAATAAATCAGCAAAATATATAAGAAACAAACTCGACCAAATAACGTGAATGTATTCATCATTACAAAGACGTATAACACAACGTCTCGGATAGCTAAAACTAAAAAATTGCAGCAAGCATGCATAATAATCTTGTAACTCAGCGTCTACGATTAACGGCTATATTAAATTTCCTACACACGCGTTTTTTGTAAATCCCGCATTCGTCCCGCGAGATGCGGGAGAGTCAGAGCACGGCTGGACCCAGGCATTAATGTACCGCGCGCGTGTTCCACTCGATAACAATCTAAACCATGTATCAAGGCGATCATATGGCTAATTATAGCATTTTAATATTAAAATAATATACGGTAATCATATATGGCCCGTTTATAATGTCAAAACTCAATATGACCATTTGAACGCCATACATGCATCTAATTCGATCAACATTTAGTCGAAACGAGCAAACCACGCGAAGTTATAAATTTTCAATTCAAGCGACACTTGTGAAATAGAAGAACGACTTATCTGGCGGTGCAGTCATATTTCAAATCGAACAAACGGAAATCATGCTTGCTGGATCACCAGGATGTCACCGTTGTCAAAAACATTGAGGTTACAGTGTCTCCTTGAATATATTTATTAGCTTTATTTATTTTCATAATTTTTATTTATTTTCATAATACAGCATAATTTTATGTTTACCAACCAACCAATCTTCATTCACCATTTGCTGGTCCACATGCGTAATACTCACTGATGTTGAACCTCGGTTATCTCCCTTACTATCCCCTAAACACACGGACTAACCCCGTGGACCGAGTCTTTCAAGTCTAATGATTTGTGTCGGACAAATCGTAGTTGTTGGATCGAATATTTTAATCCCGTGATTATATGATTATAGACTGTTTACCTGTTAAAGTATGATCAGATAAGTATCCTTACTAGAAATACGTTATACGCAACACCCCTCGCCCGCTTACTGTTTGAAACTTTTATAGCATAGTTGCTAATTTACTACTATAATACAGTACTGCAGTTATGCGCTTTGTCCTAGTGATGTCATCAGCGTTCAATAATTTTTGTTTTGGACACCTCCGTTCAATAATTCACAGTATTCGACAGAATTGGGGAACAGTGTTGAGATGAACTGGTACTTTGTGTTAGGTATGCAAAATGTAGCAACATTTCATTGGTCTGCAGATTACACCAGTCACAAGTGATTGATGTGGCGACGCGGCCGGGCCCCTTGCAAGGTCCAGGCTATTTTGCCCCTGTTCTCACCGACCTTGTGATTCATGAAATAATCAACCCAGTAGTTAGTATAAAAAGACACCGCCAAAGACTGTTAAAGAATGAAGGAAGAAAGTGCATTCTCTTTATCATTGAAATGTCTAGGGGTGCATATAGTGCAAATGTATAGGCATCAATTTGGTTTTAATACAGTATTAGGGATTCTATCCCGATTGTTGGTGAGGATAGATGCTCTTGAGGTCTCAATGCAGGGCAGAGAAACTGACCTTTCCTAAGTCTGGACATGAAACTGATCGGTTAATAGAAACCCTAGGATTGGTACCATGTTAGTTAAGAAATGTCTTGAAGGCATTTTACCACCATTTCTAAAGAACTATTTTAATCTCAATGAATTTGTTCATTGCATGCATGTAAGAGCATTATCTAATATCTATTGCCTTAATTGACAATACTACATTTGTAGGATTTATACAACTTTCAAGTTATAATTAGTTTTTGTAACATATTGTACATATATATGAATATGTGTAATAAATTTATATTTGTAATAAATAATAATTGTAATTTGTTAGGAAACAGGACCCCGTCAATAGTAAATACCAGTGTTAGCATTGAACAGGCTATCCTGTATTTCTAGTTAGTATTATTAATAGTGCCTAAACTTTTCCCAATCCCAGAATGTATATAGTACAACTCTCTTAACTGACAGTTAAGTATTTCAAAATTTGTCTAAAGATTTCTGAACAATCACAATTGTCAATGCAGACTATATACAAGTTACAACTAACAAACAATAACATGACATGGTTGTTTTATTGAAGATAAAATATTGTTCAGCGTATTGTACATTGTAGGCAGAAATACAGATCTTTTTAATTGTTGGTGCACTGCCAAAATAGTGTGTAACAGGTCTCAGACATTCAACGTTTCGAGCGAAAGCCCTTCGTACGATTATAAACGATAAAGTAGTGTCTAGTGAAGGCAGTGGCTATTCGTACGGTAGCAGTATTAAAGGCGGTAGTCTTTTATAATTCAACGAAAGTTTAACGATCGCCTGAATCTTTCTTAGGCCCGCGCCAGTCAAGAAACTACTACCATTTTTGTAAATTAAAAAAAATCGTATGGAATAGCGCGCGAGAAAATAGTAATTTTATATGATTAGTCGAAATAACAAATTCCGGCCTACCAATTAGCGCCGTTGCCTGAGAACATGAAAAGTCGATCATGTTTAACGATCGCATGAATCTTTCTTAAGCCCGCGCCAGTCAAGGAACTACTACCATTAGAAAGACCATTAAATTCTGTGCAACATATATAAATTTAGAAAATCGTATAGAATAGCGCGCGAGAAAATAGTAATTTTATATGAGTTAGTCGGAAATAACAAATTCCGGTGTCACAGGAAATCTGGCCCCCCCGAAAATTTGGCCCCCCCGGGCCATATTTCCTAGGAAATTTGGCCCCCCGGACCAGATTTCCTAGGAAATTTGGCCCCCCCTTCGGAAATTTGGTCCCCCCAACAAAACACTCCGCTTTATCTCAGAGGTTTAAATAATGAGTGTAGATCAAATATATTTTCGGCCGTGAAATATATTTTCCACAGTGGAATTATTTCGGTAGTGCATTATGTTCTCTACGGTAAAATATGTTTTCGGCGGTGAACATTATTTTCGGCGGTGAAATACATTCTCTGCAGAACAGGAATGCATGGCATGTACGTTGGTCGAGTGCTGAACCGCAACAAAAACCATTCAATTGTTTGGTTTGGTTTTGCCTTAAAATTGTCATTCGGTTCTGCCGTCTGGATATCAGAAATATGCTTTTAACTACTCGAGTATCGTGCTTTTCGAGTTTCGTTTGTGTCAGAATTATTTCGCAAGTCTTCTAACTTTTGACGATTGTGCTTTGTTTACGCGAAATGCTTTTGCTGTCGTAAAAGACGAGTACCAGGTTCAGTTTAGACCTTCATTTACACCTTATTTACCGTAAACGTTTGATCGATTGAACAAGAACATTAACCTTTCATTTATATTTGAAATATGCATATGTCGCGAGTCTGTTAACTATTGACGATTGTGCTTTCGTTTATATTCAAATCTACAACAAGACACATTCTACAATGTTCGTGTAACTAATCAGAACTGCAAAAAGCATAAGATTATAATTTTTCAAGACCATAAACATGGGGGCCAAATTTCCGAAGAGGGGGCCAAATTTCCTAGGAAATATGGCCCCCGGGGAGGCCAAATTTCCTAGGAAATATGGCCCGGGGGGGCCATTTTATAGGGGGGCCAAATTTCCTGGGACACCGGCCTACCAATCAGCAAGACCAAAAGACCGTCACGTTTAACGATCGCCTGAATCTTTCTTAGACCCGCGCCAGTCAAGAAACTACTACCATTAGAAAGTCCATCAAATTCTGCGTAGCATATGTAAATTAAAAAAAATCGTATAGAATAGCGCGCGAGAAAATAATAATTTTATATCAGTTAGTCGGAAATAACAAATTCCGGCCTACCAATTAGCGCTGTTGCCCGAGACTAAAAGGGCGTCATGTTTAACGATCACGTGAATCTTTCTTAAGCCCGCGCCAGTCAAGAAACTACTACCATTAGAAAGACCATTAAATTCTGTGCAACATATGTAAATTTAAAAAAATCGTATAGAATAACGCGCGAGAAAATAGTAATTTTATATGAGTAGTCGAAAATAACAAATTCCGGCCTACCAATTAGCGCCGTTGCCCGAGAACATGAAAAGTCGATCATGTTTAACGATCGCATGAATCTTTCTTAAGCCCGCGCCAGTCAAGGAACTACTACCATTAGAAAGACCATTAAATTCTGTGCAACATATATAAATTTAAAAAATCGTATAGAATAGCGCGCGAGAAAATAGTAATTTTATATGAGTTAGTCGGAAATAACAAATTCCGGCCTATCAATTAGCAAGACCAAAAGACCGTCATGTTTAACGATCGCCTGAATCTTTCTTAGACCCGCGCCAGTCAAGAAACTACTACCATTAGAAAGTCCATCAAATTCTGCGTAACATATGTAAATTAAAAAAAATCGTATAGAATAGCACGCGAGAAAATAATAATTTTATATCAGTTAGTCGGAAATAACAAATTCCGGCCTACCAATTAGCGCTGTTGCCCGAGACCAAAAGGGCGTCATGTTTAACGATCACGTGAATCTTTCTTAAGCCCGCGCCAGTCAAGAAACTACTACCATTAGAAAGACCATTAAATTCTGTGCAACATATGTAAATTTAAAAAAATCGTATAGAATAGCGCGCGAGAAAATAGTAATTTTATATGAGTTAGTCGGAAATGACAAATTCCGGCCTACCAATTAGCGAGACCAAAAGACCGTCATGTTTAACGATCGCCTGAATCTTTCTTAGGCCCGCGCCAGTCAATAAACTACTACCATTAGAAAGACCATTAAATTCTGTGCAACATATGTAAATTTAAAAAAATCGTATCGAATAGCGCACAAGAAAATAGTAATGTTATATGTTAGTCGGAAATAACAAATTCCGGCCTACCAATTAGCGAGACCAAAAGACCGTCATGTTTAACGATCGCCTGAATCTTTCTTAGGCCTGCGCCAGTCAAGAAACTACTACCATTAGAAAGACCATTAAATTCTGTGCAACATATGTAAATTTAAAAAAATCGCATAGAATAGCGCCCGAGAAAATAGTAATTTTATCTGAGTTGTCGGAAACAACAAATTCCACTACAGGTATATACACTGTACCAATTAGCGCTATTGCCCGAGACCAAAAGCCGGTCATGTTTAACGTTCGCGTGAATCTTTCTTAGGCCCGCGCCATTCAATAAACTACTACCATTAGAAAGACCATTAAATTCTGTGCAACATATATAAATTTAAAAAATCGTATAGAATAGCGCGCGAGAAAATAGTAATTTTATATGAGTTAGTCGGAAATAACAAATTCCGGCCTATCAATTAGCAAGACCAAAAGACCGTCATGTTTAACGATCGCCTGAATCTTTCTTAGACCCGCGCCAGTCAAGAAACTACTACCATTAGAAAGTCCATCAAATTCTGCGTAACATATGTAAATTAAAAAAAATCGTATAGAATAGCACGCGAGAAAATAATAATTTTATATCAGTTAGTCGGAAATAACAAATTCCGGCCTACCAATTAGCGCTGTTGCCCGAGACCAAAAGGGCGTCATGTTTAACGATCACGTGAATCTTTCTTAAGCCCGCGCCAGTCAAGAAACTACTACCATTAGAAAGACCATTAAATTCTGTGCAACATATGTAAATTTAAAAAAATCGTATAGAATAGCGCGCGAGAAAATAGTAATTTTATATGAGTTAGTCGGAAATGACAAATTCCGGCCTACCAATTAGCGAGACCAAAAGACCGTCATGTTTAACGATCGCCTGAATCTTTCTTAGGCCCGCGCCAGTCAATAAACTACTACCATTAGAAAGACCATTAAATTCTGTGCAACATATGTAAATTTAAAAAAATCGTATCGAATAGCGCACAAGAAAATAGTAATGTTATATGTTAGTCGGAAATAACAAATTCCGGCCTACCAATTAGCGAGACCAAAAGACCGTCATGTTTAACGATCGCCTGAATCTTTCTTAGGCCTGCGCCAGTCAAGAAACTACTACCATTAGAAAGACCATTAAATTCTGTGCAACATATGTAAATTTAAAAAAATCGCATAGAATAGCGCCCGAGAAAATAGTAATTTTATCTGAGTTGTCGGAAACAACAAATTCCACTACAGGTATATACACTGTACCAATTAGCGCTATTGCCCGAGACCAAAAGCCGGTCATGTTTAACGTTCGCGTGAATCTTTCTTAGGCCCGCGCCATTCAATAAACTACTACCATTAGAAAGACCATTAAATTCTGTGCAACATATGTAAATTTAAAAAAATCGTATAGAATAGCGCACAAGAAAATAGTAATGTTATATGTTAGTCGGAAATAACAAATTCCGGCCTACCAATTAGCGAGACCAAAAGACCGTCATGTTTAACGATCGCCTGAATCTTTCTTAGGCCTGCGCCAGTCAAGAAACTACTACCATTAGAAAGACCATTAAATTCTGTGCAACATATGTAAATTTAAAAAAATCGTATAGAATAGCGCCCGAGAAAATAGTAATTTTATCTGAGTTGTCGGAAATAACAAATTCCACTACAGGTATTATACCAATTAGCGCTCTTGCCCGAGACCGAAAGCCGGTCATGTTTAACGTTCGCGTGAATCTTTCTTAGGCCTGGTCCAGTCATTTAACTACTACCGTTAGAAAGACCATTAAATCGGGGGAAAAAACTGACTGTAATAACTATAGGCCTATATCTGTGATATCAGCCGTCGCAAAAATGTTCGAAAAGATTATTTATATTCAATTAAACGACTACTTAAATAACAATCAAATTATCTCAAAACATCAATCAGGATTTCGTACTCAGCATTCAACTGAAACTACACTCTTGCATTCTACAAACCAATGTCTAGTTAACATGGACAAGGGCTTTATTAATGGTATATTATTTCTAGACCTTAAAAAAGCTTTTGACACTGTTGATCACAAAATTCTTCTCTCTAAACTAAAATGTTATGGAGTAAGAGGGATTACATTACAATGGTTTCAGTCATATCTTCGTGAAAGAAAACAAATATGCAAAATTAATAGTTCAAACTCAAATACTAAACAAATTACATGTGGTGTCCCTCAAGGATCCAACCTTGGTCCACTTCTCTTTCTTGTATACATAAATGATCTGCCAAACTGTCTAGAAACGACGCAAGCGTCAATGTTTGCGGACGATAC
The DNA here is from genome assembly GCA_035772405.1 of Chrysogorgia sp. JL179-B06. NCBI lineage: Eukaryota > Metazoa > Cnidaria > Anthozoa > Scleralcyonacea > Chrysogorgiidae > Chrysogorgia > Chrysogorgia sp. JL179-B06. Next base: position 2,238,546 of record JAYKKM010000123.1, on the reverse strand, counting down.
CAACATTATATGTCGGGGGAAATCGCCCGCAGACATTGAACGCAAAATTAATATAGATCTCGATAATGTTCACAAATGGCTTACTGCCAACAAACTAACTTTAAATAGTGAAAAAACTGAATATATGATAGTCGGGTCTCGACAAAGACTAAAACAAATGTCCAATAACTCATCTATACAAATAGTAATTGGCGATCAAACAATAGAACAAGTGCATAATAAAAAAGTCTTAGGAGTTATCATTGATGATCAGTTAAGGTGGCAAGAACATAATGATGCTCAATGTAATAAAATTTCAAAAAACATTGCTCTCTTAAGAAGAGCAAAAAATTTTGTAACACAAGATGCATTACTAACAATGTATAACTCACTTGTCTTGCCACACTTCACTTACTGTTCAACAGTGTGGAACAACGGTAACAATGTCACACAAGTCAATAAATTATGCAAGTTACAAAAAATAGCGGGTGATAACGGGTTCAGGGTATGAAATTAGATCATCTGACATATTTGATAAACTTAAATGGGATTCAATTGAAACTATTTTTAAAAAAAGAGAACAATTAATGACATTTAAGGCACTACGAGGTATGACACCAACCTATTTATCAGAACTATTTGCAATTAACCATAACAACACATATAATAGATTGAGAAGCAACGATCGAAAGCTTTATTTAGAAAAACCTAAAACAAATTTCCTAAAACATAGTTTCTCATATCGCGGAGCCAGGTCCTGGAATAGTTTGCCACAAGAAATTGTCGACAAGTACGAGTATTCCTCAATTAATTATTTTAAAAAGTGTATTAATGAGCACTACAATGATTTAAGAACAAACTTGTCGACAGTTTAAATTGTTTATTTGTGCGTTTATAGTTATATTTGTATATATTGTTAATTATTGGTATGTATTAGAAGCTATCTGTATAATTTGTAAATAGTTAATTTTTTCCATATTCTTTCTTTATACACATATTTATGTAAATACACGGCCCTTTGAAAATCAGAAAACTGAAAGGCTACCGTGTGTAAATAAGTTTAAATAATAAAAAAATTAAATAATAATTAAATTCTGTGCAACATATGTAAATGAAAAAAAGACGTATAGAATAGCGCCCGAGAAAATAGTAATTTTATCTGAGTTGTCGGAAACAACAAATTATACACTATACCAATTATAGCGCCGTTGCTCGATACTTGAAGCGCCGTTCATGTTTAACGTTCGCGTGAATCTTCCTTAGGCACGATCGAGTTCAGCGACTACTACCGTTAGGAAGAGCATTAAATGCTCTACAACATATTTGAATTTAAAGAAATCATATAGAATAGCGCCATAGAAAATAGTACTTTTATAAAGTCGAGGCGTATCGTCTGCCCAAACAGCTGTCAGGTTCACACGGATGGCAATCGACGGCTGAATCGAAGGCTGAATCGACGGCTGAATCGAAGGCTGAATCGACGGCGTACTTCACAGTGGTTAAAAATTTTAAATAGTATTCACAAACAGTATTAAAAGTCGCTTCTGAAAAATATTTTTAAAAACGATAACACAAAATGTTCCCGGCTCACGACCTTAGATAAATATCCTTGTAGAGTCATAAATATCCTTGTTTAGCTATTTTCTTCCCCCGTGAGATCCGATCCTCGTCATCAAACCAAAAAACGTACGGTCCACGGTTGATGGATACCGATATATTATATATATACACGGGACAAACTTTTTCTGAAACTATTGACAGACCAGACGACCGGACATTGTACACGACCGGACATTGAACCACCCCGTCAAGATTATCACCCTCGCCCCAGCGCCTTCGGCGCTGGACGGCGCTTCGCGCCGTCCGGGCGAGGGGATAATATAAATAGGTTCTGCGTTAACATTTGATAAAAAGATCCTGCCTGTGGGCGAGACAGAACAGCTGTGGCCAAGACTTCTGTAGTTTGGCGACATTGAAAATGGACATGTAGTTCTTTCTGTGACGATTCATTGTGGTTATTACCCGAAAGCGCATTGCGGGTTTAGACAATTGTTTTATACTGAACAAATCGAGATTTTATCTGCATATCATTTACCCGAATCTATTAATACGCGGGGACTATTATAATGTCTCCTCGGGTTTTGGCCCTCTGGTTTGTTTACATTTTTGTTTTGATCCACATAAATTGCACAACATGAAGTACCCGTATATACAATTCGCAAGCGACAGGAAAGGCTCCGACTTGTGATGGATACGTTCTAGTTTTATTAGTTTAACCCTAATATACTAACCCTCATGAGAGGTTGTGATTGTGGCGAGCGTGATTTAATAATATTCATCAATATTTTTTTTGTTGAACCGCTGTAGGCCACGGATTCGGCCTCGCTCTACGCCCGTAGGGAGACAAACGGCGCAAACATATGGCCGATTAATGATTAAGTACATAAGCAGTCTTTTAGGTATACAGGTTTGCGTAATATAGTAGACGCTATATGCATGCTATGTATTAAACTCGGTGATTCGAAAATCTGTTTTCAGAATTGAAATCGGTTAAATATTGACCGAGATAACGTTGAAAATCTTACAAATACACGCCGTGCGAGGTCTGAGGACCAGTGATGGGGAATATCCCGCAAGGGGCTGTGATGAATTGCGTATACGTATTTCTAGTATTTTAATACGACACAAGATTAGAATTAAGAAACAAATTATAATTGATTTAATATTAGTTCAGGATATTAATCAAGGGGATTTTTCGTGGCTTCGTTGGACACGCTGCAGGCTTCGGCCTTCCTTGGTAGGTCTCGCATATCAACCCTTCAAGATCCAACTCCGCATCGGACTGGATTTGTTTGGTGTGAACACCATTGAGGGTAACCCAAGGGACGTAGGTGTGTCGAGGTTGTAGTACGTTTGTTTTTAATGCCATGTTGTGCTCCAACGAGTTACCAAGTGACCCTTCAACACAGTTCTTTATTTGAGAATAGTCAATACCAAACTTTTTGGCACAGCCTTGAGCAGCTTGCCTGGGATTTGACGAAGATTCTTCTATACAGTGAATGAAGGGAAAGTAGTCGCTGGTGTTTTGGTGAAAATGGATAGCACAGGTCTCTACGAGATTGCCGTAACACTCTTCCTTGCCATGTTGACATGTGAACTGCCATTTATTACCAACTTTCTGTTCATTAGCGTTTCCATAAGGAACTATAGCCAGATTCATTATGCTGCCTACGGTCTTGAATGTCGGGTAAAGCTGGGTGATAATGAAGTATTTGCAGTCTGAGCACATGCTCTCCATGTACAGCGTAAAATTGACGAGCGGTGCTGCATCTTTCGTCGTGACGGCGCTCAGAAATGGCTCGCACTGTTTTTCTACGTCGCATCTTCGAGCCACTTCACGCGAAGAACACCAGAAAGTAGGCGGCAAACCACAGCGTTTCGAAGGCTCTGAGGCTACAGTAAGAAAGCTACAGAACAGTACAATATAGAACATCTTGCAAGACCTTTCTCTCAGGAGTAAGCCGAGATCGGTAAACACGGTGAAATGAAAACAGTGAAATGATCACAAGACTTTCACGAGTCTTTCGGCCGAAGACCCGGCGGCTGTGCTAACACCGACCGGCGTAATTTCCCGCGTACCAACCGCATGCAGTGCAGACGTTTTTTGGGGAGGGGAATTGGGGAGACTGGGGCTGAGCGAAAAGGGGAACGCCTGCCAGCAAGTTATTTTATTTTACTTCGCCTTGATTATGTAGTTTATATAGTGAAATTTACATTTATAAAGATCCTATATTACAAGGCTTGTAAAACCGCAACAGCAATCGCCAATTACTGCAGTTCCATTACTATAGGAAATAACACGGTCCGAGAAGAATCAATGAAAAATCGCACGCGTGCTCGGCGAAACATTCACAATACCACGAGTGCGAAGCACGAGTGGTACTATGAATATCTCGCCAAACACAAGTGCGACTCCTCACCAATTCCTCTAGAACAAGTGTTATGACTATTGGCAGGGCCGTACTCAGAAAATTTTACAGGGGGGTGTAAGCTCACTTCAACCGACTGACGCACTAGCTTGTACCTTGTACATTTAAACAGTGGCGGACCCAGGGTTGTTCAAAAGAGGGGTCTTCGCGGCCATGCCGCGAACCCACTAGGGGGGTCTGGCGGGGACATGCCCCCAGGAAAATGTTTGATTTTGCAAAGCCCAGAAGTGCTTTTCCGGCGATTTCTGATAATAATTTTTGCGAAATTAGGGCACCACGCCGTTGCTAAAAATGCACTATTACAAAGGGGGCATCAAGATTAGGAAACACTTTAATATAAACTCAGAAATAGTACAGAACCAATATATACACTTTAGCCTTTTAGGCATCTGAGAACGTCCATCGTTTTATCTTGGAACCCATGTTAAAATATCTGAGTGCATGCAAACTGGCTTTTGCAATGAAAATTGGATAAGCTACCAAAACAAATCGGTCATTTATCACTCCGACTTCTTCGTCTTGACATGGTAAAAAAACAAAAAACACTTGTTTGCGGAAATTGCGCGCGCCGCGTGCGTGGATCCGCCACTACAAAATATTGTCTTTCCGTTGGGTGCCTACTAAAATGACCCTGGTCAGCTGGTGAAATGGTTAATTAGTCATACGTTGTGAGTCTTACATTTGGTAGTTTTAAATTAATTCAAACTGATAAGTGCTAAACGTTAATGATTCTACTTGTCCGTGTTAAATCGAACACGTCTAAAATATAATTTCTGCCGACTAAAATAGAACTTCTGCCGACTGAAACTCGTATAAAGATGTTTGGGGGGGTGTCACACCCCCCTACGCTCAATTGCTTTTCTTGAGCCATCGCTTATTTTGGACAGCAGTTACCTGCAACGCGGATAGAGTAACATGAGATGAAAGGTTAACCTGGCCCACCAAATGAATCGAGGTATATAATCGTCATGAAATAACCGCTAACCCCAAAACAACTTCTAACCCTAACCCCCCACCTAATGAGTTTTCTAACCCTCCCACCTCGATTCCCTTGATGTTATCCGGTGATGTTTATATTGGTGATCGAGTCACATGAAAGGTTATCCCGGGGCCAGTATGCTTGAGCGTGCTAGAAGTCGGATCGAGGAGGATTGTGGAATCAGTGCTACATAGCCTGACTAACAGAAGAATGCGTTTCATTAAGATTGCCACTCTTTTGCGCTGTTGGTTGCTGTTGCTGGAAAGAACGCCAAGCACCGCTAGAAGCAAGTTCGCCGTCGTTCTTGTCGTCGACTTGTAAAAATAGAGGTTGGTGGAACACAGTATGGCAAACATATTCTGCTCAAAGATTCAAGAAAACATTCAGAGTTTCAAGAGCAACATTTGAATACATTCTGAATCGAATAAGACCAGTTCTTGAGCGCCATAGTGTGACTGAAGAGCCAATTCCACCAGAATTACGACTGGCTCTTTGCCTATATCGTCTGTTGGCATTTTCTGGGAAGAAAGTGTTAACAAGCATATGCCCAAAACAGAAGATTTTAAAACATTAAACAAAAATGATCGACATGGAAGAAATGTGGCAGTTCCCATGCTGTTGGGCAGCTAGCCCATTGATGGCTGCCACATTCCAATTAAATGTCCTCCAGGTGCCCATCGGTTAATATGCGCATAGTGATATGCGTGATCGATTAATCGTTGCCAACAATCGATTAATAATCGATTAATCGGATTGAATAAATCATGACACTTATACAGTGGGTTGTCCCCTCAAAGGAAGGGACGTTTAAAAAAAAAATTTTACGAAATTGTCCCCTTGAAATTACACAATAAAAAAGTAAGAAACCAAACGTCTAAAGAAAGTATAACATATCGTCAGGCCCGTCTACATTGTTTTTTATTTAAAAATAAAAGTGCATCCACAACGGCCGGCTTAAGCGCGGTACGCTTCTTGGAGACTAAAACTTTACTAAAAATCTGCTCGCTTGGTACAGATGTCGGCGGAGCAGCCAATACTCTGGCGACAAGGTTTCGAAGCAGAGAACTACCTTAGAGACAAAGAATCAAAACAAGTCATGTTTGACATTTGATATACTTTAACGCGGTGAATGTCACAGCGACAATTGCATCATTCCGGTATCATGCTGTGTGCTGTTGTTTTCGATGATCCGATTATCGTTAAATATAATCGATTGTCTAAAAATCGATTGTCTATAATCGATTAATCGGGCGCAGCTCTACAAGGAATACCACAACTTTAAGAATTTTTATTCAATTGTGCTTATGGCAATGGTGGATTCCCACTATCGTTTCATTTGGGGCAGTTGTGGTTACCCGGGTAATTCACACGATGCCATAATTCTGCAATCAACTGATCTTTGGGCAAAACAAAACAACCTATCTCCACAAATTGGCAAGGCTGTTGGAAACCAAACTATCCCACCCCTGGTATAGTTGCAGACTCGACATTCCATTTACAACCTGGCTGATGAAACTTTCACCAATGCAGTCCTTACTGACAAACAGGTACTTTAATTACCGGTACTTTAATTACCGGTACTTTAAGGTACTTTAATTACCGACTGAGCAGGGCAAGAATGGTAACCGAAGGTGCTTATGGTCAGCTTAAAGGAAGATGGCGAGTATTATTCAGAAAATGCGAAAGTAGAAGGGATGACGTGCGTTTAGTTACTCTCGCCTGCATGGTCCTGCATAACATATGCATATCACAAAAAGACACAGTGACAAAGAAGCTCGATCTCTCTATTGATCCTACAACAAATGGTAAGCGAGATAGGGTGTGAGAGAGTTGTTGCAGATGACGTCTTGTCAAAAAGTGAAAGATACATCAAGTGAAGCAGGCAAAATCCGAGATGCTCTTACTGATAAACTTTGGCTGGAGAAGGAAACAGGACACATATGTTGAGTGATGTGTTGAGACCCCATATTTTATATCACAAACTGTTATGCTATCATAATTACTGTTTTAGAAAGTTACATTTAGAAGTTTATATAATGATAGTTTGTTATATCCATGTACCATTGTCTTTTACCTATTACAGTGTATTTCCAATAATTAAATACATTGTGCCCACTGGAAAAATCTGTTACACAGTATGTAAACGTATATTTAGAGGGTATTTACAGGCTTATGGAAAGATTACCAAGTAATTTTTACAGGAACTTGCCAAATTGACACACTGTGTAAATGTATAATGACTCTATAAATCAAATTTTCAGTATCATTATACATGTATTTACAAGGTTTCTACTTTCTACTGCAGATTTGATTTAAAGAGTCATTGTGCATTTACACAGTGTGTAAATTTGGCAAGATCCTGTAAATTTCCTGTAAAAATTACTTGGTAATCTTTCCATAAGCCTGTAAATACCCTGTAAATATATGTTTACATGTGTAATGGAGTAGATTTTTCCAGTGGACAGTCATAACTTGATCTATTTAAAGGAATAGTTTTTAAATACTGTATGTGTAAATAAAATCAGTTTGCTTTCAAATGTGCCTGCTTTGAAAGACTTTCAGGAGAATCTGGGTTGCTATTTGGTTGGGTCTGGCAAAGTGGGGTAAAACCATCATGTAAATGAGCCTGGTGTTGTGGATTGTTGAGGGACTTGGTATTGTTGAGGTGGGACTTGGTATGGTTGTGGAGGAATTTGTTGATGTTGTTGTGGTGAGGAGTTCAACAACAGTTTGAGAATCTCAAGTTCGTATATAATAATCGGCAAAACTGTTGATATGTCGCATGAGGGAATAAATTATTTAATTGAAAGCAACGAACTTCCGCAACATATATATACTTCCGTCATGTAGTGTTGTCACGGTAAAAAGGTTTGTCGCTGAATTAAAAACAGCTTCAAAATTTTGTCTGAGAACCAAAAATTCGTTGAGATGGTTCAATAAAGAAAAAAGTTATTTGTGGGTCAATTTTTGTGGGTACCGCGGTCAGCGGTACCCATATAGTCACGGTGTTGAGGATTTAGGTGTTCAACATCCAAATCACAACTGCGCAACTCAGATACTAATTCGGAATACGTCGGAAAATGTCGTCATAGATATCGATCATCGAAGCATTCTTGTGAACTTGTGTGTACAAACTACGGTAGAAAATCTCGAAAAGCCTTAACTTGTCGACAAGTACAACATGAAAAGGTGGTGTTGTGTTGTGTAAGTCGGGAATGTTCGCGTTCTTCTTGGTGTCTTCTGATCGAGTGCGTTATGGTTTGTATGCCTTCTGATCGCGTTTTTGGCTTATCGAAGAGGTTTTGGACAATTATATCCTCAAAAAGTCTTATCTTTCAGGACAATAAGGCTTGTCTAGTTAAAGGTAAGTTGTATCTTTCTCGTTTTCAGGTATTTACGCAATTTAATACTGTACAGTAGATATTTCTTAGATCATAAAATTATGTGCTATTAAATAGCTTCGCTCCTCTGGACCTCTGAGTAGCTATACTGCTTAATGTCTGTCAATACTGTGATTGTTTTTGTTTTATATTTATTCGTCAAATTCAAATGTTATACAGTATATCCATCTTTTTCAGGTGAGGAAGTCAGTCTAAATTTGGCGACAATGCTGGTAAACAGTGTATATATTAGAAAGTCATTGACCGCTTGAACGTCAATATTTTGTTTCATGGGAATTGTTTGTATGGTTGCATTGCATTATTAAAGGATCTGTAAATAAAGATTTTTGTTGTTAACTGATGTTCCTTGCATGGTATGTGATCCTGGCCCTTATGTTTGTCTAAAAATTTATTTTTTGGTTTAGAAACAAACTATGAATGTTGCTTGTTAATAATTGATTTGTAACAGTGTTTCAGTGTTCAAAATGTCAGGACAATACCTTCCAAGATATTTTATTCACACTCAAGGGATTGCATCCAATTGACAATTTAAAATTATTTTTTCAAATTATTTCACCACTGAAAAGTTGTATTCCATTTGAAATAAAAGGTGTCTCAGTCACTTTGGTCAGTATTGATAATAATAAAAATAAAGTTGATGATCAAAAGCTCCCAAGTAATAATTTGTGCCAAAATTGCGAACATCATTGAGAGATTTCAACATTATAGAATAGTTCCTCTATGTTTTTCGTTGTTGACAGATATTCCTAACGTGGTATTATTATGCATCTGCTACTCTATCTCAATATTGATTGGCTGTTGGCATACAGCTAATTCGTGACACCAGCTTCATGTGATGTCAATGTTCCAATATTATGGTTCAAAAAGTGTAGCTATGACATGATTATTCCAATATCAGCTTTCTGTTGCCAGTTTGTTTACGGTGAAAGCAAATGGGAAAATGGCAGGATCTTCACAAAGATTCGCTAATGTATGAATGATAAAACAATTGTTGGGTTGCCTCAGTTTATGTTATCAACCTTCGGCTTCAGCAGATAACACAAACATTGCCCTTAATAATTCTCAATATCATGCTTCACCTCATCCAATAATTATTAATTATTAGATGAGATAACTGATGCCTTAACCTATAGTGAATCATTAACCGGTGAATTGTCAACGTCATGTAATATTAGAACCTATATTTGTCTTGCATTCACAAATTGATTCTCTGCTGATTTAGTTAAATCTGCTGTTAGCTTACCAACAGCATTGTCTAGTAATCCACCATGAGAAAATTTCAACAGCTGGTTTATGCACCCTATACCCCTAGTCTACAACAAATATTGTGATGTTTGTCCTTGATCAGTCTATTAGTGCAAGTATCTATACAGTATGAAATGAAAATTCACCACACGTAAAATAATGAAAAATGGCTTATTCATGACTTTCATATCTTATGCCGTTGAGCTGTGACATCACAAGATGGGCACAGAATTACATCAAAACACACAATCAGGCATATCTTTGGATTGGTTTGACTAAACTGGCTCAAACCATGCATACTTACTAAGTCAACAAGTCTCAGCATTGATATTGTTGTTATTAGGTTACCATGGTAACAGATTAGTTCCCAGGCCGCTTTGTATAGAAACAAAATTTTCCACTTTTCGTCATTGTAGTGTTGTTGTTTTAAACAGTATTGTTACATTGGAAATCATGGAAAAAGGCTGTCAACTTCCTAAAACTAAATAAGTTGCTGTAAATGTGGTTGAAAACAAATAATTTTTATAAAGGAAGAGAGAATCTGGAAACTAATCTGTTACCATAGCAACCACATTAGAACCATGACAATGTTTAGTTTTCTTGACTGAGTAAGTTAGCAAGGTTTGAATCTAGTCGAACCAGTCTGAAGATATTCTTGATTTTCAGTTTTGATGTAATGCTGTGTCCATCTAATTGTGATGTTACAGCTCAAGTTACATGAAGCGTAATAACTCAAGAACGGCATAAGATATGAAAGTCATGTAAAAGCTATTTTTCATTATTTTACGTGTTCTTTCAAAAACAATCATTAAAGTGTCTATGAAATGAATTTTCATTTCATAGACACTTTAATGGCACCACATCAATATAATGATAAAGAGCCTGCATGGCAGTGATCTCATAGTAAGGATAAATGCCCGAGTATAAATGAATAATACTAATATTTCAGTTAGTATCACAGATTTGGATTTATCTTTCAACAGTTTAGATAACGTAGTATTTTGGTTTCATAAAAATGGCCTCCCTTTGAGTCACACCCCACGCCCATTGCTCCACAAGGCTGACCAAGGCATTAATGTTGCATGTGGTACCCACATGTTCGCATCGCGGACCTATTTTTGGTTATTGTATCACGGTTGTGAATATTTGGACTTTTACGAGGATATGAAAGCACAGTGGCCCAAGCTCGTGCGCCAATTTTTCAAAATTGGAGGATATTTTCATCTATTATTTGCAGTTTATTGTTACAATATATAAATGAAATAATGTGTATTTATAGCTACCATAAGGTGTATATGTCTTTCATTGTAAGTTTGGTGAGATTTAGGACAGTTGCAGTGCGACATGGCGACATTAATGCAAATATAATGGCCACATCGTTTATATCAAACATTAGTATAAATTGACAAGTTTATATCACAAATCCTCAATTTTCATTGGCTATCGCAGGAGTTACTATCCGCTGATATAAACCTCTGGGGTAAAAGTCGCCTGATTTCGAAAGAATATTTACTTTTCCCATGAAAAATGCGAAATAAAAGTTATTTCTTGGGTTAGAAAGTTGTAAATTTATACTAAAACAATTAGACAACTCGCCCTTGTTTTCTATGAGCGATAGTCAACTCGGCTCCGCCTCGTTGACTATCCGCTCATAGAAAACGCGGGCTCGTTGTCTAATTGTTAATTATACCCATGAATACTCAACAAAATAAACATTTATAAACCTTCGTAAATGTAATTCTTCATAACTTTCATTCTTTAACATTCTCAGCTAGCATAGTAATGTTTGGTCTTTCTCTTGGTCTTCTTCCCCATATATCCGTTTCCTTCTATAACCGTCTTCAACAAGTTGTCGTGTCTGCGGATGTGTCCAATCCAGGTGTTCTTCTTTCTCCGGATGATTTCGATGAGTGAACTCTGCACACTGACTCTTCTCAGCACCTCCTCATTTGTTACTCGTTCTATCCAACTGATTTTCAATTCATCATTCGTCGCCATGAGAACCACATCTCGCATATGCCTCCAACCTATATTGATGCATGTCTTCCTGTTTCATGAGGGTTCCATGTTTCTGCACCATACAGAAGTACACTCCATACTACCGTTTTGATTATTCTCACTTTGAGGTTGTTCAATGCCTTGGTTTTTAGTTCCTTGCGTTTGTTGAATTAGGGCTGCAGCTTAGGGTTTTGATCCTATCGTACATAAAATCCGATCTACCTCGTCAGTCCTAAAGGATTTCCAGTTTTTCACATTGTTGGTTCCACCACAACTCTCGTACCTTGTCAGTAGTCTTCCTCAGTTCGTTATTTATCCTTTTATACATTATTATTCTCTCTTTGTTGTCGACTTGCTTCCATTTCCTCCGTTCTTCTATATTTTTTATCATTTCTTCTGTCACCCACGCATCTTCATCTTTCTCCGTTTCTTCATTCCAATATGTCGTTCTGCATTCACATTCATCCATGTTTCGTGGACGCAATCCGTATAATGTTCCATTCCTCTACTTTTCTGCCCATAGCCTCTGTAATTTAATCCTGCAAGACCCTTTATTCCTTCGAGATGCCACCATGGTCTTTTCTTCCCGCCCTTTATCCTCTTCAATCTGAGCTTCACTTTCATATATATAGCTGCGACATTGTGGTCCGAGTCCACATCTGCTCCTGGATATACTCTCGTGCATGCGTAAACACTATTCCGGTATTTCTATTTTACCAAGATTTATTATACGACTTGACTCGTGAATGGTCTTGACGCAGATTTTCTGCAATCTGATTGGTTTCTGAGCGGTATTTACAAACCCGTAAAGATCGGTGATTACAAAACAACTGAAAAATTTTAAAAATTTGCGAAAAAATTGAGGAAATGTGAGAAATTTATTAACCTCGTTTGGTCGGTCTTTACGGCAAACAATCCTGCCCTAGTATTTTTTCGCACAGATCTCGCTCCCTCGTCGCTCGGTCTGTACTGAAAGACCGCAGGCAGCTGGATTATTTTGCGGCAAAAGACTTCCCTGCTCTGTCAATAATTAGTCTTTAATAATCAATTTGATACAGGCGGACCTGTATCGTCTGGTCCATGTATATCTTTTTCTTTTGTGATGTATGAACCAAGTATTTGCTGCGCGATTAAATAACGGCTTCTGCCGCAAAACTCAATAAGGTCCCCCCTTTCATTCTTCGTTCCAAGGCCATGTGATCCAATTACGTCACCATCTCTCCCCGTGACCACTGCATGTAGATATTGACTTTCTCCCCTTCCATACACGCTATAATGATATACACGTCTTCATCCGAATAATAGCACTTTGTCGAGACGACGTCAGCACCCATGTTTGTCCGCATTTACCCATAATTATTGCGGCCATAACAAAAGAAAATAGCTCATTTGCAATAATTTGTGAGTCAAATTTGGTTGGTTTGTCCGCATAGCAACCGAGACAACAATGATGACCAACGTCACTTGAAACTCCTTTCAACTTTACCAGCATGATCCTGCCAGTTGCATAGCCAGGGTCTTCGCTTTGGGGTGTGTGTGTGTGTGTGTGTGTGTGTGTGTGTGTGGGGGGGGGGGGGGGGGTGGTTGGTATGTTTGGCGAAAATTCCACTAAGGCGCTAGTTTTATAGGAGGCTTCTGGTGCATGCTCTCCAGAACATTTTTTGATTTCTAGGTTCTCTGAAACACTATTTCCCGCATTCTGAGTAATCTGAAGGCCATCAATCGCAAAATTCTGTTACTACTAAATCAGAACATGTGATGTTATATATGAACAACGAGAGCGAGTGTTAGTAGTATAGTAAGTAGGGCTGCGAGCCCAATCGACTTCAAACGTGAATATAAACACCAAAACATCACCAAATTTGCCAAATCACGATTCGACAAATTTGGTGATGTTTTGGTGTTTATATTCACGTTTGAAGTCGAATAAGCTCTCAGCCCTACTTACTATACTACTACAGCGATCGTTAGTCAATCTAGACACCCTTCGCACGTTTTCTACTAAATTGATGTCAAACACACGCGAGACTAGCGAAACAATACCAAGTTTATGCTAAATTTGACACCATTTCGGCCACATTTAAAAAATAGAAAGTGTCGTTTCAAAATTCTCACAAATTACATTTAGGAAAAAATAGAAAGTGTCATTTCAACATTTTCGCGTGTTAAAAAAATAAAATGTGGTACGAGCCCACTCTCACATATTAAAAAATAGAGAGTGTCATTTCAACATTTTCATAAAATTTGTCGAATCACATTTAAAAAATAGTCGTTTCAACATTTTCACAAATTTGTCAAATCACATTTAAAAAATAATCGTTTCAACATTTTCACAAATTTGTCAAATCACATTTAAAAAATAGTCGTTTCAACATTTTCACAAATTTGTCAAATCACATTTAAAAAAATAGTCGTTTAAACATTTTTACAAATTTATGTATCGTAAAAGTGTCTCACGCGTGATAAAATTGCCACCTGTTATGCAAATTAGGTCATTGCCACCTGTTAATAATTGATTAGTCCGTTTGTTCACTATTTTCAGCGTTTGTTGCCTCACTTTTAAAATGGTGATCGTACACGTGTTTTGACGTTATAATTCCTCCAGACAACAAGCCCAAGAAAGGCACGTATGGTGTCACAACCGCGACGATGCTCTCAACGTCTTTCTTTAGTAACGGGTCTTTTTGCAACTCGTCATTTAGTTCGTCGGGGTTCTCAATGGCGTTCAACCCATCTAGTAAGCTGGCGAATTTGCTGATTAGCAAGTCGGTGAGAAAAGCGTTTGCGATCTCCATTCTCTTCAACTCGTATTGGCGCCATATCTTATCAATAACTTTTGCGGACGCTTTTTTAATGTACGCTTCGGACTGACTCACCACACCGTCACCGGACAGTCTAATTAGTTCGGATCTCCTAACGTCGACGTTGTCTTCCACAGTTGAGGTGTCATCGGTCTCCTCAACTAATTCCTCAATCGTAGGATTTTCCCCACTTTTGCGTTTTACCATCACGCTATTACTTATACCCATATTTTATTGCGGAATAACAACTTCGTGACTGTATGGATAGCGCAGTGAGATTTCTAGTCTAGCGTACTTATTATTTTTTAATGCAGTCGCAATCGCCGACGATTTTTCTCTGCTAATGTTTCCAAGGTAATCGTCGATAACGACCTTCATGTCACTCCTACTTGGGCAGTAAAAGCAAACGAGCTTACTAATATTTTCTCTGTACGGTTTTGCGATTGACGTCAATTGTTGTGTGATGACAATGACGCTCAACATAAAATGTCGCGCACTAAAAGCTAAGTTGACTAATTGACTAGTCCTATTCTTGACGTCCTGCCCACTTGCACAGTCGTCCAACACAATCAGAGTGTTAGTGCCTTTAAAAACATTTGTTACACACTTGAGAACAGTGTCGACACTATCCTGCGCACAGTCTATCGCTAACACGTCGGGGTCGCGCACATATTTCCAATCTTGGTACGCTTTGTTCCACTCGAAAGTAGGACAAATCAACACAATGTAGTCAAATTTACTAAAGTACTCAGATTCCAATGTTTCCAGCAAATAATGCGTCTTACCACAAGCTGTCATACCAACAATTAACATATTAAACGGAGTCTCCATTAACTCACGCTTGATTTAATACTGGATTGATTGCAACCCATTGTTCATAAAGTTGACCAACCCATCACTTATCACAAACACCCTACACATGACATTTGCAGTCGTCGCTTTCTTAGTGATCTCAAGAAGCACACCGGATTGTGTGTTTACAATGTTCTTGCCAGTGGCGACATTGCGATTATCTTGAACGCTCCTCAAGTCGATGACTAACGCAAAGCCATCTTTATAGAATTTCTGTATGGTCATGAACTGAGCGTGTTCTTCACCCAACCCAAACAGTCGCTTCGCTTCTGCATAGAACTTCGACTTTGGGATGCCTTGTGAGTACACACTATTTGGCACGCCTTCGATTGTGACTCTAACACTCTCGATATTTGGATAAAGAAACTCCTCACTGTCTGTTCGCGCCTTATTCGTGAATAGCAACACAATTGCCTTCATGCTTTTTCTTGGAAGATTAACATTCTCATTCACAATGGTCGTACCTTTATCCCATTCGGTGGTTTTCATCAATGTAACATGCTCATATGACAAACTACGACCACTTGCATAGCCCGACGCTATTTCGTCAGCGAGCTCCTGGTTATCAATCGTCTCATACTCAAGCTCGAGGTTCTCCAGAGTGTATCCGCCCACAGCGCTACCGGATTGCGCCACCATGATGTCTGTGGCCTTCGGAAGTGTGATCACATACTGCAAGTTGTTGTTCATGCTAAAAGGAGCGTACAACCCATGGTCGTTCATGATTTTACCAAGCTTAATCCGCTGCTTCGTCCCAATCACACCAAACATCAACGCGTCACTAACTTTAGCGACGTTCCCACTCGTCGCACCACTGTCATCCTTAGAAATTAACTTTCTCAAGTTCTCACCACCAATACCATAGTCAATCATTTGGTCTCGCGCAGTAACACTCTCCCAAAGGTCGCGATAAACACCAGTGTAATTTTCCCCACTGTTGTCATACACAGCTTCTCCAGCTAGTCTCACAACAAGTTTCTCAACCAACAACTTGCTCACATTGTTCAAGAACCAGCTTTTGGCGTTTGCATTCTTAAAGTCGAACACTAGACCCAACGATCCAGGCACCAAACAGCTACTAACCTTAAGCTTCGGTATGTCAATGTAAAGTTCCTCGCCAGGACTGACTTTATTAGGGTTCAACGTGATCACATGCTGCGTTCTCACCCCTTTTATGACACCCATGGTCGCTCGTCTAAAACCGGGACTCAACTCTGCTGACGTGGCGTTCATATACTTTACATATGTTTTATCGCTACCGTTTTAGCTTGTAATAATCATAAACAAACCACGCAAATATCACCGCGAGTACCCACAGATTTTGAGCCAACCATGCGAGACCCTTTGCACCCAACGTCAACATATTGTAAACTAAATTAGCCAACCCAACAGCCCATGGACCCATCTTCGTGATTGCGTTCTTAACAGCCTGTGCGAATGACTTTGTAGCCATAGCACCTCTCATAACGGCAGACCTACCAGCGATAATAACAGTTGTTATAATTCCAGCCACTGAAATTGCCACAGCGCTCAACCCAACCATATTTTCTTTAGCCCATTCCTTGAATCTCTGAAACCTGTCAATGTCGACTTCCTGCTGCTCTCTAACTTCTTCAAGCTCGCGCTGTCTTAGGGTTCTGTCTCGCGCTTCTTCAAGCCCTACAATACGCTCTGTCAATTCAAAGGCGACGCTTTCATTGTCTTCACCATCTAGTTCGTCTGATGTTGTATTTATCGTTTCTTGAAAGTGGTCTGCCTGCGCTTGCAGTGCGCCATCTTCACCCGTTCTTGACTCAGGCACCACACTATCGCTTGGATTAACCACACCATCCAGTTCGCGGTTTTCGTTTGGTGTTAACCCACGTATGTCGACAGAGTCCACTTTTGTTCCAATTACTGGGAAGTCATCTGGGATTACTTCTGTTGTGACGGCTGTTGTTTCCGCACTCTCAGGGATTTGATCAACTAGCTGTTTGAACTGCTCGATCGCGTTTTTACTACTCGCATCTTTACTAAAGATCATACTTTTTTTCCTAGGTATTAGAACTCGTTTGGGTGCCCCTTGTTTGCCATCTTTGTTTATCGGTTTGAAAAGAATGGACCCCGATTTCGTAACCTGTGACCTGTTGACTACGCTCCTTGATGCGTTATCATGACTGAGTCTTTTTTTATACAACTTACGTATTTTCCTATCTATTAGCTTGATTCTTTTTACTTGATTTTTTATCACCTCTTTGTTGTGTGCTTTTAGTTCACCAAGTCTCCTCTCAATTTCGCTCGACTTTTCGAAAGACATATCGAAACTTGTGTCATTGACGTCACCATATGACTCCTGCTCGACGAACTCCACCGCTGGGACCTTTGTGTTAGTCCCCCCTACTGTCACCGTCTTACCATCGTCAGTGTCAATGAACGACGTCTCTTTTTCTCGAAACCTTCTCTCTTGCTCGTCCTGAAATCTGTCTACTCTCTCAGACAATTTATCGTACTCGACACGTTCGACGTGTGGCATGTCACCGCTGGGGTACTTATCATCAAGTAAGTTGTAAGCTTGAGTGGCGCTTTCAAGTTCGACGTCTATTTGGTCGTCAGTGTAAGCTCTAGCAAGGTTATCCATCTCAATCTCGTCGAAGACTTTCCCATCTTTAGCCATATTACATTAGCTCACATTTTGAACGTCACTTTCTGGTGTCCATAAGTCACGTTCGCTTTTAATTTAGATAATTGTACGCAAGCCACGCGAATGTCACCGCGAACACCCACAGATTTTGAGCTAACCAAGCGAGGCCCTTTGCGCCTGTCACCAGCGCGTCATAAACTAAGTTCGCCAATCCAACAGCCCACGGACCCATCTTCGTTATCGCGTTTTTAACAGCCTGTGCGAACGACCTCGTGACCATAGCGCCTTTCATAGCATTAGACCTCCCAGCGACAATAATAGTTGTTATAATCGCAGCTACTGAAATCGCTAAAGCACTCACCCCAACCATATTTTCTCTAGCCCATTTCTTAAACTTCTGCAATCTGTTAATATCGATCTCTTGTCGCTCTCTAACCTCTTCTATTTGTCGCTGTTCAATAATCATGTCTCTAGCCTTTTTAAGTCCAATCGTTCTCTCGCGTAGATCGAGTAGCTCTTCGTTCTCCGTGAACGCGAGGTTTTTTTTTCCCTCAAGCTCTGCTATTCTTTCATGCATTTCATTTATCAAGTCTTGAAAATAGTCCGCCTCTATTTGTAGTGTACCAGTGTCACCTATTCTTGATTCACGCGTCACGCTCTCGCTTGGGTTGAGCGCCCTACTCAACCCACGGTTCTCGATTGGCATTAGTCCAAATATGTCGATGTGCTCCACGCGCGTGGTATCTAACAATGGCGCACTCCTCGCGACGTCTTCACGATCTTTTACGTAGTCGTTAACCCGCGTCGTAATATCGTTAAAATCCTCCTTCATGTGTTGACGAAATCTTACATCACGTTCACGCCTCAGTCCACTCTCCACTCTAATTAGTCTAATTTTCTCATCGACTGTGACGTTTGGATCGTCCCGAGCTAGTCTGCGATCTTGAGTGGCTTTTTCGAGACTATACTTTAGTTCGTCGTCAGTGACATCTTTGTATTCGTCAGATCTTTCCATCTCAAGGTCGTAGAAGCCACCTTCAGCCATATTACACTAGCTCACATTTTGAATATCGCTTTCTGGTATCCACGAATTATGTTTGCTCTCATAACCCAACCATTTGACCAGCGCCATCTTCTTCCCTCTGACTTTCTTTCTTTTCAACACCTTTTCAACTCTGTACACATCGTCACCATGTTTCCTATTGACCAGCGATAACTCCTGTTCATAAAATTTACCAATAATCTGTTCACCGGTGTGGTCCTCAATTTCGTACACATTCGGATCACCACGAATAACCTTTACCACTTTAAACAGCTCTTCAGTGAAGTTGGCTTCATAGCCCTTTGTGAACACACTCTTGTATTTACTAATTCTCACCGATTGACCAACTCTAAACTTTGGTAACGGGTTGTCTGCAAATTGGTGACCAAACAAAGTGGTCCACACTTCGCCTTCGTTTGACTTATCGACATCCTTCGGCTTCATCATAATACTGCGGTTCACATTGCTATTATAATTGCTCACAAACTGATCCAAAACGTTAATCCATTTGTACGTTCCATGGGCATAGAAGTACTTCCACATAATGCTCTTCAGACTTCTATTAAAACGCTCAACAACGGCAGCCTTTTTATCACTCTTAGTGCTGAAATATTCAACACCATGTTTTTTCAGCGAACTTTTCACCCCAACATTGTAGAACTCAAGTCCGTCGTCAAATTGCGCTAACTTAGGTGTGGTTCCAAACCGATCTTTAAAGTCAACCAACAATTTTCCAACAGCCTTAGTCATGTTCTTAGTGTCTTTTCTATAAACTGCAATACCAAAAGCGTATCTACTCAATATTTCAATGCCTGTCAATATCCAATAATAACCACTGTTCTGTTTTGAATACTTGCTCATGTCCACTAAGTCCATTTGGAGCTCTTCACCAAGAAACCCAACGAAGGTCGCGCGGAACTTATGTCTTCTCACAATAGGTTTGTACCTAGTGTAGGTGTCCTGCGCTGTCAACCATTCTTTCACTGTTTTTCTAGTCACTTTCAATCCGTCTCCCAATGCACTTTGATACAACCTCTCTGCGCCACTGTACCCTGTCTTGGGATTATAATAAATGTCTCTCAGCCCTTGCTCTGTCTCCACACCAAGCTCCATATAATTCACACAATATACAGTTCCAATAGCACCGCGCCAATTTTAAGATTGTCGTTATTTGGTTTGACGCGAAACGTCATACTTGAGTAAACACCTTTTTTAATACCCACCTTGGACTCAATATCCACATGACGTTGTACTGACCCCTTCAAAGACTGTTCGGTAGGTATTGGTAACGTTGTGATCACATCACTGCGCTTCCCATCAATACCTACGTTGCTCTCCGTCTCAACAATGTCACACGAAACTTCTATATACTTTAGACCTCTATACATGTCGACCTCGTTTGGACTAGTGTGCCACTGTGAGTCATTCTGAATCACCTTACCCTTCGCGAAACCAAGTAGAGGCCCAAGGGTGTCTAACACAGCTGAACTACTAACCTTGACCCTACATTTGCCTGTGGGTGTCAGTTTCTCTATCTCAAGATCCACCTTACGCTCGTTAGACTCGTGTTTCAAGACTTTGACCAATGCGTCGAAGCTAAAGTATCCTTCACCCACTTTAATCTTTTTAAAAGAGCCAACCCTAGAGTCGTCCAGCGTGAAGACCCCAATGCTGTCGTCATTTGTTGTGTTATGATAGTCCCAAAACACAGTGGCTGTCTTGACCACAATGTATGGGTTATCGTGTATGACCATCATCGCGTTGTCAAAGGACACAACTTTTTCCACACCTTCAATGAACACTGTCAACTTTCGCGTCATGTATAACATACAGTATATTATATGCAGAAAGCCTTTCGTGAGTACTATGGAAAGTACTACAAACTCGCGATGGCTAACACATCAAAGGCCACACACGACGCGAAGGCAGACCTCCACGCTAAAAGTACCCCCACGCTACTTTAAGTAAATTCGAGTTCGATCCAAATATTTCGCAAGATGGTAAAATCATGAGTGTCGACGTATATTTCAGAAACAATGACATCCTTAGCACAGACATAACCAGCGCAACCTTCAAAAATGATAAAAACATGTGGAAGTGGCTACACAATAGCAAGTTCCCAATAATATGGCAAGGTGGTGGGACTATCCAACCATTGCCAAAAGGTCACAAGAACCACTGGGGACTTTGGGATGGCTACCCAACGGAAAATGTGTTAAATTATCCAGTGAGTAATTTTAAAGTTTTTGTTAACCAGAGTAGCTACTTCATGTCAAAGCTACCAGTCTTACAAATCACCACGTCAAAGACAAAATCAGAGTGGGATGACAGCGAATCTTACTACCGTGTTGTGTTTGCAACGTATTGTGCAAGTTTCTGTTGTGGAGTCTCGTTGCAACATTTATCAGTGTCACAAGAAGTTCACCCTGTGGTCACAAGTGTGATGAGATTTCATGTGTACTTCACCATTAGGAGACTTCTCAGAAGAATGGAAGGTGGTGAGACCATGAAATCAATAAGTAGAGAATTTAACGCTTCCGAATTGTATGGTAAGATTTCCAAGATTCCCAAAAAGCATTACTACCAGAGTAAAGTCCTAAGCGATGGCACTTTAGGCGAATCCAGAGTCTTCACACTCAACGACGTTCAGAACGATTATAAACGATACGTTGCGCGATTGTCAGACGGTTTTACCAACATTGGACTGCAATATCTAAATCAAAGCATAGAGTCCTTTGTGTACTCCACACTTGGTGCGCAAGCGAGAACGCGTGTATCAGTCGTTGGTGGTTCTGCAGGAAGTCTAGAGACCCAACAAGAATTCCGCAAGTTGTTTTCTGACAGTGTTATCAACTATGACGTATCGACATGGATTCTCAACATGAATAAATCGATTAGAGACACCAACGTTGTCCAAAATCTTGCAGTGTCACCAAGTACGTGGTTAATGCCAAGTAATATGGTGATTCTCAAGAGCAAAATCGCTGGGTACAACAACTTATTAAAGATTGCCACAGAGTCCATGAGATTTGGAGTGAACACTCGTTTGAATGCAACAACACCAACGACTGTGGCTAAAAAAGTCCACCAAGAAAATGTGGTGACTAACTTAGTAGTACCACCAACGACTGTGGCTAAAAAAGTCCACCAAGAAAACGTGGTGACTAACTTGGTAGTACCACCTGTGAAGAAAACAGTGACCAATCAAATAGCACGCACCACCACCACAAGTAAGTCAGACACAACAACGCTGGCGATAGTCTTAGGGTTCTCAGCAGTCTCTGGCTATCTACTAACCAAATACACCTTGAAGTAGTAATGAGTCTAAACTATGGGTATGAGTCTGACGACCCTCACGATAAAATACTGAAGAGAACGAAAAGACATCTGGACGAAGATCCTAAGTTAAGTGCGACCGGTGGAAGGATGTCTGGAATAATAGACATGCAAGGCTCGGCAATAAAAAACGTAGCAGACCCAGTCGATGACTTAGACGCTGCAAATAAAAGAACTCTAGAGCAACTACTATCAGGTTTCCTCAAGAGTCAGTCCTACAATCTTGTGCTCGACTTCAACGTTAGCACACACGCCTTGAAAAATGTGGAATTTCACACCAATGGTTCAAACAAAGTGAAAGCCATTGGTGAAACAAGTAAATTAGTGCAAAACAACCCGACTTATGGCCCTATCATTGGCATCAGTGGTGTAAGCCAAAGTTTTCTATCCCCCGTGTTAACACCACTCCCACTTGAGTCAGGTCTCCATTTTAACTGCCCCAGTATGCAGTGGTGTGATCTTTCCATTTTTGTTGTGGTGAGGTTACCTACTCGCACCGCTGGATCAAATTGGGAGACAATTATATCAAACGACGACGGTCAGTGGGATAAGTTCATAGGGTACAAGACTGGTATGACTAATGGACTCGCGTATGGTGGTAGCATCCCAGCGATGGAGAGCATATGCACTATTCCGAGTGGTGTTGACATAAGTAAAATGCACATGATATCAATACACTGGCAAATGGACAATTCACACGTCAGAGTCAACAACGTTAAGTCAACCGACTCAGACTTCGTAGCGAATATGAAAAAGATAGGCACACCCTATGGAACGATTTTTGGAATACATCGACCAAGAATACCACTCGCACCTTATGCATACCCATCATTGATAGAATTCTACGGCGTGAAAATTGTGAGTGGCTACATGACGAACCGAGACATCATAATCATGGGTGGAAAAATGATGAAGGAATATGGTATAAAGTAAATGGGAGCATGTTTTTCGAGACCTCATGAAATATATAAGATAAATAAGACGACTGATCACATGTTCAAAGCTGGTGGGTCATTTGGCCGCGGTGACGTTACTCTCGAGCTCCACGCTGAGATTGGTATGAGGTCTAAAAAGACTTACGGCAAACCTATTATGTTACCAGAGTCAGACAAAGTAGGAGTGGTAGGAGACGTGACCTAAGTTAAAATGGGTTGGCTTAGAAAACTGGTTCGTAACATTAGAAACTTTTTCAGACGACGTAGAAAACTGAGGACTAATAAAACACACCTGATGCATTGGTACACAACAAACCAGATCTATAAAAAACCTGACACCTATGTCGAGTAGTCTTTTTTTTTGCGAGGCTATAGTAATGGCAACCAACTTGGTGCAATTATTCGATGGTCACCAAATCACGATGGCTAATCACAACGGTGAAATATGGTTCAAAGCAAGAGAAGTCGCGAGCGCTCTAGGTTACGCTCGACCAAAAGATGCAGTCAACGACCACGTCGAACCTGATTGTAAAATGAAGGTAGAGCAGGCCTCGTTTATCAACGAACTCGGGGTCTACTCGTTGGTGTTCTCAAGTAAAATGGAGCGTGCGAAACACTTCGGAAGGTGGGTGCACTCAGAAGTCTTACCAAGCGTTAGAAAAAGTTTAGCTAGCGTTGGTCTCAAACACAATCAATTCGTAATGATCACTGAGTTCGACCTTCATACGAAAGTTGTTGGTTTTCTTAGGAAATATTATCCAGAGGCTATTTTGGTAGCTGCTTGTGGTGAAAATCAAGACACCTCGAGTAAAAGAATAAATTCGTGGAAAAAAGGTTACCAACGTGGAACACCTGACTTGATTATTGCCAATGCAAACCGACAGCATAGCGGACTCGTGATTGAGTTCAAGAATCCAGGTGGTACAGGCAAGACGTCCAAAGAGCAGGAGTCTCTGTTGCTCAGATATAAATCCGCTGGTTATCTAACGTTGTTATGCGACTCGTACGACGACGCTATTACTACGGTAATAAAATATTTCTTTGACGTTGGGTTTCAGTGCTCTCAGTGTCTTCGTAAATTTAAAAATAAATCAGCGTTGAGTAACCATGAGAGGCGTTATTGTAAAGAGACTTTTTAGACAGTGAGTAATGAGTCGAGTTAGCACTCGTTCTCGTTGTTGAGACGACGTTTGAAGCGACAACTGCTCTAGCATTTTTAAAGACGTTTTTAACTCGGTGAAAAATATCTGCGAAACTTTCTCTCTTTATTTCGCAAACCTTCTGACCACTGTGTGAAAAAATATTTCTACGATACATTGGACGCTTCATGTGACCAATGTCTAAATTTAAAAAGTGGGGTATCCGAGAACACCCCTAATTTTGTGTGGAAGGATGATGACGTCTGCACACTGCACGATATTGCTCAGCACCACCAACGAATGATGGTCCTGGGTTGTATCTCCAATTGAATGGCGCTTCAACAGTTGTTCCGTAAGTGTCGCGACAAACGGCGCAATACGCTTTTAGAAAGGTGATGTCGTCTGCTACTGAGAACAGTGTGTCAAGCTCACCAAGTTTTTTTAAGTGCTCTGTTGATATGAGACCACAAATAATGACGTGAACGCCAGCTTTAATGTATTCGTGAATAATTGGGAGTAGATCAGAGTACCAATGGCCTTCATCAATGCCGATGACGTCATAGTCAGCTATCTCGGAAGAACTCGGAAGGTTGGTGATTAACTTCGCAGGTAAACTGTCTGATCCAACGACAATGGTCTGACGATGCGTGGAGAACGCGTGGTCAGTTCGCCTAGTGTCGCCTGTGTTGTTCATGTAGAGGACTTTGAGCCCTGATTTACTTAACGCAACTAACCTGCGGAGAGTCTCTGTCGTTTTTCCTGCGAACATGGGGCCAATCACAATTTCTAGTTTACCAACTTTTC
Source organism: Chrysogorgia sp. JL179-B06 (assembly GCA_035772405.1). Classification (NCBI taxonomy): domain Eukaryota; kingdom Metazoa; phylum Cnidaria; class Anthozoa; order Scleralcyonacea; family Chrysogorgiidae; genus Chrysogorgia; species Chrysogorgia sp. JL179-B06. Next base: position 2,213,426 of record JAYKKM010000123.1, on the reverse strand, counting down.
TCATGGTTACTATACCCCCAGAGAAATATTTTTACTGTGGTGGAAACCGTCGTTCCATGTTGAATATCCGCTGAAGCTCTAAGTTTTCAAGATGAGTCTTCGAGCTCTCATGTCTCAAGCGATGCAGTGGGTCGTTGGTGACCACACCGCATGGGTGACAGGTGTACACGTTTTTATTTCTCACAAAGTGTCTGTGGGCGGACGAGAGTACGTGGTCCCTGATATCATCCGCGCCTAGTATCTCGTTACACCCCACCTTGCAAACGTGAACGTCACGGTTTGCAGCGAGCTCTAGCCACGCTTTGGCTTTGGTTGGGCATGGTTTCCATATAAGGGTCACTAAGAGCACTTGGAGGAAGTTACCGAGTAACGTACCGTTGGACCCACTAGGGTTGTTCAAGTAGACATCACTTGCTAACATAAGGTACTTGAACGATGAGTAACACCACACAGGGATTATGCTAGCTAATCTATCAGCAATCTCCTTGGCTCTATCTTCTCGAAGATCGATCCAAGTGTCGTGAAGATGCCTCGCACAGTCGACCTGGGGGATAGGCTGTTTTATTAACACCTCTTCACGTCTGAGGTCGAGCAGATTGTATATTGAAAAGTACTCGTTTAAGACGTTGGGCCCATTGTCGACTCGTGGGGTAGACACACTGACAAAGGCCGTTCTCAGCAAGCGGTTAATAACTTCTTCGCTAACCTCTCGGACTTGAGTCATTATGTTATACTCCCAGAAAAAATCCTAGTTTTTAGTGCGTTTGGTCTGGAACTGTGAGATACCTGTGAGGTCAACTGTGAGATACCTGTGAGGTCAACTGTGAGTAAGATAACACGTGATAGTGTATTAGATGGCTGAAGACTCACAGACGGCTGTCGACGCTAAGATCACGGCTGATGTGAAGAGTGTTAAGGTGAAGGACCCAAAGCGCGTCGCTGCTGGTAAAAAGTTGGCTGAGATATCGAAAGCTGCGAAAGAAAAGAAAATGCGTGAAATGATAGTTAACGAAGAACAGGGTGGTGAGTGGAGCTATGGTTACATTGTTGGAACACTTGGTGTTATCATTGCTGCTGCTTCACTATGGTACACAATTAGCAGTGAAAAAGAACCTGTGAGTACTGCACCAGCTAGTGTGTCAGAGAACCACAAAACTCGTCGTCCAGCGTTAGACACATTTGATTCTTGAACAAAACACACGACAATGTATATGACTGCGATCGATCGAAAAGAACTTATGAACGAATTGTACGACGCGCTACTTGTTACGACTGGCGCTGTGGTAGTGAGTATGATTTCTAAAAAGGCTTTGGGAGAACCATTGGGAACACCAGAGACTGTGAAAGGCACAGTGAAACTTGCTGCAGCTGTTGGTGCAGGAACGTTGTTAGTAAAATGGGTGCAATCGAAAAAGTGGATACCGACAGATCCATTCAAATCAACGTAAGTTAATGGTGAGCGTTGTGGCTGGAGGGATATTTAATGCAGTGGCTTTTGCAGGCGCTGGCTTTATGTTTTCGAAATTTAATCACTCAGGTTATGAAGCTGAGATGAAAAGGCACAACCATGCGTTGGAACAGTTAGCCAGCGCGAAAGAAGTGTGGTATGAAAACGAAGTCGCTAAGAAAGATAAGATCCAGCGTTTACGACAACGGCTCTCTGACGCTAATGCTGACATCAATGACACAAACCACGCGTTGGAAGAACTTAGAAGCGTAATGACCATACGGTACAGCGGACGAGTGTTCACTGACCTCCCGAAGATTGCGGATTACTACCAACCGAGTGCGGAAATGAAGGAATACCAATTGTTGTTTGTTAGCGCGCTAGGTTTGGGCAGTGGAATAGTGGTATGGGTACTAACTCAATAAAAAATGTTGGAGTAGTATAAGTGATGGACAAACTTATGAGGCAGATGAGCTACGGCTACACAATTGACGAAATCGTGAGTGAGACGCAAACTGAGTGTGGAGACACCTTCAGAATTTACTACTGCTCGGATTGTGACGTTGTGAAAAACATGACTGACTGCGGTGGGTACGCGTGTCCAAAGTGTGGCGACATCGAATGGGGTTACACTCAGAGTCACAGCGACATGAGACTCACGCGATTAAAAAGCGTTCACAAACGGTCTTGGTGGATGGGGAGGAGACTGCGGAACGTTGTGAAGGGTGAGCACCTTGAGTTGATAAAAGAGGACTTCTTGAAAGTTGTCAATGTGTTGCACTCATGCAATTTGATCAAGGGTAGAAATGTCAGCAGATATGGATACTACATTATTAGGTTGTGTCATAGAAGACGAGTCGAGACACTCAAGAAGGTGTCAGACCTCAAAGACGGGAAGGTGAAAGACTTGTTCGACGATAATTTGTTTGGGGTGGTGTACCCAAAACTAGGATGGTGCGAAAGTGGCGACAATTATTACGACGAGTGGTTTAGGAAAAAAACAAGTGTAGTATATAGAAGCCAATGAGTCGGACTGTGAAAAACCCACTGACAAAAAGACGGGCGCATAAGACGAGTGCAGCCGTTGTCAATTCACTAACAGATGAAGCGACCAACGTTCACGGCTTTTTTGGAGACCAAGAAACACAACCTGTAGTCGAAGACCTCGCGCCGTCAACGCATCTGTTGGATCGAGCACTGAGAGGGTTCACAAGGTCCTATGGAGTCGAAGTGATTGACGACAGAGACATTAATCAGGTAAACGCTAGTAGAAGCGCTGTCACTAACCTTTTGAGACGCGAGCTGGGTGAGACCAACGGAATGAAAGTGGTAGAGACAGTCAAGGTCACTTTTGAGAAAGTTTTAGAACTCAATAAGACCACATACAAAACTGCCTACTTTAACAGCGAAACGTTCGTCGTCATTAACGAGCATGACATCGAGGGTGTTGCCAATCGTGGGTCGGAGCAGATTTTGACGCGGATAGCTGGGTGGCTATCTGAGGGGTCTGGATGGACTATCGACAAAATAGATGCACACTACGTCAATATCGCTATTTACAGACCTTTGCATGGGAGTAGCTACATTGCGCTGCCAAAGGAGTTGCGCAATAGTATGAAGGGTCTGATAAACGTAAATAACGATGATGACAACGAGTGCTTTAGGTGGTGCCACCTAGCGCATAAGTTTCCTGTTGGAAAACACTCCGATAGAACGTCGAAGTACGCTAGGCATGTCGGTGAGCTGAATTATGACGGAATTGACTTCCCAGTCACACTCAAAGACTACAACAAGATCGAAAAGGCAAACGATATTAGCATAAATGTTTTTGGGTATGAAGATAAGCAGCCATTCCCTGTGTACGTTTCTAAGGAGGCGTATCCTGACCATATGGACCTATTGTTGATAACTAATGACGTGGGCAACAAGCATTATGTGTACATTCGCGATTTTAACAAATTCATGTACCGTCAGACAAAGTATAAGGCGAGAAAGCACTTTTGCAGGTATTGTTTGCAGTGTTTCACCCGCGCGGACGTGCTCGAAAGTCATATTGAAGTGTGTTTGGTCATCAATGGGAAGCAAGCTATTAAAATGCCACAAAAAGGTACGAAAGTGAAATACGAGAATTTTAGTAGACAGCTAAACGTACCATTTGTGGTGTACGCAGACTTCGAGGCTATCACACAGAAGGTGCACGCAACAACACCATCGAGCAAGTGTAGCTACACAAACGCCTACCAGAGGCACGTCGACTGCGGCTATGGGTATAAACTGGTTTGTTGCTATGACAATGAGTACAGTAAGCCAGTAAAAGTGTACCGCGGTGAAAATGCAGTCAACAAGTTCATTGGGGAGATGTTAGAAATTGTCGAATATTGTAAAGAGACATCTGAGAGTCACTTTAACAAAGAAATGATACTGACTGATGCCGATAAGAAGAACTTTGACGAGGCTAAAAGTTGTCATATTTGCAGTGTTGAGTACACTGGTGCTGACGTTAGAGTGAGAGACCACTGTCACGTGTCAGGTAAGTACAGAGGGTCTGCACATCGTCAGTGTAACGTGAACTTTAAGTTGACTGACAAAATTCCTGTGATCTTTCATAACTTACGCGGCTACGATAGTCATTTCATCATGCAGGAGATTGGCAAGTTTGGCCAAGACATAAATGTGATACCAAACAACATGGAGAAGTACATGGCGTTCATGCTTGGAAAAAACTTGGTATTCTTGGACAGCTTTCAGTTCATGAGTAGTGGTCTAGACAACTTGGTGAGGAACCTACCAAGGGACGCTTTCAAATACACGTCAGAAGTGTTTCGCGACGACGGGTTGGCACTCATGACAAGAAAGGGGGTCTATCCCTATGATTACATGGACTCCTTTGATAAATTCGACGAATGCGAGCTACCCTCCAAAAAGGACTTCTACAGCATTCTGAATGACGAGCATATTACGGAAGAAATGCATGAGCGCGCTTGCGATGTGTGGGACTACTTCGACGTCGAAAATATGGGTGGGTACCACGACCTGTATTTGAAAAGCGATGTGCTCTTGCTCGCCGACGTTTTCGAGAACTTTAGAAAGACATGCCATCGCGAGTATAAATTAGACCCTTGCCATTATTTCACATCGCCCGGATTGGCTTGGGATGCTATGCTGAAGATGACTGGAGTGGAGCTTGAGTTATTGTCCGACATCGACATGTTCCAGTTCGTAGAACTAGGTATGCGTGGTGGTGTGAGCTACATATGCAACAGACATGGTGTGGCGAATAATAAATATATGGAAGGGTATGACAAAGAGCAAGAGTCGAAGTATTTGATGTACCTTGACGCCAACAACTTGTATGGATGGGCAATGAGTCGAAGTCTACCTACGGGTGGCTTCAAGTGGTTGACTGAGAAAGAAATAAAAAAAGTTAATCTGCACGACTATCACAACAATAGTAAAAAAGGTTTACTGCTCGAGGTCGACTTGGAGTATCCAGCCCATTTGCATGACCCACATAACGACTACCCGTTGGCTCCCGAGAAGATGGAGATAACTGTTGACATGTTGTCGGAGTACTGCACAAAAATCAAAAATAAGTTTAACGTGAGTGTTGGTGGTGTGAAAAAGTTGGTGACTAATTTGATGGACAAAAAAAAGTATGTGTGTCACTATGGAAATCTGCAGTTGTACACGGATCTTGGACTAAAAATCAATAAGATTCACAGGGTCCTGCAGTTTGACCAGTCCAAGTGGTTGGGCAAGTACATCGACTTTAACACAGTCAAAAGAACCGCAGCTAAGAACGCTTTTGAGAAGGACTTCTTCAAGTTGATGAACAACAGTGTGTTCGGAAAAACGATGGAAAACTTGAGGAAGCGTGTGGACGTAAGATTAGTGACCACTGAGAAAAAATTAGAAAAGCTTGTCTCGAAGCCGACGTTTGTGTCTTGCAAAATATTTAGCGAGAACTTAGTCGCTGTCCATAAGGTTAAAGAAACGCTGACACTAAATAGACCTGCATATGTAGGTATGTGCATACTAGACTTGAGTAAAACGCTGATGTACAATTTCCACTACAATTATATCATGAAAAAGTACTCTAGCGACACCTGTAGATTGCACTTCACTGACACTGACAGTCTGTTGTACTCAATCAAAACTGACGACGTTTATTCCGACTTTATGATGGAGTGCGAAAAGTTCGACAATAGCGACTATCCTGCAGACAGCCCATTCTTTTTTAGAGAGAATAAGAAAGTTATCGGGAAGATGAAGGACGAGTGCGCTGGAACGCCAATTATTGAGTTCGTTGGGTTGCGCAGTAAAATGTACAGCTATTTGAAAGAGGATGGAGGTGGCGGGAAAACCGCTAAAGGTATTAGAAAGAATATAATTAAAAAAGTGATCAGACATGAAGATTATAAAAGTGTGTTACTCGAGCAGAAACAGTTGCGACACACAATGAAGACCATTAGAAGTGTCAAACATCAGCTAGGTAGTTACGAAATTAATAAAGTGTCGCTATCCTGTTTTGATGACAAACGATACCTTTTAGAAAATGGCATTGACTCCTACGCATATGGTCACAAAAACATTGTAGTGAGAGATAACAACACATCCACCGACACATCTTAAACACTGCGACGTAACCCCCATAAGGTTGTTTTCTCACTGACTCGCTAATCGACAAATTCGCTATTGAGAACCCTGACGAACTAAACGATGAGTTGCAAAAAGACTCGCTACTAAAGAAAGACGTTGAGAGCATTGTCGCGGTTGTGACACCGTACGTACCTTTTTTGGGTTTGTTGTCGGGAGGAATCACAACGTCGAAATATGTGTACGATCACCATTTTAGAAGTGCGACAAACACTGAAAATAGTGAACAAACGGACTAATCTATTATTAACAGGTGGCAACAATCTAATTTGCATAACAGGTGGCAATTTTATCACGCGTGAGACACTTTTACGATACATAAATTTGTAAAAATGTTTAAACGACTATTTTTTTAAATGTGATTTGACAAATTTGTGAAAATGTTGAAACGACTATTTTTTAAATGTGATTTGACAAATTTGTGAAAATGTTGAAACGATTATTTTTTAAATGTGATTTGACAAATTTGTGAAAATGTTGAAACGACTATTTTTTAAATGTGATTCGACAAATTTTATGAAAATGTTGAAATGACACTCTCTATTTTTTAATATGTGAGAGTGGGCTCGTACCACATTTTATTTTTTTAACACGCGAAAATGTTGAAATGACACTTTCTATTTTTTCCTAAATGTAATTTGTGAGAATTTTGAAACGACACTTTCTATTTTTTAAATGTGGCCGAAATGGTGTCAAATTTAGCATAAACTTGGTATTGTTTCGCTAGTCTCGCGTGTGTTTGACATCAATTTAGTAGAAAACGTGCGAAGGGTGTCTAGATTGACTAACGATCGCTGTAGTAGTATAGTAAGTAGGGCTGAGAGCTTATTCGACTTCAAACGTGAATATAAACACCAAAACATCACCAAATTTGTCGAATCGTGATTTGGCAAATTTGGTGATGTTTTGGTGTTTATATTCACGTTTGAAGTCGATTGGGCTCGCAGCCCTACTTACTATACTACTAGTGTTTCACCGGGATATCCAAACACGAGAAAACAATGTATGAAAACACGAGCGCGAAGCGCGAGTGTTTTTGTTAATTGTTTTCGAGTGTTTGGATATCCCGGTGGGACACGAGCTCGAGTTGTTCATATAGCATCTCAATTGAACACAATAGTAATTAGTTATAATTTAAATTGCAGTTTACAATTTTGAAGCTTATATATTTGCATGCGTAATTAAGATATTAGATGAACAACGTTGTTCATCTAATATCCAGGTCACGCGTATTGTGTTGGCATGGTTCACCGGGGTATCCAACCGCAATCACCTATTTAATTCGCCTACTCTGATTGGTTAATTAACTCATGAATTATTCATGAATTTGAGATGGCACAATACACGTCAAGATATATTGAAATTTATTGATAAACAATTCTAAATCGAAACATTTCATAGAATCATAGACCCTTTTAATAAGTACAGAATATTTTAATCAGTTAATTTTGCCATTAATGAAATTTTGTTTCTCTTGTTTTGGGTTACTCCTGACGCAAAGTGAATCATATAGAGTAATATGGACTTGACAAACATGCAGCTGACAAAGATTGAAAGATATAAAATATCCCCTCTTCATAGTAATAGATATGTTCAATAATGCTGTAATGATCACGCATTTGGTAATTAAATCTAAACTAAATCCATTTTTCTTGGAGCCATATCCATAAATGCTTGAACGAGATTTTCCGAATCAAGCTCTTCCAATAATTAATCAGCTTCCACGGACATCAGCATAAGACTTTCAAGCTTTTTGCTTGAAAGGCTTTCAAGTCTTGAAAGTGAATGTGGGAGAGCTTGCTCCTTCCGCCATTTTACATAATTGCATAATATGAGTCAGTCACATGCATGGCGCTAGAAAATTGATACTTGGTTACGTTTAGCCGCTGACCAACACATTTTGAATTTTTTGACAGTGCCTATAGCCCACGCGAATTATAAGATACCTGCGAGTTGCTCATCGATATGTTTTTGCAATTGGATGTGACTAGATGCTCAGAACATCTCCCCTCGGATTTAAACTTTTCACGAGAACGATCTTTGGGACAATTTGGGGTCGCACCAAATATACAATAACAATTGAAAAACAGTTGATTTTAATTTCGAATTTTACTACCCATTTCTGGATTTATATGAAACTTCACCCCATTCTCGGGACCGGGATGCGTGAAAATGTTGATAATAATTGATAATAATTTCTCCACGAAACAAAAAATAATTTTATTCGTATAAAAAGCATCCCAACGAATATTTTTTTCATTTTGTCACTTTTTTGGATATTTTACCGTGCGTTTATATGGAAATTAAAAAAATCTGTCCCGGTGTACCGGTCAAGCGGGATGTCCCGGTCCTTAAACACAACTGCAAAAATAACAGTAAATTATATACAAGCCGAGATCCCGGTTACCGGGCCGGTGAACCGGGATCATATTTTGTCTAGCGTCCGACACTCGTTCCAGTCTCTCTTGGTCACGCGTAAATATGGATATATGAGGGGCTTTGTTTGGTTGCCATGACATCCGTGAAAGCTACTTCATAAAGCCAAAGTGAGAATTTCCATGAAGATTTCTACAACAAATACTTGGATCATGTAATTACACCTTGTAATACAAGAGATGCTTGGATTGTTCTATCCACAATACAGATGCCATTTCATTGTGGCCTTCATATTCATATCAATATGCCCTGGGGGGATTTTAACTTTACGAAATTCAAGTTCGTTCACTTCACAGTATTCCGTTGGAAGATCTTCGAGGTCAACATTATCAGGTGAGAATGTTGAATACATTCTGTATTTAGTATTTAAAGGAAAGTTGGTTGCTAGTACTTGGATTCTTTTGATAATTTTGAAAGAGTTCGTGCTCTCATGTCGCATGTATGAATGACATTCCCTGCTTTCAATTTGCCGTCTGTTTGCACAATGCTTCTGTTATAAAATATTCCGGCATATACTAAGCCGTTGTTGTCATATTTAATCTTTTAACAATTTAAGTCCTTAGAGCAAGCTAAGCGGCGCGTATAGAGATGTTATTTTACGTCTGATGGCTTGTAATCTTTACGGTATTACCGACTTTAATATTGTTACTGTTTTAGTGTTTACCTCGCATTTCCAAAGTGGAACATATATTAAACAGGCTGCATTTTGTGTTATTTTAATCTACGTCAAATCTACCATAGTTGGCATATTTATTATTAGTTGTTCAGTTCACTTCTGCCAAGTAAGCTTGTGAGTTGTGGGACATTTTAACGATTTTACGAATATTTATTCAATGGCAAAGGGAATGATAAGCTTATTTCCCGCCATACATACATACATTCATGGTGTTGGAAAATAATAGTGTCGAATTTGGTGTGTTTTTCTCTCTTCGCTTTTAACTGAAAATTGTATGTATGAAGTGTTAACGCGACAGAAATTCCGTATTCAAAAGGTTTATTGACACAGACTTTGCAACCGAGAGAAGCCTTTGTCAATATTTAGTAGTCCTTCCGGTTCATATTTTGAGAACTCGACGAGAGGAAGCCACATGTTAATCGCTATAGGTGTTTCAGGAAGTGCCGTAACATTTGCCTGCTGTATATTTCATTTTAAACTGAGCATTTTACACAGTACCTGCATAGGTCCAAGTTCAGAATAAGCGGCGTCAGACTGACTCAGAGTACTGTACTGTATATCGACAATCCATATCTAGCACATTAACAATTCTGATAGCTGTGTTTAATGTAATTACTTTTAAGTGAAAAAATGAAAATGAAATATAGACAACCTATAGGTTGCCTATATATAGGGATCTATAGGATTTCTATAGGATTCCCTATAAGTTTCAATAGGATTTTATAAAATAATGTTAACATAATAATGTGAAGGCTGTGGAAATGATGTCAGTAACTAATGAGAATTGGCATTAAATCAAAAGTGTTATACAGGTATATGGTAATTATTCAAAGTATAAGCAATTGTTTCTGAAGTATTTTATAAAAAGAATATGTTTGGCCAGGTCTATAACATGATAAAAACCCTCATGAAGTGATATAAACACTTGATAAGTTGGGAAAGCATTCGCCTTGGCAACTAATCTCTTGTATTTTTATTACGGTTCTGATCAAATTATAGAGTCAGACCTGAGCAAATATAATTTATTATTTAACTATAGGTTAATTTGATGATTCTCTGGGGTCCGGGGGCATGTCTCCTGGATTTTTTTTGATAAAAAGCCTTAAATAGGCTTTCCCATGACGTCTGAGAGTAATTTCCAGTAAGTTTAAACGGATCTTAACTGGCATGAAATCGCCAGAGCAAATTATTGGGGTGGGGGGGGGGGGGAGGGGCGGCCCCTGCTACGGCCATGTCTATAGTACTAATGAATAGGATTCTTTATAGGATTCCCTATACCCTATTAGGTCCTATATAATTCTATGGAATTTCCTATAGATGGCTTCTATAGGATTATTTTAGGTCACCTATAGACAAATGTTCCAATTGCCTACAGGGTTTACATTGCAGGTAGTCCTAGCTACCTGTGTAAGAGATTTTTTCTATATAGTCTTGTTAGATTGCAGGGGCAGTGCCAGGATTCGCTCTCCATCTGAGTCTTGGTAGCTCAATGGTAAAATAGTGTTCCCCCAACAACCAGAAGGTTATAGGTTCAATTCCTATCATGAGGACATTGAGCTTGATAATCCATATACAACCTCTGATCATCCATATATTGTCTCAACCTCGTACCCTGGGTCTTACCTCCGCTACCCCGCCGTATTGTCTGTTTTCTTTATGTTGGTCTTGGCTCAGTTATATTGCAGTGGCATATAGCCAGAAAAGTTATGATGCCCAAACCAAAATTTATGGTAGTGATGGCCAAGAATATTTAAGATTCTGGGTATATTATAGGTAATATTTGGCATTTCACTCGATCAAACTATATGTTGAAAGGATTTATGGTGAAGGAAAATTTCGAGTGTTGGAATACATACATTTTAAGACCAAACCGGGACCAGTTGCGAAAAATGCAACTTCAAGGCCTTCCGGCTGGTATGAACCTGCGACCCTGCAATGCTAGTGCAGTGCTCTGACCACTGAGCTACGGAAGCCATTGCCGAGAGCCTAGTCACGAGTTATATATATATGGTGGTGGTAATGCCGGGATAAGATTCTGGGTATATTATAGGTAATATTTGGCATTTCACTAGATCAAACTATATGTTGAAAGGATTTATGGTGAAGCAAAATTTCGAGTGTTGGAATACATACATTTTAAGACCAAACCGGGACCAGTTGCGAAAAATTTCCTTCCGGCTGGAATTGAACCCGCGACCCTGCGATGCTAGTGCAGTGCTCTGACCACTGAGCTATGGAAGCCGTTGCCGAGAGCCTAGTCACGAGTTCTGTATACATGTATATGGTGGTGGTAATGCCGGGATACGATTCTGGGTATATTATAGGTAATTATAGGTATATATATATATATATATATATATATATATATATATATATATATATATATATATATATATATATATATATATATATATATATATATATATATATATATATATATATATATATATATATATATATATATATATATATACTGTATATAAAGAACTATTCGTGAGTAATGGATCGCTGCCGCGGCGAGATTATCACCATCGCTTGCGAGGGGAAAATAATTTTACTATAAAGAGGACCAGAAGACATGTTTCAAATTACTGGGTAAAACGATTCATGGGCTACCTAATTATCTAGTGAGAGAAGCCTAATATGAGTCGTCAAATTAGGTTCAAGATTTTAATATTAACAAAGAAACTATCATGGCCTGACATAAACCTATTTCGCGAGCGTCACAGTTTGATTTGCTTGCAAACTCGGAGATTCTAACGATATCTCTCGTCGATTTACATTATGCAAATATGCAAGCTTCAAAATCAGCTCATCAGATACAATAGAAAGTTCAATCCAGTCCTATTTTTGAGATCAGTGCTACATACTAATAAAAATATTAAAGAGAATAAAAATTTAACCATAGGCGTACGGGCGAAATTTTCCAAGGGTTGGACATAACTTGCCCAAATAAAATATGACGTCATATGATGTTAGAAATACATACTGTATGACAAATGGACGAATACTGTAGCAAGGCTTTCTTCCTCATTGATGATGTCATCCCACTGTATACTGTATATAGACCTATAGACATTTTCTTGTAATCACTTTGTCTGAAGATGACTTTGAATTAACTACAGTCGAAATATTACAATTGATTGACTCGAATCTTTGTTTTTCATGATGCCATTATTTTTCGGAATAAGCTTTATTTTGAAGAACTCAACTTTCTAACATTTTAGATGACTTGAATGCAGTCGATATTTTAGGGAAACACAAAACGACAGTTTTGGCAAGAACTGCGACAAACGAGAATGGATATTATGGCAATAAACTGTCGGGTTAATAACTTAAACACTCGAAAATCGGAAAATGCCTGCCCGTAGTATATGCCAAACCATCAAATATATTGTTTGACGTTTCATATAAATATCCCGAATTTAAAACATAGTCCTAACCCCAACATAACCCTAATCCTAACCCTACACCTAATACTAACCCTAACTCTTACGATAATGCTTTATTTTAGAAATAAATGATTTAGAAATAGCTGATTTTAATTTCGAATTTTACTACCGATAGTCTACCTGTGTGTGACGTCATTTCGGGATTTATATGAAACTTCACCCAATATATTACTTATATTTCAGTCCTTCTTGCCCATATACCAGATTTATCCCGAATTTAATACTTCCATTTTAATACTTCCATTTTTTAATGATATACTGTAGCCCCTGTGTATATGCCTCTGGAGTAGTTAAATACTGTAATTGCACTGTAATGGCAAAATAGTAATTCTGACTTCTTTTCCTTAGACGGAATCCATTCAATCTCAAGCTCCTCTGCTGATGGCTCTCTGTCAACTACTAGTCGAACATTCCAGTCATCCATTCTTGGTTCATCAAGAAGAACCAATCACTCAAGATGGACCTTACATAATGATAGTAGTGGAACAATCCAGTCACAAAACACTATAGTTAATGGAAGAACGTTTTCGGAAAAACCTGTGCACACTGTTTGGTTTAATGCAACCAAGGAGACGCATGTGCAAAGCTCTGTGGAAGCGCATGCGCAAAGCTCTGAAGTCTTGAGCACCCCTATGGTGGAGCTACCTTCTTCGTCAGGAGTTATTACATCACCCATTGTGTCTTCAGCATGGACTGAAAGTCGTTTGGATACCTTAGCTTCATCGTTAGAAGTTTCTCCTACTTTTGTGAAGAAGGAACAATCGTCAGGAGATATTCCATCACCCAATGTATCATCAGCATGGAGTGAAAGTCGTTTGTATACCTTAGCTTCATCGTTAGAAGTTTCTCCTACTTTTGCGAAGGAACCATCGTCAGGAGTTATTACATCACCCATTGTGTCATTAGCACGGAATGGAAGTCGTTTGGATAACTGGCGAAACCGCAGTACTACCTTAGCTTCATCGTTAGAGGTTTCTCCTACTTTTGCGAAGGAACCATCGTCAGGAGTTATTACATCACCCATTGTGTCATTAGCATGGAATGGAAGTCGTTTGGATAACTGGCGAAACCGCAGTACTACCTTAGCTTCATCGTTAGAGGTTTCTCCTACTTTTGCGAAGGAACCGTCGTCAGGAGTTATTACATCAACCATTGTGTCATTAGCATGGAATGGAAGTCGTTTGGATAACTGGCGAAACCGCAGTACCACCTTAGCTTCATCGTTAGAGGTTTCTCCTACTTTTACGAGGAAGGAACCATCGTCAGGAGTTACTACATCACCCATTGTGTCATCAGCATGGAGTGAAAGTCGTTTAGATAACTGGCGAAACCGCAGTATTACCTTAGTTTCGTCGTTAGAGGTTTCTCCTACTTTTGTGATGAAGGAACAATCTTCCAGTGCAGAGGATCAGGGCACTGAGACCACAACAATAAACGAAAGTAACTTAATGTCAGCTAAGACTTTTACAGAAACACAAAAATCTAGTGAATATATAGTCTCTTCAGAAATACAGACGCTGCCAAGCCAAGAGACGACTGCAACTACAAGTAATAGTAGTTACAACATCGCATCGTTAAAGATGATGTATTCCACAACTGCTCACCATAGTAATAGTAGTTCCAGCGTCTCACCCTTAAAGATTATATATTCTACAACTGCTAACCATAGTAATGAGACACCAAGCGCAAACTATGGTCATTTGACAACTGTTAAGTCTTTCTTAAGGACGTTGGAATATCAAGCTGTTATAACATCTGGATCATCAGAATTTCGCACAAGAGTTAGTGAAGATATTGTTTCACAAACGAACAACGGCACATCGCACAAATCGTCGGGGATGTCCGTTTTTACACGAACTTCGCTAAAGGTTGATATAACTTCTTCAATCCAACCACTGAAAGAACGACAGACACCTACCTCGAAAAGTTCTCAGTTAGCGCCGTCTCCAACACTGACTGTCACATATAATTCACATGCATCACTGATTCATGCAACTAGTCCACAGAGTGACTTAAGTACTGTGGTTTTTACAGCCGGTAATATAAAACACAACTCAAGTGCAACAAAAATATCCAATGCTTCCCTATCTCAGCTTTTACCATCTTTTTTACGAAGCAGAAAACCCGAGGAGAATACGGTGTACGTGACTCAAGGTGGTTCGCTTAGCTTGTCATCGCATCCTACGAATGCACTGTATAATATGATTAGTAGCAAATTGTCAAATGTACCATTTGCGTCATATTCTACTCTGAATTCGGTTAAAAACCAAAACACAAGCACTATGTCTACACAACCGGCCTCCTTGGGAGCGTCTCGGAGAGAAACGGTAATGCAAAATTCTTACTTATCCTCGGTAAGAACGAATATTCGCCCTACTTCTGTTGCTGGAAGGAAGAGTAAAGCATACACACTTCAAGCTATTGAATCCCAGGAATCGTCTCATTCCCAAACATCAGTGAAGATTGAAAAGAGCACATTAGCTTCCAAGTTGATAAGGACCAACGAGTTATCAGTACTTAAAGATAGCGTGCATTCAATGTTATCTCGGGCTTCTAGCTCATGGCGTATTGTATCATCGTTGGTTCATCAATCTGTGCTGTCTTATACAATCAATGTTACAATACAAACCTCTAAGCAAGAAACATCAAGCATTACTGCATCCAAGGGCAGCTTACATGATAAAATCCATCGAACTGCATCGGCTTTTAGCATTCCAATGTCGTCATCTAAACATATATCTAACACAGTCATTTCCAAATCTGCTCCTAACGTGTCGCCTTCTACTATTATTTCGCCCAGTCTGTCTGACATTCCTCGTTCTTTGGTTACAAGTAGTCATGGATTAACATCAATAGCATTTCACTCTAATTTTTCAAGAATATCGTCATCCAAAATAAGTTCATCAAAGACGGTTGGCTATTCCGTTATACCCATCATGGAACCATGTTACATTTCTTATGTTATTACAATAACGCAAAGACTTGGATTGCCATCCATTTCAAGTGGAACTATCTTACAGAACATCAGTAGTTCAAGTGATTACCTTTCCGTTAACTTTACCTTACAACCCTCGACAACTTCAACAGATGCTCAATTCAATATGGCATCGCAATCAATATCAGAATATCAGTTTCAGACTAAATCGTCATTTAAGTTGCAGCGAGAGAACCAGACCATGTTATCGTTGGAACCTACAAACGCTGTGGCCTCGAGTCACTTTCATTCTTTAACAATGAACACGTCGCTTAATACACAAGAAGTTACAGCGTCCTATGATACTTCTAGAAAGATACCTATAATCTCAACCATCTCTTCTAGGAAGATACTAATCATCTCAACCTTCTCTTCTGGGAAGATACCTATAATCTCAACCATTTCTTCTAGGAAGATACCTACCATCTCAACGGTTGAAGCCACGCCTACTATACGTTCCAATTTTTCCATATTTTCTAAGGTAATGCTGTCAATCGTGAAAAATTTGTCCGTAGCAACACGACCGATCACAACATATCAGCGGACATTGGAACCCACGCCTTCTATGAATTCAAGTGTTCCATATTCACTGAGGATCACATCATCACTTGAATCACTCCAAATAACAGGTGTTCGCACTACACCTGTGGTCAGTTATTCGCTCCATCTTTTCTCGTCTCGCTTTCATGGGAATTCTAGAGACAACTCAAACGAAGGCACCGCTACTCTGTCATCCAGAACTCAACATGAACGATCCATTCCTTTACCCGTTACCCCCTCTCCTTCGTTGATGAACACCTCAAGTTTTAACATGCAAACGTCAATGAAAGAAGACGTTGCATCAAGTCAATATACGAAGTTTGTCCGTTTCTCAACTGATGACATTCAAAACCCACGCAACTCTACAAACGCCACCTTATCTACGACTCAACGCAATCATGAGATATCCGCTTCAGTTTTGCAATTGAGTTCTACAATGAGCACATTGGCTATAAATCCCACTACCTTGCTCAAAACGACTAAGTCCAAGCTTCCTAATAAAACTTGGGGCGTCCTATCAAGAGACGCATCAACTGAAAGTAAAGACTCGAGCCCCAAAAGTGTCCCGACGCTCGCTTTTCCAACACCTGTACTTTCTAACATCTCCACATCAGCACCGGTTGCGATTACATCAGACGGAGCTATTTTAACCATTTTAACTTTGCCTTCTTTGTTAGTAAACACAAGTTTATCTGAACCTACTCTGCATTCACCATCGAAATCAACTGGAAGTTTATCAACGCTCCGGAGTATAAAATTAACATCTGTTCACTTGGAAATTCAACAAAGTTCTCCAGCCACCACTGTATCACCAACATCAACCATACATGTTAACACAACCACCATCAGTGAGTCGCTTTTGACAGAAAGTTTATCAACAACCTGGACAGGAAAACTAACATCTGCTCTCTTGGCTTCGCACAACTTGTCTTCAACTGAATTTGGAATTTGGCAGCGTACACCGGCCACCACTATATCACCAACTCTAACCATACATGTTAACAAAACCACGATCAGTGAGTCACTTTCGACAGAAAGTTTATCAACAACCTGGACAGGAAAACTAACATCTGTTCTCTTGACTTCGCACAACTTGTCTTCAACTGCATTTGGAATTTGGCAGCGTTCACCTGCCACCACTATATCACCAACTCTAACCATACATGTTAACAAAACCACCATCAGTGAGTCACTTTCGACAGAAAGTTTATCAACAACCTGGACAGGAAAACTAACATCTGTTCTCTTGACTTCGCACAACTTGTCTTCAACTGAATTTGGAATTTGGCAGCGTTCACCGGCCACCACTATATCACCAACTCTAACCATACATGTTAACAAAACCACCATCAGTGAGTCACTTTCGATAGAAAGTTTATCAACAACCTGGACAGGAAAACTAACATCTGTTCTCTTGACTTCGCACAACTTGTCTTCAACTGAATTTGGAATTTGGCAGCGTTCACCGGCCACCACTATATCACCAACTCTAACCATACATGTTAACAAAACCACCATCAGTGCGTCACTTTCAATAGAAAGTTTATCAACAACCCGGACAGGAAAACTAACATCTGTTCTCTTGGCTTCGCACAACTTGTCTTTAACTGAATTTGGAATTCGGCAAAGTTCCCCGACCACCACTATATCACCAACACCAACCATACATGTTAACAAAACCACTACCAGTGAGTCACTTTCGACAGAAAGTTTATCAACAACCCGGACAGGAAAACTAACCTCTGTTCCCTTGGTTTCGCACAACTTGTCTTCAACTGAATTTGGAATTTGGCATCGTTCCCCGGCCACCACTATATCACTAACATCAACTATAAATATTAACAAAACCACTGCCAATGAGTCACTTTTATCAGAAACAATCGTTCTCCAAAGCGTAGAGACTTTAAACAGAGAACTAAGCCCCATTTCGTTTAAACCAACGCTTTTAAGGGTAACGTTATCCAACAGTTCTCACTCCGTAACTGTAAAGTCGCGTGTTCCTACAAATAATCGTACTTCTGGGTTTGGTTCTCCACAGGCTCACTTTTCAACATCAAAAATGTCTTGGCACTCTGTTGGTCAAACTACTTCCATCATTACGCCCATCAATTTTAGAACGTCGTCTGAACCGGACCCAAGCGCAGCTTTTTCTTACCCTTTCCATTCGTCTTCGATTAGTATAGGAGCTTCACTGTATCATTCCAGCAGCATTAGTCCTCTTATGTCAGAGACAACGTCGTTAAATACCACATATCCGACTCGACGAAAGCGACGAAACGTTGAGATTTTCCCACTGTTCACGAATGAATCAAGCACGGCGGCCCTTCGTGGTGAACATAGTGCAACAATTACCGTGCCTACAAAGAGTTGGTTACTCCAATCAGTCGTTATAAGTATATCGCCAACACCAACCATAAATATTAACAAAACCACTACCAACGAGTCACTTTCGTCAGAAACCACAATGACTTTAAACGGTGAACAAAACTCCTCTTCGTTTAAACCAGTTCAGCTGAGTTCAGCGTTTCTAAAGCACGCCAGCGCTGTTGTAGGAGGTGAAATGTCAAGCGAGCTACTGGCAACGACTCTCGGTCCTACCAAATCATTATTAACGAAAACCAGCGTTTATCAAGCCATCGCCACAATGACTGTAAACGCAGTACAAAACTCCTCTTCGTTTAAACCAGTTCAGCTGAGTTCAGCATTTCTAAAGCACGACAGCGCTGTTGAAGGAGGTAAAACGTCAAGCGAGCTGCTGGCAATGACTCCCAGTCCTACCAAGTCATCATTAACGAAAACCAGCGTTTATCAAGCCATCGCTACAATGACTGTCAGTGTGAACGCAGTACAAAACTCCTCTTCGTTTATAGCAGTTCAGCTGAGTTCAGCATTTCTAAAGCACGTCAGCGATCTTGTAGGAGGTGAAATGTCAAGCGAGCTGCTGGCAATGACTCCCGGTCCTACCAAATCATCATTAACGAAAACAAGCGTTTATCAAGCCATTGCCACAATGACTGCGAACACAGAACAAAACTCCTCTTCGTTTAAACCAGTTCAGCTGAGTTCAGCATTTCTAAAGCACGACATCGCTGTTGAAGTAGGTAAAACGTCAAGCGAGCTACTGGCAATGACTCCCAGTCCTACCAAGTCATCATTAACGAAAACCAGCGTTTATCAAGCCATCGCCACAATGACTGTAAACGCAGTACAAAACTCCTCTTCGTTTAAACCAGTTCAGCTGAGTTCAGCATTTCTAAAGCACAACAGCGATCTTGTAGGAGGTGAAATGTCAAGCGAGCTGCTGGCAATGACTCCCGGTCCTACCAAATCATCATTAACGAAAACAAGCGTTTATCAAGCCATTGCCACAATGACTGCGAACACAGAACAAAACTCCTCTTCGTTTAAACCAGTTCAGCTGAGTTCAGCATTTCTAAAGCACGACATCGCTGTTGAAGTAGGTAAAACGTCAAGCGAGCTACTGGCAATGACTCCCAGTCCTACCAAGTCATCATTAACGAAAACCAGCGTTTATCAAGCCATCGCCACAATGACTGTAAACGCAGTACAAAACTCCTCTTCGTTTAAACCAGTTCAGCTGAGTTCAGCATTTCTAAAGCACGACAGCGATCTTGTAGGAGGTAAAACGTCAAGCGAGCTACTGGCAATGACTCCCAGTCCTACCAAGTCATCATTAACGAAAACCAGCGTTTATCAAGCCATCGCCACAATGACTGTAAACGCAGTACAAAACTCCTCTTCGTTTAAACCAGTTCAGCTGAGTTCAGCATTTCTAAAGCACGTCAGCGATCTTGTAGGAGGTAAAACGTCAAGCGAGCTACTGGCAATGACTCCCAGTCCTACCAAGTCATCATTAACGAAAACCAGCGTTTATCAAGCCATCGCCACAATGACTGTAAACGCAGTACAAAACTCCTCTTCGTTTAAACCAGTTCAGCTGAGTTCAGCATTTCTAAAGCACGACATCGCTGTTGAAGTAGGTAAAACGTCAAGCGAGCTACTGGCAATGACTCCCAGTCCTACCAAGTCATCATTAACGAAAACCAGCGTTTATCAAGCCATCGCCACAATGACTGTAAACGCAGTACAAAACTCCTCTTCGTTTACAGCAGTTCAGCTGAGTTCAGCATTTCTAAAGCACGTCAGCGATCTTGTAGGAGGTGAAATGTCAAGCGAGCTGCTGGCAATGACTCCCGGTCCTACCAAATCATTAACGAAAACAAGTGTTTATTCGTCAAATGCACGGTTGCCAAGAGAAATTGAGAAAATTAAAACGACTACAATGTCTGCAACGAGTCTTACCTCAAGAAACACCAGTACGGTGAATCTTCACTCAAGTACCAAGTCATTGGAAGGCATTTCTCCAGTAGAAGTAGTTTTGAACAGTTCTGGAACCTACAGTCCAACGTTTTCCAAATTAAACCAGCCTCCAACTACAATAACATCATCTCCTACCGTACTCAACACACCGTACAACACTACCACTGTTCTACAAGGAATTATTGCTACTAGCACTCTGGCATCCAGAAACATTAGTTATTTTCCGACCAGGACCAATAGCGCTCCTGTTGTTTCACACACTACTGGATCATCTATCATGAATACCTCTTATTCTCGAGCAACCATGGGTATTTCAGCTGGTATTTCTGCATTGTCGTTAGAGGCCATTCAAAACAGTATCAGTAGAAAGGACCTTTCCAATGGAAGGTCGTTGTCTTTGGTATCACAGATTCCGAGCAACAGTAGTAAAACCGCTGCTGTGTTTGTCTTTTCAACTACCTGTAGCATGGTTGTCGAATCATCTCCAGCTATCAGTCGAAACTTCACTCAACCATCATCTGTAAATATCTCCAGAGCTACGATTCCTCCATCTCACTTGTCTTCATCCCAAGAAACCTCAACCAAGTTGGGTAACAGTATGGTTATATCGAAGTCCTATTTTGCAATAACAAAGTCTAAGGTGCTGGGGAATTCGTCAGAGAAATTCCAGCTGCCTTCCACTGAAGACGGAAATCAACTATCTTCCACCGACTCAACATCTATAATAACACAAGTCATTATGCAGACAGCGAGGAATTCCCGTATTCAGGAATCCTCAACTCCATCCTCATTTCGAGCTATTAGCACCGCCCGCTCCTCTCCAATTACTGGGAAAATTGCAACAGTCGCTCCAAGCCCCTCACTCACATTAACGTCCGCAAAAAAGGGAGAGTTAAGATCTACACCTAATCTATCGCTGACAGAAGAAGTTTCATCTTATGTTATTCCAGGAACGAGGAATTATTCTAAAAACTTGAACTCCTCTGGAAAACTACTAATTTCCAAGACCAAGACACATCGAAAAAGTCAATCAAACGTGATTTCTTCTGCCATAAACTCCAGTGTTCAATTGGCCACAGCGTCATCTATGGTAACTACATCAGCTGTTGAAAAAGCAACAAGCTACACGCCAAAACTCCCAACCACGCCGCTCTTTACTTATCATCTAATACCAACATCCCGTTTAGGAAGTTGTATTGTTGGTTATTCTACTGTCTACCTGTCAAACGTTACTGACGAAATTTCGACAACAACCGCCGTAACTCCTGGCAATACTAGTGCAGCATTATATTCGCCGGTACTCGTCACCAAGACTTCACAGACATCATCCGTGCTTTTCCTAAACAAATCAAACTCTTTTGTAGTCAATATAACCAGCAGCGCGACCATGTCACTGCATTTGAATCTGTCCAGCTCAACTACTTTTCACACAAAGCTGCTTACTTCATCTGCTGTTGACAGAATAAACAACTCGACTGTTGTAACCCCTTCCTTGAGTAAAACTCGCAATATAGATGTATCTAAAATATTTAATGGATCGACTACTTTACACCCACTGACGACATCACAACGTCGTTCCTCATTTAGTATGCCAGCCATTATAGCTTCACCTACACTACATCAGGCGTCAGCTAGTGTACCGATATCATCCGTGCAGACTGCGTCACATACTGTCGACGCCATCATTACCACAAATTCTGTCATCAATGCGAGTGTGTCGACGATATCAGTTGCACCAAGTTTGTCATCTTCGTATTCCTCCGTTATTCCTTCGTCATCAGTAATTCCTACTTCTGTCCCAACTGGTTCCCCCGTAGACAACGACTATGGCCTTATAATGATTGTTTTGGCCGTTCCTGTCAATGTAGATGTTACAAAGAACCAATTTAAGGAAGCAATGGAAGATAAGTTAAATTCCGTTTATCAAAAGGGACGACAGGTTCAAACAAAGAGACGAAAACGACGTGCTGATTTGGACACGTCTGTTAAGGTAAACTGATTGCACCAACCTGATGTAGAATACAGTAACATCGAGTAGGAAGAACCTTCCACCTGCAAAAACCTCAGGCTAAAATTTGGGATTTTGTGCCCCACTAAATAAGATCCCTCAACAAGAACCCTCAATAAGAACCCAGATATTTGAAATATTAACTTCTTATTAACCAAGAATGCGGTCATTATGGGAAAATATCAGACCGAGGTCTTGACGTACATGAAAGACCGAGGTCTGATATTTTCCCAAAATGACCAAGCGGACGAGTTTAATGAGAGGTTTATCATATGGAATTTTGGACATCATGTATGCGATTAGCGTGACAAAGAGTGAGCGTCACGGCTTTTGAGCAGAGCATACCGAACGGATAATAAAACTAACTTTCGGAGTGTTCATCCTCCGATTGTGGCTCATTTTTTACTTAAACACTGAAGCAAATTTGTATATACTTTGCGGCTTTAAAATTTTTTTGTTGTTATTCGTAATCCGGACTGGTCGATTATGGGAAAGTAACGACTGACAATCAGAACGCGCGATTTCACCGGAAGTAACTTGTTCCATATAATATACCGAGCTTTCAAACGAGAATTAATAAGGTTTTTATTATATGGCTCTTTAGATTTTCTAACATTTCATTTTTTTCGCAATTTTTTAAAACTTTTCAGTTGTTTTGTAATCATCGGTCTTTACCGGTCTACAAAGACCGATCCGCAACCAATCGGAGTAAAGAAAAGCTGCGTTAAGTCCGCTCACGAGCCAAGCCTTATAATGAAGGTTCTTAATTTTTAAAAAAATCAGTTTTTAATTGTGTTATACAG
Organism: Chrysogorgia sp. JL179-B06; assembly: GCA_035772405.1. Lineage (NCBI taxonomy): Eukaryota > Metazoa > Cnidaria > Anthozoa > Scleralcyonacea > Chrysogorgiidae > Chrysogorgia > Chrysogorgia sp. JL179-B06. Next base: position 2,190,093 of record JAYKKM010000123.1, on the reverse strand, counting down.
TAGCAAAGTCCCAAATAAGAGCAATACAAAAATAAAGTTGCAGATTTTTACATAATACTGTACAGTACATTTAGATCACAAAATTTAGGTTCAGTACATCTAGAACATAAATTACTGCAGTACTGTGAGCCTGACACGTTTCACTGCTATTGCTTGATAATTATAAGTAATAGCATAAAAAGAGGTGCATTAGCTATTAAACGTCCCGCTCGATTCGGGTCATTTAGTAAAATTTTGTTTGCGGGTATTTATTTTGTTCTTTCGTAATCGTACCTCCGTTGGCGTCAAACCGGGTATGATTAGTTCCAATCAGACCTGGTTTGCCGTCAACGGAGGTACGATGAGCAAAATGGATATAATGAGGTATATTAGTTGTTAATGTAAAATAAATACCCGCAAACATTATATTATACAATTAAGAACCTTTTTAAGAACCTAACACCCTGATTTTTTCATATGCCATATGTTCTTATTAGCCGGTGTTTACTGTATCGCGAATCCCGCAAAACGCCATGTTTTAGCGCACTTTCACACGCAAACGTGCGTGATTCACGCGAGATTTCTGATAGGAGATAATACTCCTATCAAAAATCCCGAGCGAAGTCGCGATACGTGTATTCTTACGTCAACAACACCTGTGACAGATTGACGAAATATACTTCCAAAGTCCCGTCAAAGAGTTGTTAATTGGAATTTATGGTTTTGCATGCTATTGCAATGACCTTTTTGTTTCATTTTGGGAGCAGGTTGAGCAGACGATGATTCGCAGAAATGACGTCATAAGCCCGTGTAAAAATGCAATTTGTAGATATGACGTCATAGTTAAACGCTACTATGAATCAGCCTTTTCTTTCAAAGAATCAAAATCGAGATAGAGTGGAAAGTACATAATAATACGAATTACACAATGAAATAATGTTGGCCTAATTTATGTACAGTATAAATGAGTGTATATAACTAGAAGTTACTATCGCAAGGGGAAATGCTGCCTCAAAAGTCATGGGAAGCCTAATTTTTGATAACATTTCCAAAATGAACCCAGTGTACACATTTCCACATTTCTATCAATTCTTTTAATTATATTTAAATACAGCAGACTTAAATTACAAATGACTATACTTATGACTTATCTGAATATAATTTGGCGATTAGGCTTTTGACTGTATACACAGTATACATTATACATTATGACTACAGTATGTACATGTAGTTGGTGATTGGTAAACAAATACAGAGAGCCTGTATTGCAGGCTAGCACAGCATCTATTAGCTGCGCCAATTCTTATTAGTTGTGTCAATTCAATTTATTTATACATTCTTTATCAGATTATTACCCTATTTCACCCGTCATATTTTTTCTGTTTTCTTGCTACTGAATTAGGTTAAAAACGTCAATAGAGAGAATGGAGAGAGGGTAGACGTGAGTTATATTGTTATTGATAACAATAAAACATTATCTGCCGAAGATGCTGCCAGTACCATGAACGTGTTCGCTGTTGACACATTGAGTACCTTGATGGGTTATCAAGTAAGTTAAAACTTATCTATATTTGGTGCATCGTTGGTTATTTTTTTACTTATTTTACGAATGTCACTTGATTTATACGATTCGCTGTATACCATTTGATTTATACGATTTGATTTATACGATTTGCTGTATACGATTCGCTGTATACGATTCGCTGTATACGATTCGCTGTATACGATTTGCTGTATACGATTCACTGTATACGATTCGCTGTATACGATTCGCTGTATACGATTCGCTGCATACGATTCGCTGTATACGATTCGCTGTATACGATTCGCTGTATACGATTCGCTGTTGACACATTGAGTACCTTGATGGGTTATCAAGTAAGTTAAAACTTATCTATATTTGGTGCATCGTTGGTTATTTTTTTACTTATTTTACGAATGTCACTTGATTTATACGATTCGCTGTATACCATTTGATTTATACGATTTGATTTATACGATTTGCTGTATACGATTCGCTGTATACGATTCGCTGTATACGATTCGCTGTATACGATTTGCTGTATACGATTCGCTGTATACGATTTGCTGTATACGATTCGCTGTATACGATTCGCTGTATACGATTCGCTGTATACGATTCGCTGTATACGATTCGCTGTATACGATTCGCTGTATACGATTCGCTGCAATTAATTGGCAAGCATGCGGCCGCTTCGTCATATATTATTTTCAACGTTATCTCGGTCAATATTTAACCGTTTTCAATTCTGAAAACAGATTTGGAATTACCGAGTCCAAGTATACATGTACATAATATATACACAAACTTTTCGTGAGAAATGGATCCCTGCCGCGGCCCACGAATGGACAAAATTTAAACAAAATTAAATTTAAGTAAAACCAAATTTCACTAGAAGTGAAAAGATTCAAAGAAAATTGATTGATTGATTGATTGATTGATTGATTGATTGATTGATTGATTGATTGATTGACTGATTGTGGCAACAATTGGCATGGCCAGTGTTGTTCTGTAATCGTTATTTTTAATCTTCACTAAACACCTTCAAATAATCTTTCGTTTGACTAGCTGAAACATGATATCTTATTTATCTTTTGACAACTTGTATAGTTTAAATTTCAAATTTGTTATCCTACTTTAACCGTTTGTAAATGACACTAAAATCCTAATGATTCTAACACTAGCATCTATGTGTATATATACCCACGAAACTTTAGCAATTAAATCTCTTTTATTATGTCTTGTCAGTTGTCTCAGTTGATTGATTGATTGATTGATTGTGGCAACAATTGGCATAGCCAGTGTTGTTCTATCTTAGATAGACTACTAAAACTTAGTTGACGTTCTTTATTACTTACGTAGGTCCTGGAGCGTCCAAAACCTGTATCAAAAGGATTTACAACAAAAAGCATTGTGGCCATGCTTGTTAAAACTGACAGCCAAAGAAATATTTCTTCTCCACTTGTTAAGAAATCGTTTGAAAACGAGCTAGTTAATTTTTACAACAAATCTAGAAAGGAACCACGCGGTCGGATGGTGAACGCTATTGTAAGTTTATATGGTAATACTCAATACGTATCATTGTAAGACAAGTAGTATACATATATACGTGACGTTATATATCACACACACGAGGTTCGTGAAAAAAACGGAGGTCCGATATATACATCTTAGTGAATTGTTTTACCGACAATACGCGTTCGGGTATTTTTTGAGTTTCGGATGTATTTAGTTTCCGAGCCCTAAAATGACGAGGAAATGTGCGAGAAACGAGACATTATATTCCGTAAAACAATTCAATGGGATATTTATTACATGACTGTTAGTCAAATGAAATAGATAGTTCGCATTCGACATTTTACTTCAGATTTGCCATACAAGGCAGATTTTACCTCTTCTAAACCAGTTAAACTGGTATAGAAGTCTGCAATACGGCCTTTAGTGTGTATTCCGCTGCTGGATTTGACCATGCAGTTTCCTTAACTTTATTAGGAAAAATTACGCCATAAACCAGTTCGTAATGTCGACTGCGCGTCAAAATGACGCGTTCTGCGTCGGGATGATAAAACTTATTTAAATTCATAACATCAGGCTGGGGAATTCAGCATAACGAATTTGCAAGTGTAAATAGAAATGCAAATGTCTATTGTGGTTTTAGCCTCATGTTATGAATTGAAATAAGTTTTATCCCAACGCAGAACGCGTCATTTTGATGCGCAGTCGAGATTACGAACTGGCTAATTGTCATATAATAATTATCTATACAGACCGAACAAGCTATTTATTAGATGCTGTATTTATTAGATTCGTTTTCTTGTTTAGTTTTCAAAGTAAAGATCAACAAATTTCATGTTCTTGCAGTTTACTTTACGGTGTTCGTACTTTGCATGTTTCTTTGTTCAATTTCTTGCTGCATGTTTAAATCCTCTGACATTTTCATTCTTTTTGTGTGTACCTTAATACGATTCTGTACGGGACTCATAAGCATTTTTCTGAGGATATGAGCTTGACGATCGTCCACGTATCGTCTTTCTACTCCGAGCTCTCCCACATTCACTACAACATTGTGTATATTAACGCATTCATGAAAGTTTGAATAACAAAATTCGTTTTTTTGTGACTCAAGATTTTAACTTGACTAAGATTTGACTAAGATTTTAAGGAAAGAATAACAATGAGTAACAAGCTGATATTAAAAATTATTTTCTGATATTTTGAACTTTGAAGACTTTCGTCGTGGACTTTTTGTACCTTTGAATTCCTAGGACATTAACGGCAATGTTCGTAAGCCTTCGCAATTCCTGTGCATGTCATTGCATGCACAATGCAGACCTGACGTTTACCAATAATATTGCGTAATTTCATCGGAATTAAAAAGTAGCACTTGCCATATAATAAGTAATCATTATATTTAGATAGGTGAAATCCAATCATGAATCTTGTAAACTTAGAAAATTTCAACTTGAAACTTGACATTCGCTTTGAACTTTCCTCATGTGTATAAACAATTGCCTTCGTGTGTTGGGGATGGCTAAAAGGATGACTCAAAAGGACCTTTCTGGTCTTTATTTTTCGTTAGGGTTAGGTTTAAGGTTAGGATCAAGGTTAGGGTTAGGATTAGGATTGAGATTAGGTTAGGATTAGTAGTTCTAGAAAATGTGAAGATCCTTGTGAGTCATCCCTTTTTAGCTGTCACCTCGTGTGTTAGTTAGAATTGGTTTACTGCATTGCAGAACTGTTTTCAGCGTCAGTATAAACATTAGGTAACTGCTCTTTTTTTGCTTTCTTTTCTTTTAGGTAACATATACATACTTTGAACCTTTACAAAGAACGTACCTCGAATTCGCCATTACTGTCAATGACGTAGCAGTGAACCAGTCCATACTACTCCAAGTGTTTGATGTCGCAAAAAATATTCTTACTGCGAATTTGAAACAAGTGGTAAGATATACGTTGTAGTAAAAATAACGACCTGTTGTGGCAATAAATTTAAATGTGGATTAATTGAAAGGAATACTGTAACTAAAGATTGGGTTGTGTATATTGTGTCGATATTTATCAAAAATTAGGAATCTAGCACCAAATCTACAACCAAAAACAAGCTCACTTAAAATGAGAGAGAAATGACAGAAAAAAACTGCTCGATGGCTCAAACTCGATGTGCAGCGGGGGTTTCTTTTTAATTTTCACGTCATTGTGTGCAAGGAACAGGAAACAAAGGACAAGCACTCAACTTTGAGCCTGCAACTTTGAGCCTGTCTCCTCCGCAGGCTCTCCTTTTGCAGCTCGATCGAGCCGATGCAGGAAGGAAGGAAAATTGGGAGTGTGGAGACAGTGGAGTCTCGTTCATCGCGCGCGTTCCTCTCAAATTTCCGCGCGCCCGCTCTCGTAATTTGTAGGCGAGCGGCTGGGTACCAGGCAGACTTTGAGCTATCGAGCAAAATGGCGGCGTCTAGAAACATGAAATGCGAGAATGAAAACGTTATTTCTCAAGTACAAGAGCAGATATAGCCTGCGTGCAGACGCTCCGTATCCGGCCCCGACTAATCGGGCCCTGAATAATTGGGTATTCCGCCGTCTATGCCCGAAAACAAAGGAAATCAGCACCGAGACGGTGGTTTGGATATCAGAGGAAGAAATTACATTAATTAAGCCAACTTTCACCTAGATTTTGTCTTAAAATACTGATTTGTTTGAGATGTAATATGAAACACTCGGAAGAGTGTTTCATCAGGATATCCAAACACCTCGAAGTTTGTTAAAAAACCTCGGCTTCAAACACACTCCTCGTGTTTCATGTAATATTTAAAGGACTTTTGTTCAAAAGTTTGATTTATTTTTTTGACTACAGATCACCTTCGAAGGCCACAAGTTTGTTAGTACTTTGTACTATTTAGTGTAACCCTCTTTAAATAAAGTCCCTATCCTATCCTACCTTTAACTACCTGACAGATTATTACATGTTATATAGTTTTATATAATGCACCGTTTTTCATACACTGAGTTACATTCCAATGCCTGTCATTGATAACCTACTTCGTTAAAATCTTTTTAAAAACTCGTTTTCCTGTATATAGGTCTTGGTACCTCCTTACATTCCATCTTCATTGAAACCGACCGTCCACGACTACATTATCCAGAGCATGATATTTAATGGTGCAAACAACACACAGGCTATAAATCAATTATCTACTAAACTATCTCAGGTTTATCTGGCTGCGAAACAAAAAGTATCGCGGAAAAGGAGAAAACGAGCTTTGGGGAGCATTGACACTAAGGTAAGACATTTCAGTTTGTGCTTGATGCATGTGGGTACTATCTACTACTATGATTACGAATCGAGAACTCTGAAAGGTTGCAGTGTACTACCGCAGCAGGCGCACGAAATCAGGTCGCGACGTCGCACAACGTGATATCGACGTTGACAGGACCTCGTTTTGTCGACGTTGCGACTTCTCCGTAACTTAAATGCGACGAAACGTCGTTACAGTTTCGACTCGAATCTCCGTATCGTTTTCGTTATTAGTCTTACGCCGGGCGTAATGCGACGTCATTTCGACTGTAATGTTTTTAATTGTTTTGCGCGTTTATAGCTAATCTGAATGCCTGTTTAATGCGTACTATAAATTTATTTTAACAAAAACGAAAGTTCAGAATGACAGGATGGCGAATAATACGCAGCGCCAGTCTAGTAGTCACAGAGTGAATTGTTTCACATATTTTTTATTCGTATATATATTTTATGATTGAATTACAAGCTGGCAGGGATTTAAACCGTGGTCGTCCTTTCTCTCAGAATCTATATGGGTTCAGTTGTTTTAGAAATTCGTTTCCAAATGTGAATACGCAGGTGTTAAAATTTTGGTAGCCGTCTGGAAACATTTTTGACACCGCCACGGTTGTAATTTGACACCTTAGCGTGTTTACACGATGCGACGACATCAGAAAAGCAACGAAGGCGTCGCGTAGATGTTGTTCGGTTCCAGATACAAAATTGTAATTGAAATTACTCCTCTAACTCTTGAAGGGCGATATAAAGAACCTTCTAGCTGTATAACAGAACTTAGAGCAACAGGTATTTGGTAATAATGTTTGTGAATAAATGTGATGTAACACGTTAATTGTTTAGTAACAACTAAAGAAGTGACTCGATCAAAGAGAGGCAGACGCTGAATTGATGTGTTTGAATTTTTGGTGGTTTAGGGCTGTATGCTAACGCATGTAAATGAACTTCATACTAGCCTCCCCACAGGTAACTCTGTGTCTTCCTATCTGCAATGTTTTAGCCAAAATATTGAAGCTATATAGGAAGACCGAACAGACAGCTAGGAAGACACAGTATTGCCTGCGGAGGAAGCTAACTTCAACCAGGAAGAAGTTTCATATCAGGAATTGTGTAAACCGTAGGATTATCTTAGTTTTACCATCGTACGTTCACATTCGTATGCCGCGGAAATTAATGTGACGCAAAACAACACTGCAATGTGTAAATGCAATCAAATACTGCTTTGTTTACCTTGGTTGATCACTTCACGTTCTTTACCTTCGTTGTTAATCAGTTTTCGACATTCTGTTATCCATAGCAGCTACTCCAATTTTCATATATTACACTGCTGGCACGATGCAACGCAATTTTGTGTATAAGGTGCAAGATATTTCAAATCTTAGTCTTACTCGCCAGAACCCCGTGCCGATTACCATTATTGTCAGCTTTTATTAGGTTTCAAGTTACTAATTATTTTATTTATTTATTTATTGGATTTGCCACTGCAGGTAAATTACAAGAATAATAACAAAAAACAACGTCAAAATTGTAGAAATGTGGCAGGTTCACCGCAACAGCATACGCCAATTATAGCAGACCCAGATATGTAAGAATAAAAATAAAGTAAAAATTAAAGACTAATAGATCTTCCGGAGGTCAACTACAGCAGCAGAGAGCACCAGCCAGACTCCGGGCTGAGCCACACTTTGGACAAACTGATCTCCATGTCCTGGGGTTGTCCGCGTCATAGGGCCCCGTAGTATTGATAATTCTTGTGGCGTCATGGTCGCATCGTAAGCTATGACCACGTTTTTAGTACAGTAGTGACAACGCTCTGGATGAAAATAAAAGTAATGCTACGAAAAATTCAGTGTGTTTACACTAATACGCACAACGCTACTTCTGTTAGCATTTACCCATTGAACGGGCAAGAACTATAATTCAAGAGCGCTATATACAGCTTTCTAAATTCTAACGTTCTGGCGCTATCTGTCCTCGTGTAAGAATAAGGATTATATTAAACGAAGGTATACGGGCGTTCTTTCCTAACCCAGGATTTCCGGTCGAGTTCGTAAACATTAATTTGCGCGCCTTTTCTGCATACACTGTAGTTGTTTAGGGTTAGGGTTAGCATTTTGTTGAATTCTAAGAGACTACTGTACGAATAGTATTATTAAATATATTGGTGTATGGCTACCGTACGAATATAGCCATTGCCTATGGCTATATTAAACGAACACAGGGTAGTGATTTGCCTCTGGAATACCAAGCGTAGTGGCTACGGTGAACTTCTCGGGATTAAGCAGGAATAGTGCAAACACCTCATAGAAACGGAGTGATTTTTTAGCGGAAGGCTTGCCGGAGTGACCGTAATAGTGTACTACACAGCCTAAGCATGATTCATGATACTGCCATTCATTTAGCAGGCCTACAGGCGTATCACATTGTTATTATAGTTATGAATGTAGCCAAACTCAATCTGCTAGACTTTAGGGGACCCCTCAACCACGCAAATCAACCACGGAATATGCGCTTGTCCAGGGCAAAATTAATACCACAACCGTTGTCTTACGTTAATCTATAAGTTTAAACAATGTCAACGTCGATGTTAAATAAACTCCATTGCAGATTTAGTCCTAACCTAACCCCCGCCTATTTGAATTCAAAAAATGGCTGGAAAATTCGCGTGTTTTAGTAAAAACATACTAGTGGTCTTAAGCCTGCCGCACACGAGAGCTAAGTGCTGAGTCAAAAGTTATTCGTGCCTGTTTGCTCAGCACTTAGCTCGCCGTGTGCGCACGAATTTCACTGAGTTTTTGGTCTCGTGCAGCCTTGAGTCAAATATCAAACATGTTTGATATTTTTCGACTCGTGAGGCGAAAATCTCGCCGTTTGCGCTGGTCGTGAGCTAAGTGCTGAGCTCAAACAAATCAAATAGCCAATAGCAGTACATTCTTAGATCACATGTCATTATTCAAAGATGGCGGCAACAAGTGAAGTACTCGGCGAATACATTTTGGAGGAAAAGCTCGTTGATTTATGGCCTAATTTTCCTTGCTTGTTCGACGTTCGGTCGTCTGATTTCAAGAACAGAGACAAACGACAGAAGGCCCACGAAGAATTGGCTAAAGAATTAGATCAAACAGGTAATAAAAACTATCATACATGCATTTACAGCCTTTTTTTAGTAAGAGGGAAAAAATGTTTCGCGTTCCTGCCCGCTTTGTTTTCCTTGGCCGCTTTCGTTTTCCTTTTGTAAATAGTTTTCCTGTCCAAACGTCAAACTTATTTCATTATAAACTGTATCTTGATTAAATTTCGTGTATTTTACAATGCTATTTTGTTTGTTTTATCCATCAAAATAGGAAACAAAGTTGCAAAATAATAGACATATTAAAATGCCACTCCGAGTGGTCTTTTCGCTGATTTGGCTCCTGGAAGAACCAAATAAAACAGAGTAACAGAAGAAACTGCCCTACGTTTTCAATATTTCTGGATAAGAAACATTTATTTCTTATTCGCCTAATATATTATTTTCAATTATATACAGATGGGAAATATGAATTAATGCCATGAAACCATGCTTCTAAATATTTGTAAGAAACAATAATTACAGTTTATTACAAATTTTTACAGTTTTAATACTGTTTCTTTAATTTTGGGCACAATACCATTGAAAATTATAACGACTTTGTCCTGTTGAAAAATAACATATAAAAATCTAAGCATTGCTTTAATAAACGACATGCAAGCACATCCATAACCAGGACAAACTAACAGGGAAATTCAAATTCTCCTTCCCCAGGGCCCTGATTCAAGTGCAAATTCTCAGAATGGGGATACAGAAATTTCCCAGGCCAAACAATGATTTGTGCATTTAATACAGAGACATACGTAACATGAAATTTATTGATGTGTTTATTTTCCAGTGGACTGGGTGAAATTAAAGTTAAGATTATTGCGGAACAGCTACACAAAATCGAATAGGTCCAAACCAAGCGGAAGTGCCAGGAAAAGCCCATCAAAGAGAACCATTTGGCTCTTAGAAAAGCTGCAGTTTTTGGCACCTCACATTGCTTCTCGATTATCAGTGTCAAATTTAGATTCAGTAAGTATTTTACTTAAAGTTTGTTTTTATAATCAGGCATGCAGCTCAATTAATTTACTTTCACAGACTGATCATGTAATCCTGCCATGGAACAGACCCAATTTCAGTGTTGAAGTATTTTGTCAGACTTTCTCTTTGCTTCTTTGCAGTTGATGTTGGGTTTCGATCCAATGTTGGCTGCAATCCTAACAAGGGTGGATCATTCCTCCAGGCTCCATTTGTGAATTTCTTTGAATAAATATCTTCCATGTCGCATACACTTGTATATGTATGGCTGTTATTCTCAACCATATAGTTGTGTAAACAGCAAGCAGCCAGAATGAGGTTTTGCACTTTATCTGGTCTAAGGTTTATTGTTGTTAAAAAAACCCGAAACCTATTTGCTAGAATGCCAAAACCATTTTCAACCACACGTCTAGCTCTTGATAGGCGGTAATTGTATATTCTCCTTGCATCATCCAAATTTCTGTGTGAATATGGCTTCATCATATTCAAGGAGAGTGGAAATGCATCATCACCCACTATATGGTAATGTATTCTGTGATCCAGGATCCCCTCCAGTGTTGCTGGTGGTGGTAAATTGATAGAATTGTCACCCAATGCCCTCTTCAAAGCTGAATCTGCGAATATACCTGCATCCCCTGCTCGACCTGATGCTCCAACATCGACATAGATAAAATAGTAATTGGCACTGACAAGAGCAAAAAGCACTATACTGAAGTAATGCTTATAATTGAAATGGTCTGAACCACTATTATCTGGTTGTTGGATTGCAATGTGTTTTCCATCTAGTGCACCTATGCAACATGGATAATTCCACTTGTGAAAAAAGTCTTGGGCTATAGATTTCCATTCTTCTTCTGAAGTTGGTGCCTGAAAATCAATAATTATAGCTTTAATATAAGATGTTGTTATCATTTCAGCCTTCACCAAGTCCAACACCTGACATTGATACAACCATCACTGACCCACCATTTGACAAGATTGAAATGGATGATATTGATTATACAATTGTAATAGAGGAAGAGGAAATAGCTGAAAAACAAGAATCTGATTTGACAGCCAAGTCCACCAAGAAACCCACCAACCGTAAAAAGTCCCTCAAACAGAAACGAGACGAGGAAGAATATCAACTAATAAAGGGATTAGCATCTTCAATTAGCTTGAGAAACCAACAACAAAATCCTATAAAAGAAGACAGTGCGGTAGATGCATTTGGTTGCTATGTTACCAAAACATTATCAGAACTTAATTCAGTCATGAGGAGCATGGCTCAATTTCAAATTAATAATATTCTTTTCCAGGCCCAAATGGGTACCCTAAGCCCAGGTCAACAGCAGTCACACACTCCTCAATCAATGCCACCAGGAACACAAATGTTTTCAAGGCGGAAGCTATTCTATCCTCCACAAGCTGAGTGGGCAGATCAGCAGCAGCCAATAACAGGACACTCACATATGCAAGGGGAATCCTCCACTGAAAACTTAGATCTTATTTTCTAACCAATGGCACTGTAAAATGTACATATTTGTTATATATAGGGTTGACATTTCATTGAGTTGAATTTTCAAGAACTTTGTTATATAGTTTATGTTAATATACACTGTAATTTAGTTAAAAGGGTAGATCCTTAAAATGACAATATGTTATACATGTATATTAATATATTTTAAACTTTTTGCTTTTATTTCAGTTGTTTGGTATGCAAATGACACTTGGTGTAACATACACGATACTGACTTATCAGAGGTTACAGAACATAATATCTTTGCTATTATCAAAGTATAAAATCACTTGATTTTGAAATTGTATACTGTATTTATTCCAATAAACAACCTTTGCATTTATTAAAAAATGAGACTTCAATGGGGGAGTGTATTAGAGTGAGGCATCTATTTTGTAATTTAATATTTCAACCTTAATAATAGAAAATGTTCATATAATTTCACACAAATGCATGGTAACTTCACTCTCAGCTTCAAAAGTAACAACGGTTTTGTGGGCGTTTATCGGAGGGAGGCTTCTATTTGAGGTATTAATTAAATATTTGTATGAGTAGAGGGGACATTGGACAGAGGTGTTTAGTAGAATGATAATGTGGGCATCTATTGGAACAAATACAGTATGTTTGGTGTTGTTGGAGAAACTGTCACATGATTCCTTCGAAAGTTTGGTTTGATAATAGCAACAATATATAACCTGCTCCGAGATGTCATTATGCACATGTACGTCACACCATGCTTTCATGTCATAGGCACTTTAAAGTTGATGTGAAGTTTAAAATTAAATATTATAAAGGTTCATAAAATATCTCAACCTTCATAACTACAGTACATGTAGTCTAAGTTTGATATAAATTTCTAAATTGAATACCTTCATATATTGTCCTTTTAACGTCGTAAATAAAGCTTGACAGGTCTCTTCAACAATGTTTGACACTGTCCTTTCGCCCATTCTGAACTGAAAGGAAAGGCTTCGAAATGTTTCTCCTATGAGAAAATAAATACTGTGGAAGTCAGAAGTGGCGCAAAGATATGAAGTTTATATTAAATTTTAATATCATTTTTACGAGTGTCGTATTTCCTAGTGAAACAATAAACAAGATTATTTCAGGGACTCAGGGTTGGCTGAGCCCTCCTTACATAATTTATACATACTGTATAGTCATACATTTATACATACTGTATAGTTGGGTAAATGACAGAACGAGTCTGATCCCATATATTAAATATAGAAACAAATAAAAAGATATTAAAACTTACCAGTGGCAAGAAATCGGAGCGTAACGGCAAGTCTCTCTCCGGGACATATGCTCTCCCGCATATTGGTGTTTTGCTTGAGAATAGACGGTCCTACCAAACTGAGAACTTTCTCAAACGACTCTCTGTCAAGTCTATGGAATTGTCGAAAGCATTCTGGATCTTCAGCATTAAACTCTCGTAGAAGGTTTGCATACGCACCTTGTCCAATTCTTCTCATGATCCAACGCTTGACCCATACACTCCTACATCGTGCTTTTAAACGGCGACGTCGTACTAGTAGATTCAGCAAAAGCATTTCTTCCAATTCAAAACAGTCGACATTTGTAATATTTGTTGCCGCCATCTTTGAATAATGACATGTGATCTAAGAATGTACTGCTATTGGCTATTTGATTTGTTTGAGCTCAGCACTTAGCTCACGACCAGCGCAAACGGCGAGATTTTCGCCTCACGAGTCGAAAAATATCAAACATGTTTGATATTTGACTCAAGGCTGCACGAGACCAAAAACTCAGTGAAATTCGTGCGCACACGGCGAGCTAAGTGCTGAGCAAACAGGCACGAATAAACTTTTGACTCAGCACTTAGCTCTCGTGTGCGGCAGGCTTAAGACCACTAGTATGTTTTTACTAAAACACGCGAATTTTCCAGCCATTTTTTGAATTCAAATAGGCGGGGGTTAGGTTAGGACTAAATCTGCAATGGAGTTTATTTAACATCGACGTTGACATTGTTTAAACTTATAGATTAACGTAAGACAACGGTTGTGGTATTAATTTTGCCCTGGACAAGCGCATATTCCGTGGTTGATTTGCGTGGTTGAGGGGTCCCCTAAAGTCTAGCAGATTGAGTTTGGCTACATTCATAACTATAATAACAATGTGATACGCCTGTAGGCCTGCTAAATGAATGGCAGTATCATGAATCATGCTTAGGCTGTGTAGTACACTATTACGGTCACTCCGGCAAGCCTTCCGCTAAAAAATCACTCCGTTTCTATGAGGTGTTTGCACTATTCCTGCTTAATCCCGAGAAGTTCACCGTAGCCACTACGCTTGGTATTCCAGAGGCAAATCACTACCCTGTGTTCGTTTAATATAGCCATAGGCAATGGCTATATTCGTACGGTAGCCATACACCAATATATTTAATAATACTATTCGTACAGTAGTCTCTTAGAATTCAACAAAATGCTAACCCTAACCCTAAACAACTACAGTGTATGCAGAAAAGGCGCGCAAATTAATGTTTACGAACTCGACCGGAAATCCTGGGTTAGGAAAGAACGCCCGTATACCTTCGTTTAATATAATCCTTATTCTTACACGAGGACAGATAGCGCCAGAACGTTAGAATTTAGAAAGCTGTATATAGCGCTCTTGAATTATAGTTCTTGCCCGTTCAATGGGTAAATGCTAACAGAAGTAGCGTTGTGCGTATTAGTGTAAACACACTGAATTTTTCGTAGCATTACTTTTATTTTCATCCAGAGCGTTGTCACTACTGTACTAAAAACGTGGTCATAGCTTACGATGCGACCATGACGCCACAAGAATTATCAATACTACGGGGCCCTAAATGAATGAATGAATGAATAACTTTATTGAAGTGTCAATGTATTTAGCTCTATTACAGCTAATTGGGGACACTATTTATATATTAAGTTTTTAAACTAAAATAGAATTTAAGATAGATGATATGTATAGCTTTCGCAGCAGTTATGGTTATTTCCAGAGATATCAATAGAACAATTAGAGGTGGTTCAATTTTCGATGTGTAATGAATCGAAAATTAATAAGTTTGTCTTATTTGAAAGAACTCTTAAAATAACAGAGAACATCAATTTACAGCTCTTCCATATTTCACTTGGTTCTCGAGATATTTAGTCTTATGTGAGATAATCTATGACGTCACACGCTTTGCATAACATTTTAACATATTGGAAATTTGTGTATATCTTTGAGATTTTTTAACAAAATCACTTAGAAATTTGTACAGTGCTACAATCCATGGAACTAAACATTGAAGAAAAGCGATTTCCTTCAATAATCGCAAAAATATACACCAATTTCCAATATGTTAAAATGTTGTGCAAACAATTAGACTTGCTCCAAGTCTGCCTCTTGGTGTTGTTTCGAGACGGGTTTGTTTCGAGACGTGTTTATGTTTTGGTTTCAACAACAATGCGGCGGGCGAGAGAAAACCCACGGGAGAGAAAACGCTCCGCCCGCCGCATTGTTGTTCCACCAAAATATTAAAACCCGTCTCGAAACAAACCCGTCTCGAAACACCAAGAGGCAGACTTGGAGCAAGTCTATGCAAACCGTGTGACGTCATATATTATCTCACATAAGTATAAATATCTCGAAAACCAAGTGAAATATGAAAGAGCTGTAAATTGATGTTCTCAAATAAGACAAATGTTTTGAAAGAAGACAAACTTAATTTTCGTTTCATTGGCACTTTGAGCTACATTGAGTTCGACGTGTAAACCGCAGGTTTAACTTTTTGGGTAAAACATCACGGGCGTAGAGGGGGAACACGCCATTTATCCCGGTCAGCGGCAAGCAATCGTCTTCTGGACCTTTTATTTTTAGTATCCACGAGAGATGCCTATATTATGATATGACATCATAGAACTACATGCTAACCCCTAACCCCCCGCCAAATGGGTTTTCTAACCCCCGTGATACAGGAAAGCTAAGCAAAAATCCTATTAACCGCTGACCGGGATAAATGGCGTGCTCATCCGCCCTCTACACCCGTGATGTAACGTTTTCGTAACTTTTTAGTCTCGGCAGCGGAATTATGGAACGCATTGCCGCGATCTCACAGGTGTCACACCCCTCCCCATTAGCGATGCCCCACAATAATACCATTCTTCTGTATTCTTATCACAGATTACTAATATCAGTCCCCAGAAAAATGCCGAGGTTGACGTCACTTATTACGTAATCGACGGTGGGTCAGTCCTAAATGCGACACATGCATGTTCCATCTTGAACAGATTGAGCAGTAACGAGATGACGTTGATCACTGCGCCCTATGTCGTCAACAACTCCCCACGTCCTGTCAAACAGCCTTCAACTTCAAAGACGTCTGTCGATGATAGTTACCCTCCGTGGATGATCCCTGTTATTGCAGCTGGCTCCGTTGGATTACTATTGTTGATATTGATCATTATTTTGTATTGCCGCTGGAAGAAAGGTGCGCCGTCGAAAAAAATCCAGCCAGGAGTTGCTCCTCGAATAGAAGAACAACGAGATGGTCCTAGGGTAAGTTTTTATAAATATATTTACCATCATGGAGATAAATAACTTGGAGCGTCCATCCAATATTTCAGAAATAGAAAACGGCATTTTCAGTGTTTGCATTGAATTTCATGATAAAAAATAACAAATGTCTTACGCAGGCTCTGATTGCAGGTCGAGCCTCGTTTCTATTTAACAATTGGATAACGAGAGCGCGTTTTCTATTTAACAATTAGACAACGAGTCCGAGTTGTCTATGAGCGAATAGTCAACGAAGGCGAAGCCTGAGTTGACTATTCGCTCATAGACAACGAGGACAAGTTGTCTAATTGTTTTAGTAGAAACAAATTAGTGGACTATAACAAATCATGCATTCTCCAAAAAATTATCCAAAAACTCATCCGAAACCTCCCCAAAACGAGAGTTTTCTGCCATTGTTTTGAGCACGTTTCTCAAACGTTGTCCATGACAAATAGACAACGGTTGAGTAGCCAATCAGAATGCAGCATTTGTAATAGACCATGGCCCGTTTCTACTAAGAACAGATAGTCAACTATCGCTCATAGAAAACAAGGGCGAGTTGTGTATCACGAATCATGGTCCATCATGGTCCATCATGGTCTATCATGGTCCATCATGGTCTATCACGAATAGACAACGGTTGAGTAGCCAATCAGAATGCAGCATTTGTAATGGACCATGGTCAGTTTCTACTAACAGCGGATAGTAACTCCTGCAATAGCCAATGAAAATTGAGGATTTGTGATAGAAACTTGTCAATTTATACTAACAGAGTTTATAAAATAATACTTATTCTACGCAGGCTGTGATTAGTCAGCTTACTTGTCTCGATCATGCTACGGAGACCGGAATGACGTCGGTAACTAATGCAAATTTGCATTAATTCAAAATCAAAAGCATTTTATAGCGTAATTATTCAAGTGTACGTAATTGTTTCTGAATTACTTTATAAAAATAATAGAGTAATTATTAATAACAAATAGAAAATGGCTTTTTTTCTGTACTGTGATAGAAACATGAATGACGCCATTTCAACCGGAACACTTGGCATTTTCGGTTGAAATGACATCATTCATGTTCCTATTACAGTATACAAAGACACGCAATAGCAGTTTTGTAGTTTTCAAATAGAAAACCAGTAAACATTTGGTGTGTGTGCGCGAGGGTTGGGCGCGAGCGAGTAGATCTTGGGGATATTCGGGAACTTTAGATTTGACTACGAGTACAAAATTCGTGATTGTTGACGCCATTTGCTTTTGCCGCCTTTTGTTGACGTCATAAGGTCACGTTAATAGGTGATAGCTAGAAAGTATACTTTAAAATAATGTTTATACGGGAAGACTCGAAACTAAATTAAAACTGGTTAGTACAAAGGTTAGTATGAGGATTAATAATAGGGTGAGGGTTAGTGTAAAGGTTTGAAAAATAACGCTAACCCAAAATCAAACCCTTATACTATCCCTCACCCTCATATTAACTCTCCTACTAACCTTCCTACTAACCTGGGAACAACTAGCTTTCAGTCTTTCCGCGGTCGAACCAGCACATCATTGTAACCTTCGCTCTCCATCTGGTAACTCAATGGTTAGAGCATCTCACCGTGGCAATCAGAAGGTTACAGGGTTCGATTCCTGTCGGGGATTCAGAATAATTTTCTGAGGATATGAGTTTGACGATTGTTAATGTATCGTCTGTCTACTCCAAGCTCTTCCACATTCACTACAGCAGTGTATATATTAGCACAAGAATGCATGGGTTGATTACAATAAGGGTATCGTCAATGGCGTAGATGGAGGCCATCTGATCTGTCGAAGTAAAGGATGACTATGAGCAAAGAAAGATAAATTATCTAATCTGGAGAGATATTCACGAATTGGGGGTATTAGAAGGCGGAGCTCAAGGCCTTGCGGCTGGCAAGGTGATGTTTTTAACACTGAATAAATTATGTTTTAAATCTAACTTTTAAGATAACACATGCTTCTGACCCCGAAGAAAGACGCGACTTACGTCGTCATCCAACGCCAATACCAACTGCTGTTCCTACAGAGGCAAACAATAATACAAGATCTAGTGTGAGGCCACCTGTGCGAAAATTACCTGTGAGGGAAAATTCGTTGAGAAAGAAAGTGTCTAGCAGAGACAGTTTGATCACAAGCCAGATAACGAAGTAAGGATATAACTACAGTACATCCAGTGTAAAGTTAAAGGGACACTCAAACAAGTGTTTCAAACAAGTGTTTCTAAAATGAAAGTTCTTTGTCGCCTTACATGAGAATGGGTATTAGTTATCTGCTAATTGTTTTAGTTTTAGAGAAATTTCGCTTTGTTTATCGTATTTTTGTAAATTGAAGGCCGCCATTTTTGTTCGGATTGCGGGCCAATGCGGTCGCTCCCACTAATTTTGATTGATGATCATTGAGTGATAGAAACACTTTGAAAAGAAATCCTTCACAATAGCATCAATAGAAATCCTGCACAATAGACTAAGACCATTATTGTCATGCTATTGTGAAGGGTTTCTTTGTGTAGTGTTTTCATCACTCAATGACGTCAAAAATTAATGGGAGCGTCCACATACGCTCGCAATCAGAGCAAAAATGGCGCCCTTCAATTTACAAAAATACGATAAATTTCACTAAAACTAAAAGGATTAGAAGAAAACTAATTCTCATTCTCATATAAGGCGATAACGAACTCTCATTTAAGCAACACTAGGTTTTGGGGTGGAGTGTCCTTTAAAATTCCTGTTGTCGCTAATCGGAGTTTTAACCACAAGGTTTTAACGGCCGGTCAACGGTCAATGACCGGTCAAATTTTTAATATGACCGGCCAAATTTGCGTTATGACGGTCATATTGACCGGTCACACTTTTATTGCGCAATAAAATATGTAGATCGCGACGAATATTATTAAATTGCCTAATATCGGCTATCGCGTTACTAAATGACTTGAACGAAGGAATACAATGCGTTTTGAATATGGTTTGATTCCGTAATCTAAACTAGCTTTGCCATATCGCGGAAAAACTCTGGCAAAATAATCAAACAAACAATGAAACGACGTGTTAATGATTAACAATTGCCTTGAAATGTTTTTGTTATGTTGTGTTTTATTGCTTTTTTTTGGGTTATTTTGAGCCCTGTAACCACGAACGAAAACCAAATACCACGCGCGTAAACCCAAAAAATATTTTGAGATTTACCTGCAACAGCTTCTGCTTAGACTTAAAGTTACCTTTAATACAACTAATCTCATTTATAGAACTAATCCAGCATTCGTGGAGGATGATGAGAACGAGAGCGTCATTGACCAGAATGGTGCACAAAGCAAGCGTCAGCAAACGAAAGCTCAAGTAGCTATTAGGAAAGAAGGCATGGTGCCAAGAATACAAGAACCGCCTCCATCTGTACAAGAACCTCTTGAGTCTGAGGAGGAGAGTGAAACTGAAGCATCTGATGGCGAGAGCGTGTATACTGATGGCAGTTTGCGTACTGGAAAAACTGACCAGGTAAATTACTAAATATTTTGCAAGATTATTTATAAAATAACATTTCGTAAACTCAAGCGGTGATTGGCTAAAAACCATGTTTATATAACTGTATGTAAACACGGAAAATGTTTTATATATATATATATATATATAATATATATATATATATATATATATATATATATATATAATATATATATATATATATATATATATATATATATATATATATATATATAATATATATATATATATATATATATAAGCTGAGAATATATATATATATATATATATATATATATATATGGTCAGCTGAGAAACTTTGCTATATAACTTCAGGCTACTATCCCCCTTCTGAGGCACACTTGGTTGGTTACATGGTCGCATAACATGAAACAAACAAATTGTTGCCCGCTTAATCATGACCTGTTATTGTTGACGTCCATTTTGTTCTTGTATATAAACCCTCCACAGTTTTTAAATTTTTATATAGCGGACGCCAAAATAGCTGATAAAGTCTTTTACAGTTTTCGTGAGAAATTTTCGCAATTGGCAAAGGGTCGGGTACCTACCTTATGTGACGTAACTTAAGGACAGAAATCGCTCATAAGAGTTATTTGCTAGTGTGTAACATGTCAGATAGATGTATTGTATTTCCGATTTCAAATGAATTAAAATTATAAAACGGAATTTCACTTCATTACATTGCACAAATCGCCCGCACGCAGAATGTTTTTAGGGATAATTTTCCATGGGAAGCCATCTGATTGGCTAACCCGAAATAACTTTAAAATAACTAGCAAAGAGTTCCTTTTCTCCATCTAAAATGCCTCACATGTACACCCCTGAACGTGAGAGTAAATGCTTGTGGGCTGCACACGCGCAGTCAAGGTCCCAAAGAAAGTGATCTCAAAAATAATTGTGCCCCCCGCCTAGTTGCATATTATCATTAAGATCTGTTTCCGACTGCGCGTGCGTACCCACTATTTTCTCCACATGCCTTGATAATTTTCCAATAATCGGTAAGTTTCATCCTAGTTCTTGACTCCTTCCCACCCACCGACCTACTCTTAGAAATTCATTAAACCTGCACAATAACGTAAGAAATAAGGCTTGTGGGATTCTTAATGGATGCGTAATCTAGGAGCATTTGACAATTATCGATTATAGGTAATTTAAGACAGAATATGTTGATTGCTCGCACACCCGCTGTTCTCGCTTGATTTCACTAAGAATTACGAACGCATATGGTGCACTGATCTCAAAATAAAGACTGGATCGAGCAACTATTTGTTTGATGCTGCGAAAAAATGAACCCGGAGATATTTTGCTGCGGCCATCTTGAAGGAACCATGCTATATAGTTGTACTGTAGGCGACATGACAATCTGTCTCTGATTACTTAAGATGCTAAAATGAATCAGTTGTGGTCACTCTAATATGGCCGCCGCGCGCTAATTCCGGCTTCATAATTTACTGTTAATGTTATGGAGCAGTAGTTTGTGTTCTATATTATGGGAAAACTTTCGACAACTGATTTATTTTAGCATCTTAAAAATCAGAGACAGATAGTGGTCCCAACAAGATGGCCGCCACGAGCTAATTCCGGCTTCATAGTTTACTGTTATGGAGCCGTAGTTTGTGTTCTATACTATGGGAAAACCTTCGACAACTGATTCATTTTAGCATTTTAAAAGATCAGAGACAGATAGTCTCTGTCGCCTATAGTAAAACTATATAACGTGGTCCCAACAAGATGGCCGCCACGAGCACTTTCGGCCTCATTTTCTGAACAATATTTGCTCGATCCAGTCTTTATTTAGTTATCAGTGCAGCATGGTGTGATCGCCAATGTCCTACTTCATTCAAATCATAACCTATGTTGTTGTTTTCGTTTCTTGAAGAATTCTCCGGCTGCCCTTCCCACAGTAGCCGTCATGAGTGATACACGACCATCGGAAAAACAACCGCCAGTTAGATTCCGCACTTCTGTTCATCCAGAAGCAAGTTTGCCACCAATTGATTTGAAGCAAACGTCTCTCGTTGGTAGAATAGTTGAAGAGGTATGCTAAATGACATCATGCTTTGTTTAGGGGAATTCCAGGGAGCGAGGGGAATTCGACGAAATAAATACCAGAGGGATAATATATCCCGAGGGCAAAACCCAGGGTAAATAGACAGATGCGTGATATTTTGTCGAATTCCCCGAGTGGTGGGTCTATAAATTATATATTGTATCGAAACAATCTTAAAAGGATTAAAGGGGAACTGTTTCCAAAAATAAATTACTTTTAAATAAAAGGCCTTTAAGTATAATGTTTAGAAATGTTAATAGTTTCACGGTATCTGCTCTTGTACTCGAGAAATAACATTTTCATTCTCGTATTTTATGCTTCTGGACGCCGCCATTTTAGAGTTTGTTCGACGGCTCAGACTCAAGGTCCAGCGGGGGGGGGGGGGGGGGGGGGGGTAAGTTCTTTTCAATTTTGACGTCATTGAGTGCAAAGAAAAGAAGACAAGCACTCAATGACGTCAACATTGACAATAAAAACACCGCTGTACATCAATCTTGAGCCATCAAATTCGAAAATGGCGTCGTCCAGAAGCATAAAATACGAGAATGAAAACGTTATTTCTCCAGTACAAGAGCAGATACCGTAAAACTATTAACATTTCTAAACATTATACTTAAAGCCCTTTTATTTAAAAGTAATTAATTTTTTGGGTACAGTTCTCCTTTAAGGATTTAAACTACGAGTGATATTTAAAAACTGTGCCAAAATTGCACGAGCCGTTAGGCAAGTGCAATTTGGCACAATTTTCAAATATCACGAGTAGTGTAAATCCTTAATTGTACTCGCTATCATATGATTACCTATACTAATTAGGGAAAAGATTAGCTGGAAATATAATTTTTTTGTTTTTGAAAATAATATGCCAATTTACATTATTATTTATTTAAAAGAATTCGTGATCGCTGATTGGCTAATAGCCAACGGTGAAATCGTCACATCAACTCATTGCCCTACCATATATGGAGTTGTGACATCAATGGTGCAATATGACAAAAGATTATTGCACGATTGACGTCACCTGGTGCAATATGAAAAACTAATATTGCACGCTATGACGTTTTTCCAACGATGCAGTTGTTAAATAGTTGATAAAGTTAATCTTTTAAATAAATAATAAAACAATTATTGAATTCGGTTTTCGCATGATATGAAGAATTATCAAGGCCTCACAAACTTCGGCCTTGATAATTCTTCATATCATGCTCAACCTCATTCAATAATTGATAAATAACAAGAACATTTAGTAATGTATTTGATGTACTAATTTGTACGAGAAATATCATATTATTACTTGTTTATTATATGCATGACAAAATTTGATCTGCCATGCGTTATCAGATATAACGCAAAACGATGATGTCATTACACCATCATAAACGTATGCTGCTAAAGGTTTTCATACTATGACTTATGTAAATGCCCGAAGAAGGAAGTTAGTAACGTCCGAAACATGTCGCAAATAAAAGGGAAACTCAAAATCGTCGTGTTGTTTTTGAAAATTAAATATCTATAAAAAATAGAAAATATTTTCCGTGTTTCCATACAGTTATAAAAACTCTCGTGGAAGTTTGCGAGAATGAGACATCACCTTGAGGACGCGAACCCGAACTGCGAGTATTTCCACTAACATTTCGTGTTCTCCCAAACTTTCACGAGTGTTTCTATAACTATAGTGAACACAGAAAAATGCCTTCTATTTCTAGTACGGAAAAATGTCTATCTATTCTTTAATTTTCTATGTTGAATGGCCGATTTGGTAAGCCGTTTTATAAAATAACATGTATGATACACAAGCTCTGATTGGTCAATACCCATGTTTGGATCTGATCTCGACTTTCTCTGATCTCGACTTTCTCTGATCTCGACTTTTTCTGATCTCGACTTTCGAAAAGCTAAAAAACACTCGCCTAGCGGCTCGTGTTTCTTTACGCTTTTCTCAAGTCTCGCAACATCCCGCGTGTTTGGATCAGGCCATCCAAACGCGGAAACCATTAGGTATTTCTTTAATGTTCTTTGTTGTATGTTCTTTGTATTTCCGAACTTTTTTTGGTCAAATGAATATTTGTGGATTAAAAAAGTAGAGTGCTGCGTAGGCAGTGTTTTAGATATATAGCAAATGCCAAAGTGAAAAGGTGGTGAACTGTCAAGATTTTTAGTAACAAAATACTTTTCGAGCGGCGTCCTGCATCAGAGTAAGACGAAATGAAACAAAAAAGGTGATAAAGGGCTCCGCTCGTAACGTCAGTGTTTCGTTACTAAAAATCCTGGCAGTTCACCACCTTTTCACTTTGTTATTTGTGGATTAACCCTGGTTCACACGTGAGCATAAACATAAGCATAAGGACAAAACAAAAGGCAAGCTTGCGACATATATTATAAGGATCGTCATAAACATAAGCATAAGGACAAAACAAAAGGCAAGCTTGCGACATATACAGTATAAGGATCGTCATAAACATAAATTGATCGTAAGCCAAGACCAGAACAAAAGACCTAACAAAGAAAAATGTTGGTTGTTTTGTCTTCGGAAGTCCCGGAGGAGAAGTCATCCTTTGTTTTGGTATTGATCTTGTACGTATTGCTTATGTCGCTCGTGTGAATCAGGCTTTAAACCTCGGTTGTCAACACGACGTCCACGTGTCTAAGGGGCTGTTTACATGAATCCGGATTCAGTTTCATGAATTCAAACCGCGTTTACATAGAAATTATATCCCAGGATCGAAAATCGCGCGAAATATGAAATTTCAAGATGGCGATCAATAACATTATAGCAGGTATGTTTCTTTCAACGATTTCTGCTCTTCTACATTTCAACATGTGCCTTAAACTGATAATTTGGCGAAGAATATACATAAAGAAAAGCGGGAAAGCATTACTAGCAATGGTTAAAGGTTAAAGGTTAATTAAATGCTTGTTTGCTTGCGACCGCATCGATATGCGGTTGCAAGTAAACAAGCATTTAATTAACCTTTAATTTATAACGTAGTCGACAAAAAGATATTTATATTGAACAATATGACGTCATATTTATGTTGAACAATATGACGTCAATTCTTGTCTCTAGCTGAAAATTGTCGTCTATAAATGTTAAAAGCACACATGTGTTGTTCGTTTCATTCTTCTAGGTCGTATTTTTCATTCCGGAATGAAATCTCGCACCGCCTTTACATGACACCGGAATGAAATTTCAATGAAACTCAATCTGGAATGAGAACCGGAATGAACTCAATCCGGATTGAGCAGCATCCCATTCCGGATTCATGTAAACAACTAAAGGGATTTTAACAGAACCGGTATGAGTTCAATGCGGAATGAAACTCAATCCGAGTTCGTGTAAACAGCCCCTAATTTCATTGTGATGTCCATATACATCTTATTGAATGGTTTTACCGATAATACGGTCAGGTATTTTACGAGTTCGGATGTATTTTTCTGAGCTCTAAAAGGGCGAGGAAAAATCGAGGCACGAGTAAAATGCCCGACCATATTATCGGTAAAACCATTCAATAGGATATTTATTACATGACTGTTCGAATGAAATAGTGTGTATTCCCGTCCTGGATTTGACCAGTTCTCTTAATCTTATTAGGAAAAATGCGTACGCCATATCATAATCATAATAAAGAACATGACACGTTATACGCTCGATATTAATTTTCTCGAGACAAGAACATAAAATTCAATAATTCATATCTTCTCGTCACCATGCACAGTGTAATATCCCTCTTCTTTACATGTTTTTTCGGCTTTTTTATTATTTACATGTACCTCTCACCATCAACTCCTGCCAAATAAAACATATACTGTAGCGTTAAATCGATGCTTGTTGGTGATGTCATGACGCATAAGCCTTTCGCGTAACCGTCTCTTAATAGTCGGATTGACATTTTAATGTTTCTCTCTAACAGGAGGGTCCGTTACAGAAAGAAATGAACACCAAGGTAAGTTAACTACTCATCATTGTTCACCGAGTGCATTGTAGATGCCAAATATTAACTTTAATATACCCTATTACATCACTGGTATTACGCTAAGCTCACGGCAACGTCTTCTGTGGCTCAGACGGTTAGACCGCTGGTCTAAGTGATCCAGGGTCGCGGGTTCAATTTCCAGCCGGAAGACCTTGGAGTTGAATTTTTCGCAACTGATCCTGGTTAGGTCTCGAAAGTATATTATGATTCGACATCGTAATTTACCATAACTTTTCCAACATTATTTAAATGGACACTCCAGCCAAAATACAAGTGTAGTTCATATGAAAGTTCTTACTGACTTTAGTTTATTTCCAAAGTTTCAGCATTCCTATCAATTTAGTTAAGAAGATATGGCTAGTTGAAGTTGAAAATTTGAGGATTTTGACGCCATATTGGTTTTGAAAATATGACGTCATTGCGTGATTCTTTATCGGCAGTGGAGTTGTTTTGATGGCGATCACATAGTGATAGCTGTTGTGAATGCTCTTTGAACGAAAATTAGTCGAAATAAATTATTTAGTTTCTCATGCAGGAAAGTAGAGGAGCTTCTTAGGCATAATACGAGATAGAATCACGCAGTGACGTCATATTTGAGAAGCAAAATGGCGTCGAAATTGGACAAACTCTCCAACTTCAACTAGCCACATCTTCTTAACTAAATTGATAGGAATGCTGAAACTATGGAAACAAACTAAAGTCAGTAAGATCTTTCATATGAACTACATTTGTATTTTGGCTGGAGTGTTCCTTTAAGCCTAGTTTACACGAACAGGTTTTTATGGAAAGTTTATTGCCAAGGGAAACTTGCTGGTGCATGTACGGTCAACACTTTTTCGTTGACAAATTCCCTCCGGCACACAAATAATTATATTATATTATCTTTGCAGAATATACTTGTCAAGGAAACTGATATTGTTATACTCACACAGACAGGAAAACAATAAAGACTTATTAACCTCGTTTGCTTGGTCTGTACGGTAAAGTATTTGCCTGAGGTTTTCGTACAGACGGAGCGCCGAAGGCGCGAGGTCTGTGCGAAAAAACCGAAGGCAAATACTTTACCGTACAGACCAAGCAAACGAGGTTAATAAGACATTTATTATATGGCTTTTGGTATATTTTGTTCTCTCTTTTTAACGTTGTGTTTGTCTTTAGATGTTGCCGTTTACCTTACCTCTGAGCTTGTTGATTTCGCTTCATGTTTGCACGCGTTATTGGTCGTTTGGCATTCATTTTCTTCACTTATAGATAAACAGCTTTCAAGAAAAGCAGCACTAATGTTCCAGGACGTGTTATTGTTCGAACTTTTTCAACGAACATACTCAAATCCTCTTTTATTTTCATCTAAATCAACTCATAAATTTTCCCGCCAAAACTTACCGGTCCGGAAGAGGCGTATTGCCCTCTCACAGCGCCGGGAGGTCAATACTCTTTTTTCCGGACCTCTCACGAACCAATCAGCGTGCACCATCTTTCTTAGCCATATAATAAAACTTGTTGTTATATAGTTAGTGTCAAAGTTCAATTTTTCTGTTTTCCGATTGGACAAAAGCTTATCACGTGCCGGTCCGCAAAACGTCGTGTTTACTGCATTGCCCTGGCAACGAGGCAACCGGTCCATAACAGAACATTTATTGACCGGTCCACAATAGAATGGGTGCAGTGCGCATGCGCGTCAACCGTGAAGTTCCAAAGTTCATTTTATAGTTTTGCTGTTTTGAAATTTTAAAAAATGTCTGCTCGGTTCGCTAGTCGTTCCGAGCAGGATATTGCTCAGCTGTTGCAAGATAAAGATAGTAAATCAACAAAAACAAGTACAAAGTTGGCAATTGACTTACTAAAACAGTTTTGTGCGGCGAAAGGACTTGCTTTCGAAGAACAATGCCTTGAAAAGTCCAAGTTAGATGATCTTCTAAAGTCATTTTATGCAAACGTTCGAAAGAAAGGCGGATCTTTTTACAGCAAAAACAGTCTGACCAGTCTTCGCTATGGCCTTGCAAGATATTTTTTATCTGAGAAAAAGACGGACACTGATTACGTCGGACAGCGAGTTTCGTTCTTCGAACGAGACTTTTTTTGCCGTTACAACTGAGTTGAAAAAGTTGGGAAAGGCCAAAATTAACCACCACCCGGAAATTACTTCGCAGGATTTGAAAAAGCTATACTCGTCCGCCAAGAGGGCTGCAAGAAAAATGCCTTTTCGATATTATTTTTTTCCTGGTTAGAAGAGGACGCGAGAACTTGCGAGAACAAACAAAGCAAACATTTGCCCTTGCTGTTGACTCTTCTCAAAGAAAATACGTTTACCAAGCAGTCGACGAATTGAACAAGAATCACCGCGAAAGCGATAATCCACAGGATTCAGTTACAGATGCAAGAATGTACGAACAGCCAGGAAATCCATTGTGCCCAGTACGTTGTTTTGAATTGTATCTTTCGAAGCTGAATCCAGGCTTGAATTTCCTATGGCAGAGACCAAAACAAACGGCGGTACTTTGTCGTACCATATATTTTCGTCCGCCGTGGGGAAAAATACGCTCGGGTCACTCATGAAAAAACTTTCAAAATCTGCTGAATTATCTATGGAATATACAAACCATTGCATCAGAGCGACAGCTGTGACCGTGTTAGATCAAAATAACTTCGAAGCAAGACATATTATGAGAGTTTCGGGACACAAATCCGAAGCGAGCATCAGGTCATACTCTCGACGCCTGTCCGAAGAAAAGCAACGAGACATATCAAATTCTTTGAGCCATTATTGTGGTTTTCCGTCTCACGCTATGAGTAATATTCGTTTGGTGCAAGATCCCGAGAGTGAACCCGCAGCCAAAGTCCCTCGATTAGTTACCGAGAGTTCTTCGTCATCCATTGAAATCTCTTCGCAAGAATACCGGTCAGCACTTGATACAGTTTTACACTCCCCGCCGTTAGTAGTATAGAAAGTGGGGCTACCAGCACACTTTTCCATTTTTTCATGCTTCGCAATCAAAATGTTAAAAAGTTTGCTGTTAACCCCACTTTCGAGACTACTAAAACGATACGAAATAAAATTCGTTAAGTAAGTTAAACTCAAAAACCATCACGCGTTTTTCAAGCATTGACGCGTATAGACCGCAACTCTCTTTTACGACTGGTCATCCTTTTCCCGAGTACAGTATGTTTAAACCTCTCGTCTAGTTTCTTCCGCTCTAGACTACTATTAGTGAATAGTTGTCGTTTCATCTCTCTTACCTGGTAGATAAATTGGAGGTCTTCGTTTAGTCTCACTGTCTTTTCCTCCACTGACTCCTGACGTTCTACACTACTCTTCATGGTTACAGTACTCATTAAGTTAGTATATACTCATGTATTTAGGTCGTTTTGTAAATTGTTGTAATTAGATAGTACTGTCTCCTTCATTCGGGGGTTCCTCCTCGGGGATTTCCCCTCTAGCCATGTGGCTAAGTACGTGTTTACTAGTTGTTAGTCCACCTGATAACAACCCTAAATAAGGGAGGTAGGGGGATATATATGATATAATCTTCTCTACATCTCTTTTAAGTAGTTGGTCAGTAATCAACTCTTTTTCGAGCTTTTCAGGTGATTCAATAGCGTTGAACCCTCCTAACGCGTGGGCGAACTTACTTATTAAAAGATCACATAGGAACGCGTTCGCTTTCTCCATTCTTTTTACCTCCCATTCTTCATAGATCTTGTTGATAACTTTAGATGAGGCCTTTTTGATATAGGCGACGGATTGGTCTATCTCACCGTCTTCTGAGAGTCTTTTTAGTTCGTTTCGTTTGTTGTCTACATCAGTTTGCGGAGTGTCGTCAACTTGTGGTGTATCGATTTGTGGTTCGTCGATCACTTCCTGTTCTGCTTCTTGTATGTCTTCGATGAGTTCGTCAATTGTCTCAGGATTTTTTGTCTTACGTCTTGGCATGTTCTATAATATACGATATGTTTTGTTTTTGCGGAATGACTATTTCGTATGAGTATGGATGCCTTAGAAGTATCTCCAATCTTGCGTACTCGTTGTCTTTCAACTGTTTTATTATTTTCTGAATTTCCGCTTTATCAACTCCGTTGAGATAATCGTCTACGATAATTTTCATATCGTTTCTGTTGGGGTTGTAGAATGTTACTAACTTTGAGATGTTCTCACGGTATGGTTTACTAATTGAGGTTAGTTGTTGTGTTATGACTATTGTGGATAGGTTGTAATGTCTAGCGCTAAAGGCTAGTTTAACTAGTTCGCTTGTTCTGTTTTTAACGTCCTGCCCACCAGCACAATCATCTAATATTATTAGTGAGTTGGTACCTTTATAAGTGTCAGTCACATGTTTAAGAACTACGTTGACCTTATCTTGCTCACACTGGATAGCGATAAAGTCTGGGTCTCTCAAGTATTTCCACTCTATGTACGTTTTGTTCCATTCAAATGTTGGACATATAAGAATGATGAAATCGAAGTGATTCATGTAGTCTTTCTCTATCATATCCAATAGGTAGTACGTTTTACCGCAGGCTGTCATACCAACAATCAGCATGTTAAAAGGTGTTTTCATATAGAATACTATATGTTTAGTACTGGATTGATTGTAGATCGTTGTTGATGAAGTTTACGAGACCATCGGAGAGCACGAATATTCTGCACATAACGTTCGCTGTTGTGGCTTCTTTATTGATTTCCATCAATATTCCTGACTGAGTGTTCACGATCCTTTTTCCAGTTGCAACTTTCACGTTATCTTCGATAGATCTAAGGTCAACAACCAAAGCGAAACCGTCTTTGTAAAACTTTTGAACAGTCATATGCTGGTCGGAGTCCAGTCCTTGTCCGAATAGTCTTTTCGCTTCTCCCCAGAGTCTTGATTTCGGTATTCCTTGGCTGTATACCATGTTTGGTACACCTTCAATAGTGAGTTTCACCGACTCTATGTTTGGGTAGACGAACACCTCGCTGTCAGTTCTTATCTTATTTGTGAAGAGTAGAACGACTGCTTTCATCGATTTTCTTGGTAGGTTAATATTCTCGTTTACGAGTGTGATTCCTTTATCCCACTCCACAGTCTTCATTAGTGTGATGTGTTCATATGATAGAGACCTTCCGGACGCGTATAGAGATGATACTTCATCAGCAATCTCTTGATTCTCGATAGTTTCGTACTCCAACTCAAGGTTCTCTAACGTATAGCTAGCCACAGCTGATCCAGATTGAGCCACCATAATATCAGACGCTTTTGGGAGTGTGATTATATACCTGAAATTGTTGTTCATGTTGTATGGTGCATATAGACCATGATCTTCTAGAATCTTGTCGATTTGAACCTTTTGTTTAGTGTTATGGATGGAGAACATCAGACCATCACTAACTTTTTGCACGTCTCCACTGGCTGCACCACTGTCGTCCTTTGAGATTAGCTTTCGAAGGTTCTCGTTTGCTATACCATATTCAACCATCTGGTCTCGCTCACTGTTAGGTTTCCAGAGGTCTTTGTACGTACCGATGACGCTTTCACCACTATTGTCGTACACGGACTCACCAGCTAGTTTTACCACCAGTCTCTCAAATAGTAGTTTCGAAAGGTTGTTAAGAAACCATGATTTCGCATTCGAACTCTTAAAGTCGAATAGAATATGGAGACTAGAGGGTACCAAACAAGTGTTACCCTTTGTTTTCGGGATATCGATGTACAACTCTTCCCCTGGATTGGCTTTGTTGGGGTTTAGCGTTACAACATTACGGGCTCTTATGCCTTTGATAGTAGAAATTTCACGACGTCTATATCCAGGAAGCAACTCTTTTTCGTTAGTATTCATACTATATATTATAACACATGTTTTATTTCCTCTGTTTGTACTGATCGTAGACGAACCAAGCTAGTGCTATCGCTAGGATCCACAAATTAGACGCTAACCAAGATATGCCTGCAGCTCCCCACTTTAGCGCAGTCGCCACCACGTTTAGCAGTCCAGCCAGTAGAGGACCAGCCTTTGTGGCTAGGTTAGCTATTGCTTTTCCTAGTTTTCCAAGTGCTTGACCACCTTTGAAGACTACGCTTCTAGCGGATATTATGATTGTGGTGATAAAAGAGGCTATGGTTATTCCTAGAGCTGAGGCGCCTAACCAATTTTCTCTAAACCACTCCTTTATTTTTTGTAACCGAGTGATGTCCTCTTCTTGTTGTTCTCTAACCTCCTCACGTTCCAATTGATTTAAGGTTCGATCCTTAGCTATCTCGAGACCTGTCAATCGCTCAAACAATTCTCTCCTCTCTATGGAGCCGTGTTCCTCTCTATTCATATCGTCTGTAGTCTTGTCAATAGCGTTCTGAAAATGGTCGGCTTGTGCTTTTAGAAATAGTGGTCTAGTGTGTGGGTCGATTGTATCACTTGGGTTTAGGACACCTATTAACTCACGATTCTCTTCTTCTGTTAACCCAAACACGTTATTATAGTTCACTTCTGTTTCAATTACTGGGAAGTCCTCACTTGAAACTATGGTGTCTTCTGTTCTATCGTCAGTTGTTGGGGTGTCTACTGTTATAACGTCAGTTGTTGTTGTGTCGGGGATTTGTCCAACTAACTTCTTAAACTGCTCAATCGCACTTTTACTTCTACTGTCTGTACTGTAGATTAAACCATTTTTTCCAGGTTTTAGTATTAGTTTAGGTCTCAAATAATCACCGTCTTCTCCTACCGGTTTGAAAAGAATAGAACCTGAGGGTGTCACATATGACCTATTGACTATATTCCTTGACACATCGTCATTACTGAGTCTTTTTTTATACAACCTATGTATTTTTTTATCTATTAGATTGGTTCTTTTTACACCATTTACTATTAACTTTTTGTTGTCTCCTTTTA
Organism: Chrysogorgia sp. JL179-B06; assembly: GCA_035772405.1. Lineage (NCBI taxonomy): Eukaryota > Metazoa > Cnidaria > Anthozoa > Scleralcyonacea > Chrysogorgiidae > Chrysogorgia > Chrysogorgia sp. JL179-B06. Next base: position 2,157,292 of record JAYKKM010000123.1, on the reverse strand, counting down.
GTTCTTTCAGTCTTCTTTCGATTTCGTTCGCCTCTTCGAAAGCTAAATTGAAGCTCTCATCGTGGACGTCACCATATGTTGCCGGCTCAGCAAACACTACTGTTGGGGCCTCAGCGGTGACATTACTACCCTTACTAGTGATTAACACTGTTTTCCCATCTTTTCCGTCTGTGAATAATGTCTCCATATATTTTATTCTGTCTTGTACTCTGTGTGATATGTCTCTCTTCTCCATCTCTCGTTCTACCCTAGTGATTCTGTCGAATGTACCACTATATTCTGGTCTTGTCTCGTCTCCCGTGAGTGTATTATTGAGCATGTTAAACTCTTCTTCTAACTGTTTGTCTGTATATTTCTCAAACTTGTCACGATCTTGCATTTCGATTTCATCGAGTCCTTCAGCCATTATATACTACTCAATGTTTTGAATATCACTCTCTGGTATCCATGAGTTGTGTTTACTATCATAGCCAAGCCACTTGACTAAGACCATTTTCTTACCTCCCACCTTCTTTCTCTTCACTATCTTCTCGACTTTGTATACATCGTCTTTTTTATCGACAGCTGACAACTCTTCCTCGTAGAACTTACCAACGATGGATTCCCCTTCATGGTCCTCTATCTCGTACACGGTAGGGTCACCACGTACGACCTTTATCACTTTGAATAGCTCCTCAGTGAAGTTGGCCTCGTACCCTTTTGCAAATATGCTTTTGTACTTTGATATCCTAACAGTCTCACCTACTTTGAACTTTGGCAGTGGGTAGTCACCGAAATGGTGTCCAAACAATGTTGTCCATACTTCGTTTTCGTTTTTCTTGCTCACATCTTTAGGTTTCATTAGAATAGTACTGTGTTTAGTATTGTTGTAATTCTCAACGAGCTGATCTAAAATGTCAATCCACTTGTACGTTCCTTTACTGTAGAAGTACTTCCACATAGACGTCTTGAGTGTTCTGTTAAACCGTTCCACGACTGCTACCTTTTTATCAGAGTTCGTGCTGAAGTACTTCACATTGTGTTTCTCCAATAGATCCTTCACACCAACGTTATAGAATTCCTTACCATCGTCAAACTGAACTAGCTTTGGATACTCGCCAAATCTAACCTTAGCCTTCTCCAGTAACTTTGCGACAGCCTTAGTCATGTTTTTCGTATCTTTCCTATAGACGGGTATTGCGAAAGCATACCTACTAAGGATCTCAGTGGCTGTTAGTATCCAGTAGTACCCGTTGTTCTTGTGCTTGTACTTACCCATATCGACCAAGTCCATCTGTATCTGCTCACCCAGATAGTCAACAAATGTTTGTCTAAACTTATGTTTCTTAACAACTGGTTTGTACCTGGTGTACGTATCTTGAGATTTTAACCAGTCCCTTATCTTTACCCTACTAACGTTTAGACCGTCTTCTTGTGCCTTTTGATACAGCCTCTCAGCAGATTGGTAACCAGTTGATGGGTTGTAGTAAATATCTCTTAGTTCTTGCTCCATATACACTACATGATGTGTAAATCTAACAGCACCTCACCAACGCTAACACTGTTATCGTCCTGATCTGTTATCTTGAACTCTAGTTGGTTGATGACTCCTTTGTTTATTGGGATTTTCGACCCAACACCAAAATGTTGTACAGAACCCTTAAGTGTCTGTGTACTAGTTATTGGAAGTACTGCGATACAACCACTTTTGCTACCATTAACTATGTTATTAGATCTGTCCACGATACTAGACGTTACTTGTATGTATTTCAGTCCTCTGTTAACATTCACAACGTTGGGACTGGTTTTTGTGGTGGCTATTGTAGTGTTTTCGTCAAACCCTAAAAGTTGTCCAAATTTAAACCGTTCTATTTGTTGATCAGTTGTTATCGTACACGTCGAGTCGTGTCTGTTAGCTACTAGCTTCACGTCTCCTAACTCTTTCAAGTCGTCAGCGATCATTTTAAAGGTGTGGTACCCAGGACTAAAAACGTGATTATTACTGTTGTAAGTTATCTTGTTGTTAGCTGTGGTTACGTTAACGTAGTCCCAAAAGATGGTTGCCTCCTTCACTAGTAAGTGAGGGTCTAAGTTAGTTGCTAGAGTTGACTCTGGTAGGTCTACAGTTTTAGTTGAGCCACTAATCAATACTACCACTCTCATATAACGTACGGTATGTTATGATGGATGCTTTCAAAAGAAAGTATCCTTATGCTGACAAGAATAGGTTTTTTCTTGACGTTGACGACAATATGCATATACATATATTCTTCGTGACGAAAACTAATATTGGTGACGTTAGTGTAGACTCAAGTAGGTTTAAGAGTAACCCGGAGTATACTAAGTATCTAACGATAAACAAACCAATGATAGTTAATCAGAAAGAGATAGCTAACGCCGTACGCGTGGCTAAGCTGAATCTAGTCAAAAAGTACCCTCACATCACTTTGAGTAAGTTTGAGTTCGATCCAACTGTCTCACAAGATGGTGAGGTTAATGGCGTTGACATATATTTTAGAAACAACGACATCATAAGCACTAACATAACTAGTGATACCTTCAAAAACGACAAGAGTATGTGGGTTTGGTTACACAACAACAAGTCTAGTCACGACGACAAGTTTCCAGAAATATGGCTATCTGGTGGAACTATCCAACCATTGTCAAAAGGTCGCAAGAACCACTGGGGACTTTGGGATGGTTATCCAACGGAAAACGTGTTGAACTACCCAGTGAATAACTTTAGAGTCTTCGTTAATCGAAAGAGCTACTTTCTCTCAAAGCTACCAATATTACAAATCACCACTTCAAAGACAAAGTCAAAGTGGGACGACAACGAGAGCTACTATAGAGTCGTGTTTGCAACATATTGTGCAAGTTTCTGTTGTGGAGTGTCGTTACAACACTTATCACCCTCGCAAGGAGTTCACCCTGTTATCACAAGTGTAATGAGGTTCCATCTATACTTTACCATCAGAAGACTTCTCAGAAGGATGGAAGGTGGTGAGAGTATGAGATCGATAAGTAGAGAGTTTGATGCTGGAGAATTGTATGGTAAGACAGACAAGATTCCTAAAAAACATTACTACCAGGGTAAAGTCCTTGCTGACGGTACAACAGGTGAGGAGAGAGTCTTCACGATTAACGACGTTAAGAACGACTACAAACGATACGTTCCTCTGGTGTCGAATGGTTTCACCAACATTGGGAGACAATATCTAAATCAGTCCATAGAAGCCTTTGTTTACTCCACACTTGGTGCACAAGCGAGAACACGTGTGTCAGCCGTTGGTGATTCAGCAGGCAGTCTAGAGACTCAACAAGAGTTCCGAAAGTTGGTGGAGGACAGTGTTATAAACTACGACGTTTCAACGTGGATTCTCAACATGAACAAGTCGATTAAAGACACTAACGTTGTCCAAAACCTTGCACTGTCACCGTCTACGTGGTTAATGCCAAGTAATGTTGTAATCCTAAAGAACAAAATCGCTGGGTACAACAACCTATTGAAGACTGCTACACAGAGTATGAAGTTTGGAGTAAACAGTGGGTTAAACTACACAGAAACGACGGAGGTCAAGAAAGTACACCAAGAAGGTGGAGAGCATCTGGAGACACTTGATAAACCAAAGGTGACGAATCGTCTGACACCAAACGTGATACATCAGGAAACACTTGACAAACCAAAGGTGACACATCAAGAACGTCGTCTAGAAGTGACACCAGACAACACAGAGTTGGGGCTAATTCTAGTTGTTTCGGCTGTGTCTGGCTATTTAGTGAGCAAATATGTGTTATAGCATAATGAGTCTAAGTTATGGATTTGAGGACAGAGACTACGAGAGCGATAAAATACTAAGAAGAGCGAAGAGACATCTAGACAGTGACCCTAAGTTAAGTGTGAGTGGTGGGAGGATGTCTGGAGACATAGATATGGCGTTCAGGACACTCAAAAACATAGCAGATCCAGAAGATGATTGGGATGCTATCAATAAAAAAGTGTTGGAGTCCGTATACTTATCGCAATACTTTAGAACGCAGTCCTATAACGTTCTATTTGACTTTAACGTCACAAACCACGCTGTGAGTATGGTAGAATACCACAGTGGAACAAATAAAGTGAACACCATTAGAGATAAAACGAACATGTTAGTGCAATACGATCCAACGTATGGTCCTATTATTGGTGTTAGCAATGGTCATAGCTTCCTATCCCCTGAAATAACTCCAATTCCGTTTGAAGTTGGAATACATTTTAACTGTCCACGTATGCAATACTGTGACATATCCATTTTTGTGGTAGTGAGGTTAGCCATGAGGGTAACTACGAAAGATTGGGAGGCGATTATCTCAAACGATGACGGATCGTGGGACAAGTACATAGGATATAAAGGAGGCGATAAATTATCGTATGGTGGTGGCTCTCCAGCAAAGGAGTACACGTGTACAATCCCAAATAACATCGACACCACCAAGAGACATATGATATCAATACATTGGCGGATGGGTAACTCCTACGTTAAGGTGAACAACATAAGATCAACAGACTCAGACTTCACAGCTAATTACGAAGAGATAGGATCTCCTTACGTAACGATCTTTGGAGTGCATCGACCGAGAACACCACTCTCACCCTACAAGTACCCGTCTATGATAGAGTTCTACGGTGTTAGGATTATCTCTGGCTACATGACGAGCCGAGACATAATATTAGTTGGTAGAGATATGATGAAGGAACATGACGTGAGTTAAGATATATGAGGAAGAAGTCAGTTGTTGTTTTCAATCACATATCAAAAGATATGTCAGAGGAAGAGGTGCTAGAGCTCAAACGTTTGTACGCGTACTACCACAAACTAGAAGCCTGTTACAAATGGAAATACAAGAGGTTGAAGAAAATTAAACTATCGCGTTAAACATGACTAGCATAGGGTTAACGACAGTAGGGATTATAGCTGGATCGATAACCGCTAACCCTCTAATCATTGCTTGTATTAGTGGTCCTGGTGTGGTCATTCAAGGCTACTTGGCTAAGTAGAGTTGAGCATTGTAAGTTTGCGCACACTAGCTACAAAAAGATACTGACACAACTAAGATCGTATCTTAGAGGTCTTCCTTACAACGAGTCAATGTTCCTCTCAGACGTTAAAGTGTTGGACGATAATGTGACTGACTTATGTCCACCAATCAATGGAATGGTGAAAAGGTATAATAAAGTATACGAGACACAAGGGGGGTCCGATTCCGACCCTCTAAAACAGGGTGTCAGCTTTTCTTAAAAGTAACTGCTACTTTGAAGACTACAATTAAGATGTCCTAATAGTATGTAAATAGTAGTAAAATATTAAGACACTACATGTGACCCCCAACTGATAGTATGTTTGTGATCGACAGAAGGGTCACTTTGACCAACACCCCGTTTTGGGGTGTTGGTCAAATCACGTGTTTGTGCTATTAAGTGGTTTACTTTCTTAAGATGACTACTACTTAAACACAAAAATAAAACATGCGGTATAGTATAGGTGATGAGTATCACTAAAATATTTAGAAATAACGACACGTCAGTCACTACTACAAAAGATGGAGATAATATTTGGTTCTACGGAAAAGAGGTAGCTGAAATCTTAGGATATAAAAGACCTTCCAAAGCGATACAACAGCGTGTGAAAGATGATGAGAAAAGAAAGGTTCAAAATCTCAGGTCCCAAATTGGGACCCGAGATTTCGAGTGTCAAAATAGACAAATTCAGAATAGGCAAGTTTGGCAAATAAATGAAAGTGGTCTATATAGACTAATATTCTCGTCTAAACTAGAGTCGGCAGAGACTTTTAGAAAATGGGTGTTCTCAGAAGTTCTACCGTCTATAAGAAAAACAGGTGTTTACACACAAAACAATCAGTTATCAATAATGAATGAGACAGACTTGCACTATGACATTGTGAAGTACATTAGAGAGTACTATCCAACAATAGTCATCCCAGGGTTGGGTGAGTACCAAGACACATCTACTAAAAGAATAGATGGATGGAAGAAGGGTTATAGTGGTGGACAACCAGATTTGATAGTTCCGCAACTACACAAGAGACATAACGGTTTTGCTATAGAGTTCAAAACACCGAAAGGTAATGGGGTTATTAAGGATAATCAGTTGAGGGTATTAAGGAGACTAAGATCACAAGGGTACAACACGTTACTATCCTCAGACCAACATGAGATAATACATTTCATAGAGACATATATGAGAGACTCCAGAGTCCTATGTGAGTACTGCAATAGGAGATTCAAGAGTGAAACCACACTATCTAATCACCAAAAATACTTTCATCGAATACTCTATCTGTGAGATAATCTGTGAGATGATCTGTGAGATAATCTGTGAGATGACTGTGACTAGATATCACATATAGTATAGATGACTGACAGTGAGTCCGTACCTATTATAACGTCGACAACAAGGACCAAAGACCCTAAGAGAGTAGAGGCAGGCAAACGCTTGGCTGCTATATCTAAAGCAGCCAAAGAGAGGAAGATGAGAGAGAGAGTGATAAGTGAGGACGATAGTTTTAACTATGGATACATCATAGGTACTATAGGAGTGGTAATAGCCGCTAGCTCACTGTACTACACGATGAGGCAAGACAAACAAGTAGTGACCGAAGAGCCTAAGACCGTTGTTATAAAACCATCACGCAAGCTCGACAGCCTCGATTAAAACATATTGTATAATATATGGCATCAATAGATAGAAAAGAACTGATGAACGAGCTATACGACGCAGCCCTTGTGACTGCTGGAGCTGTAGCCGTATCAATGGCATCAAAGAAAATACTAAAAGAACCGTTGGATACCCCCGAATCAGTGAAGGGCACCCTCAAGTTAGCGACTGCTGTAGGCGTTTCAACGCTACTCGTTAAGTGGGCGCAGAGCAAGAAATACTTACCTATTGACCCGTTCTCAAAGTAATCTAACGTAATACATAATGGCTAGTGTGATAGCGGGTGGTTTGTTCAACGCTATAGCATTCGCAGGAGCTGGATTTATATTCAGCAAGCTAAACCATACCGGCTACGAGACGGAGATAAAGAGACATAACAAAGCATTGGAAAGTCTCGCAAAAGCGAAAGAAAAGTTCTACGAGAATGAGATTCGTCAGAGAGACAAAATCCAGGAATTAAGACAACAGTTGTCAGATGCTAACGCAGATATAAACGACACGAACCACGCTCTGGATCAACTAAGACAAGTACTGACTATACAGTATGATGGGAAGACGTTTAGTAAAGAGCCTGAGTTATCAGACTATTACAAACCTTCAGATGAGATGAAAGAGTATCAAATGGTATTCGTCGGAGTTGTTGGGATACCTTTAGGTTACTTAATATACAGAGTAGTATAATGAGCACTACTTTGAAGGAGATGGCTATGGAATTTGATAAAAAGCGTGACTCAACACTCCAAACTAGTCAGATAGAAAAGTTGGAACAACTACTATCAGACGCTTTAAAACAGGTCGCAACAATAAAATATGAGTGGGAGACACTCAACCACAAAGTTACTACACTATAGTCTAAAGGTATATATAGTATACTAACTTAAATGGTTGACGAACGTACAATGAGAATGTTCTATGCTGGGTATACATTGGATGAGATCGCATCAAAAAAGTGGAGTGGTACTACACTAGGGTACACATTGGACGAGATCAAGAATGGAATTAAGAACACGAAAGCAAAAAAGTGGTATGACACCACATATTGTTACAAGTGTAGTAACCACAGAACCCAAATCGAATATGGTGTATTTAGTTGTAATAAGTGCGGAGAGACTACCTACGGACGCGTGAGGAACTTTGTACCTCGCATTTGGATGTACGGGAAATCGACTCACAGTTACAGTAAATGGTTAGGGAGAATGTTGACTGGACTAGTCAACGAGAGTGACATACCAACAGTTGTCAGTGATTTTATAGAGATAGTGTGGTCTCTTAAAAGAAACGAACTTATTGCCAAGAATATATCGAAATATATATTCTATGTTATAAGAATATGCTCTAGAAGAGGTATAAAGTTGAGAGGTAGTCTTAACGATCTCAAACCTGGTAAGGTCAAGGTGCGATTCGAGTATAACCTGTATAGTGTAGTATACAAGGATCTAGGTTGGGATGGGAGAAGAGATCCATACTACAAAAAGTGGGTAAATAAAATATATAGTAATATATATAATGGCAAGACCAAGAATTTACAAAACAAGAGAAGAAGCTTTAAGAGCAGTCAGAGCGCAAAATAGAGAGTGGATGAGAACTCACAAATGGGTGTGTGAGACATGTGATAGACCATACCATGTGACCTCTAAATATAGACACCTGGAGACCAAAAAGCATTTTAGAAATTTGAACATCTAATTTTGAACTATTTTGTAATGTCCATACGCATAGCTAGATACACCATCTGGTAGTATATGTCGCTTGTCGTCAAAGCAACTTAAGGATATCTTATTTATTTCATAGCTTCCTAGTTGGTGACTCTTGCTGCGAATAGTTTTAATTACGTGAGACATCTGCTCACCATTTGTTAGGACACTTTTATAGTTGTCATGTCTTATATTATTTCTAATGGTACTCTTCTTGATACCCTTAGCAGTCTTCCCACCTTTTCCATCCTCTTTTATGTAGCTATACATTTTCGACCTTAAACCAACGAACTCAACTATTGGAACTCCTAATGTCTCATCCTTCATTTTACCAATAACCTTCTTGTTAGTTAGGTTGAAGTAAGGAGATGACTTGTCATATCCACTAAAGTCGAACACTTCTTTGTTAGCGTACATGTCTTTGTACACATCCTCCGTCTCAATCTCATACATTAGACTGTCCGTATCTGTGAATAGTAATTTGGCTTTGTTGCCATATTTCTTTTTGATGTTACTGTAGTGGAAGTCATACATCAATGTCTTTGACAAGTCTATAGAATACACATACCTACGTATGCTGGTCTATTTAGAGTTAGTATCTCTTTGATCTTGTGAACTGCTACCAAGTTATTGTCAAATATCTTGCTGCTCACAAAGGTTGGTTTTGACGTTAGTTTCTTCAGTTTCTCCTTGTCTGTCACTAACTCCACATTCACACGCTTTCGTAGATTCTCCATAGTCTTTCCGAATACACTATTGTTCATAAGCTTGAAGAAATCCTTCTCAAAGTCGTTCTTAGCTTGGGTTCTCTTGTCTGTATTAAAGTCAATGTATTGCTTGAGCCATGGTGACTGATCAAACTGAAGTACTCTATGACTATGTATCTTCTTGACCTTCATTCCCAAACTCTTGTATAATTGTAGGTTTCTATAATGAACAACGTACTTACTCTTACCGTTTAGGTTAGGTACAAGTTTTGCAACCTCTCCAACAGATATCTTAAACTTGTTTTGGATTGTCTTACAATAGTTTGATAACATATCACTACTTACTTTCATCCTCTCAGGGGCTAAAGGATAGTCGTTGTGAAGATCGTGCAACTCCTCTGGATACTCTAAATCAACCTCGAGTATCAACCCCTTGTCTGAGTCGTTGTTATATTTATCTAGATTGTTGATGTCAAAACCTTCGACCCACTCAAACCCACCAGTCGGTAGATACTGACACATAGCCCAACCATAAAGGTTATTCGCGTCTAGGTATACGATATGTTTCGACGGCTTACTACTATCATACCCCTTCATGTACTTGTTATTAGCTTCTCCGTGTCTATGTGTTATACAGGAGACACCACCTCTCATTCCTTTCTCAATAAACTGAAACATGTCAATGTTAGTCATCAACTCTAGCTCCACTCCTGTCATCTTTAGAGCAGCGTCCCACGACAGTCCAGGTGACGTGAAGTAATGACAAGGATCTAACTGGTAGTACTGTTTACACGTTCTTCTAAAGTTCTCGAACACGTCAGCCAGTAGTAACACGTCAGACTTCAAGTACAAGTCGTGGTACTCACCCATGTTTCCCACATCCATCTTCTTCCACACTTCTTGAGCGTGCTTGTAGTCTGTGTCTGACACATGCTCGTCGTTTAGGATGCTGTAGAAACTCTCCTTTGGTGGTAACTCAAGTTCGTTAAACTTATTGAAACTATCCATATAGTCATATGGGTACACACCTTTTCTCGACACCAACTCTAGCTCCTCACCTTTAAACAGTTCAGACGTATACTTGAGACAGTCCTTTGGCAGATTGTTCACCAGGTTGGCTAGACTAGAGCTCGTGAATTGGAAACTATCTAGAAACACTAGATGTTTACCTAACATGAATGCCATATACTTCTCCATATTATTTGGTATGACGTTGATTTTCAGACCAACCTTACCTATCTCCTGCATTATGAAGTGGCTATCGTATCCTCTTAGATTATGGAACACCACTGGTATTTTATTAGTCAGTCTATAGTTTCTGTTGCATAACTGATGTGCTGAACCTCTTTATTTACCAGTTACATGACAATGATCTCTAACTCTCACGTCTCTACGTTTATATTTTACATCACAAATATGACATTTAGTCGCTTCCTTGAAGTTAACCTTATCAGCTACGGTCAACACCATGTCCTCATTAAAATGTTCCTTTCTGACTTTCTTACAGTATTTAACCTCCTCTAGCATCTTTTTCATGAACTTCCTAACAGCATTCTTACCTCGAAACATCTCTACTGGTTTGCTATATTTATCATCATAACAGCACACTACTTTATACCCATACCCACAGTCCGTGTGTCTTTGGTACTCACTAGTGTACGATCCTGTGAGTGGTTTCACGTTGTCGACCTTCTCTGTGATAGCCTCAAAGTCTGCGTATATCACAAATGGTACCTCTAATTGTTTGTGGTAATTTTTGTACTCAAGAGTGCTATCTTCTTCATCTGGCATCTTGATCGCTTGCTTACCATTTACCACCATACAAACCTCCTTATGTTTCTCTAGAACCTCACTGGTAGTAAAACATTGAAGACAGTACCTACAGAAACTATTGCGACACTTATGTTTAGACTGACCGCACATAAACCTACAAAAGTCTTTGATGTACACGTAGTGTCGTTTAACACCATTAGTTATTAACAGTAGGTCCATATGATCCTCACACTTCTCCTCAGAAACGTAGATAGGAAATGTCTGCTTGTTCTCATACCCAAACACACTTATGCTGATATCATTCTGTCTCTCTATCTTGTTGTACTGTTTCGTATCCACTGGAAATCTCACTCCATCATAATTGACAGAACCTACGTTCTTCTTGTGCTTCGACACTCTCTGCGGATTCTTTCCTACAGGACACTTGTGCAACACGTGACACCACATGAAACACTTATCATCTTCATTCTTTATATTAACCAAACCTTTCGACGCGTTCCTCAACTCTTCCGGTAGCTCAATATAACTCGATCCTTTAAGAGGCTTATACACTACCACATTAATATAGTGGTCACTAACACTATCTACAACCCACCCAGACCCTTCTGACAACCACACAGCTATACGATTCACTATCTCCTCACTAGCTTGCTTCGTAGTCCCACTAATATCAACACTATTAGTCACTGTTTTAACCACACTATTGAAGAAGGCTTCCTTAATCACAGACTCACCGTTACCAATCTCTTTCTCTAGAGTTACTTTCAACGTCTCAGAAAACTTTAAACCTTTCAGTCTCTCTAACTCTTTCTGTAAAGTTGAGTCCACTACTCCTCTAGTCTTGACTAGTTGTTTTAATGGATCCTTATTGTCGATCACCTCAACACTATACGACTTGGTGTACCCTTTGAGAGCAACTCTCCTTTGTACTACAGTAGGACGCATCTTAGCAATAAGGTTAGTGATTCTCTCATACTCTTTGTCTGAGACCTCCTGACTTAATCGTGACCTCTTAACATATCGTCTAAAATCGCGTCTAGCCTTTCTGACCTCCCTAACTCTGGTGACTCTACTAATAACACCCTCTCTAGATCCCCTTCTAATAAGGTCCATCCACTTATACCCCAACGCTTTAGCATCAGCTAGATAGCTAGACATCCTATCTAGAAAACTCATCTTAATATTCGGTATAAATAAATTACCAGAATCCATAGCAGGATCACGCGCACCACCACTCGATAGTGTACCACTACGAGCGACATTACCACCCACAACAGAGTTACGTTTACGTCCAGACCTTTTCATAAGAGTCGTTTTATTATTTAATATAGCCAAGTCCTTAGACCCTTTTGAACCATGAGCCCCACTCAACTCATGACTTGAAATAAAGCCCGTATCAGGATCATGTGTAATACTGCTTGACACAGCCTTGTTACGAGCGACATCCTCACCCACAGCAGCGTCACGTCTAGACACCTCACTCTGTAGCTTACTAGCTGACACATATCTCATAGGCTCCAAACCATGTGACATATTGTCTATTAGTAGTCTCGAAAGTGGGGCTAACAGCAAACTTTTTCCATTTGAATGTCTCAACTTCTCTAGGGAACTAGACACTTTTTCCGTTTTTGGATTCTGCATATTTGCTCGAAAGTTATATGCGGAATCCAAAAACGGAAAAAGTGTCTAGTTACCTAGAGAAAAAAGTTGAGACATGAAAAATGGGAAAAGTGTGCTGGTAGCCCCACTTTCTATACTACTGCCGTTGCCGTGTTCGTCTCTTCCCGGTTCACCTGTTCTGAACAGCTACTCGCAGAAAAACACTACGAATAACGAGACTGCTTCATTCCAGCATGGAGCATTTAAGAACTGTAATGTCACTATAAATTGTAACTATAAGTAACTTGCGTTGCACTAAATTATTTAATTATTTACTGTAAATGACAGTGTTCTATAGTGTATGTTATCACTTTTGAGTTCAGAATGTTGAAATAAATATTTAACTGTTGAGTGTTGTCTTTTTTTATTAAACATTTACGGGGTTCCATTTATCTAGTTTTGGTTTCAAAGTTCACTCCAATAACCGGTGAATTATTCATACTTTGACACTAATATACTATATAACAAAACACTTATTTACTGAGCCTCGACCGCTGTTGTTGCCCTCGGCTTCGCCTCGGGCAACAACGGCGGTCTCGGGTCCACAAAACACACTGTTTCCCTCGGTCTCAGTAAATAAGTGATAATTATTATATGGCTTCGCTCGTGAGCGGTCTTAACGCAGCTTTTCTGCGATCTGATTGGTTGCTCAGCAGTATTTACAAACCGGTAAAGACTAGTCATTACAAAACAACTGAAAAATGTTTAAAAATTGCGAAACAATTGATGAAACGTGAGACATTTAAAAGAACTCTATAATAAAAACCTTATTAACTTCGCGGTAAGCCGCGGGCAGGATAATTTTGCCGTAACGACGGTCAATAAGTGTTTAGTCTTGTACTCTAGGCCTTATTTGTTTGAATTTACACATGTACACGTATCACAAATCCATATATACATCTTTTTGTCTTACCAACAAACCACCCATCCATCTTATCCATCCATCCAACCAACCAGCCAGCATTAATTTGTTGATGCATTTAATACGTAACCATTCGTATTATTATTTCATTGTAATTGTTGACATTTTTGCTGTTAAAGACTGACATTGAAAGATGGCGCAATAAGCAGAGACAACGTGAGAAGAAGAAGCTCGGTGAATCACAGTCTAAACGTGGACAACGCCCAAGTTTCACTGAAAAGAAAGCATGGAGTCGAGCCCAACAAGAGATTGGCTCAGTTCTTGACCCTGATGTCATGCAGCCAATTGTGAGGTGAGCGTTCTTTTTGTTGTACGTTGCAGGGAGTGAATGTCAATTCATTGCTATAAGTGGGTTGAAACAGCTGTTCCTAAATTTTACGCATAGTTCAAAACACGAGCAGCAGTGTTTTATCGGGTGATAAAACACGAGCCGAGTGTTTTAGACCCGATAAAACAATGCTGCAGCGAGTGTTTTATACGGCTTCAAAAACGAATGCATCTAAATAACCATGTTTACCAACTATTTCAGTGATTCAAGACATTTTCGCCGAGAAAATCGAAGGAAAGTTTATGTAAATTAGGACGAATCATTATCACCGTGTAAAGACACGATACGGTCATGATTTTCCTTTGTGTTTTCCTGATGAATTAGCAATGAGTTTTTGAACCCCACTTACAAATGAAACGTTTTGAAGAAATTCAAAGACAACGGTCTATGTTTATAAGTTGAAAACTGTAAAAGGTTGGTCTACTGCCGAAATAGTGCAGTGTATACGGGAGGTCTAACGTTTCGATGATAACAATAGGCGAGGTTGATAACAATATTGTCGCTGCATTGTTCAGCCATCAACACTGTTACACAGGGGCGGATTAACCTATGGGCAACTGGGGCACGTGCCCCAGGGCCCCGAACTTCTGAGGGCCCAAGCTTTTGAGGGCCTAACTCAAATTTGAAACGCAGGAAAAAAACAGACCACAAAAGCAAAAAATCATTTAAAAAATTAAAAATCTTAAAATATTTTACAGAATCATCATATAGATCAGTAACACACGCAGTGTACCCCACGGATTTAACTTCACAAAATAAAGAACAAAATTATTTTGTTAAAATAAACCCCAGACTCAGCAGTCAATCTTTATATTAGTAACTAATAACTTCTTATTAACCGAGAGCGCGGTCATTACGGGAAAATATCAGACCGAGGTCTTGACAGTACGGACCGAGCCCGTAGGGCGAGGTTCGTACATAAAAGACCGAGGTCTGATATTTTCCAGTAATGACCAAGCGGTCGAGGTTAATAAGAGGTTTATTATATGGCATGGATTTTTTTAAACAACATATTTTACATACGTTTTGAGTGACAGAATCGTCATTTTCAATCTTGTTCTTGTTCTTCTATTGCTTTCATGATAGTAAGACTCTCATTTAGATTGTTCATCGTCCGACTCGTACATGATTTAGTGCTTAATTTACTAAATTCGTTCAATTTTTGCTGCTTTTCAAAGTTTCCTATCGTTGTTCGCTCCTTTGTAAACAAAATGGCTGACAAAATCCGTAATCCGGACCGGTCCAATACGGGAAATAACGACCAGCACGTGACGTGTCTCAGCCAATCAGAGCACGCAATTTCACCGGAAGTAGTTTGTGCCATATAATAATAAGCGATAACTGTTCCCATGCAGCGCAGCCTCAGAGACCGTGGTGCAACCTGATAACTAGTTTCAGATGTTTGGGGCCCCACAATCTAAATTTGCCCAAGGGTCCTTAATCCGCCCCTGCTGTTACAACGTGTTAGTATACTGTAGTTAATCGTATGATAGCGAGTGCAATTAAGGATTTACACTGCGAGTGATATATCCATGGCAAAATTACAATGTCCATATTATCAAAATATTTTAGTTTTTCTGAATGTTTTGTAAGCTATTCGACCACAACCAAATCTTTAGAATACTCTATCAAGAGACCAATTGATATTTTCATGAGAAAACTACTTGCAAGTATATCTGAAAACAACCACAAACATTAACTATATTAACTATAAAAGTACAATTTGTACTTACTGTGCGATTGTGACTCGCACGTTTTGTACTCATTGACGCCTTAAAAACATCTTGTTTCATTACAGAACAATTGAACATTTTTCTCTCTTGGTGTTTTCTCTCTTTTCTCTCTTGGTGTTTTCTGTATTCCTGTCAAAATATTTACCCGAAATTTGACAGTGCAGGACAAGTAGTTGAAAAACCAAAAAATAAAAAATAGACCGCCATTTTTAATAATTTAATGTTATTGCACTCCAGTGAAAACGATTAGCATCTCCAAGCGGCCATGTAAAGTTCTGTTTATTATATTGAAATGATGAAATAGCCATGCTGATAACAACGAAGATATTATAGTATTTCATCGGTATCAATGTCATAAACTAGTATACACTTATATGTCTGTATTAGTAACTTACTGTGAATCCGTCTCGTCAACGCCCTCGTAAGCGCGTGTCTTAGGCCCTAAACGTCGAACTTTTCATGAGTCGAACTCAATGCAAATGAACTTAAACAAAAGAGTTTCCTAATTTACATTGAGTTCGATTCATGAAAAGTTCGACGTTTGACCCGGGCCTTACAGTACGTGTAATCTGATTTCTGACCACGTGGTTTCTGATGACGGAATTACGACGGGACATAGTGTAGTCCTTTGCGAAGTTGAGAATAGAAGGAACGAGATTTTCTTAAAATTTGAACTCGAAACTCGCAGCTTCTCATGGACTCGCAAAATATCTGTGCCCAAATTGAAATAAACAATACCTCGTTTTGTGTAAGATTTAAATCTTTATTTATCTCGTTTTGGTTTTTTTAGGAAGAAAAAACGGAAACCACGTCGTAAATACGACACGACGACAGAAACAACGGACGAGGAGAGCAACGTCAAACTTCGAGGTTTTCAGAAATTAGAGAGTCCGCGCGAAACAAAGGTTATTATTTTATATTATTGAAATAAATTTCTACTTTGTCGCGCGATAAACGTTTTACGATTGCTATTGTGATTACGCGTCCGTAGTTAGAAAAGCTCGCGCAGAAATTAGATTGCGCGAGAATAGACTGATTTGAAATCCAGTTTAACCAGTGCTTAAACGAAAGCGACTATTCTGCCGTTAAAATCTGGAACGAACTCCCTGATATCAAGAGTATTTTAAGTAATAGATAAAATACGAGCGGCAGATCTGTATGGGCATTTACAATGGCGAGTGCGTAGCACGAGCCATTGTAAATCCCATACAGATCTGACGCGAGTATTTTATCGTACTTGTGAAATGAACCAATGAACGATGCTATAGGCTTAATTAGTACTCATAACTTCATTAAAGATCGTCCTAATAAGCATTCATAAGTTTGTTAAAGATCGTCTAATCAGTATTCAATCTTTATTGAGCTATACATGTGACCAAAATACCACGCTGTGATTGTGGCTTAGCCTCGTTAATTATTCATGAATTTCACAATACACGACATTGAAAGAACTGGTAATAAATTATTTTATCTGTATAAAAATTTAAAGCACCTATCTCACGTTTGGGGATTTTACATATCCGTAATATTTGGGTCTTTCTTAGCAAAATCATAATATATATTGTCAGCCGAAAATGTCATCTTCATTTAGTTTTTCGCTTGTCAAAGTTACCGGATGTGATATCACAAGAGACATTCCAAACCAGTTTTCTTTTGTCACTTGCCACAAAAATGCCTCTTGTGACATCACAACAGCCAAAAAGTACATGAAGATAACATGTTGAGATAGGCAATTTAATACATTTTGTAGAAGTCTGCAGATTTTGGAAAATTTTTTTGCTTTGTTAACTGTAGCTTTTCTTGTCTTTTTAGCAGACCCAACATGAGCAAGATTCTCAGTCAGACTCAGATATAAGTATGGGTGAGGCTCGTCGTAGAATGATTTCTCTGTTAGACGACGCTTTCGCTTCTATGAAATCAAGTTCCAAAAAGCATTCATCCGATGCCATTGACCAACCAGATGGTAAAACAAATACCACGAAGCCGCAAAGGTATCCTCCCTCTGGATACCGTCCACCGTTGCACCCACGACCGACTCCCTCTACAACAGCCCTCCTGGAACCCCCACCAGCTCACGGTAGAGCAACTGCTCCCTCAGCTAGACACAGGCGCCGGTTCCTTGATTCACAGAACTCTTTACCATATCCGTCGCATTATTATCCAGGAAACTATGGCCGCGCTCCTTATCCCCCACCACAAACAGTCGTCACAAAAAATCCAGTTGTTGTTTGGGATCCTGCTGATAAACGAAGGTATGATCCACATGGGAAAATATACATGTGTAGGTTCATCCAAAATACAAATGAAGTTCATATGCAAGATCTTCCTGACTTTAGTTTATTCCCAAAGTTTTAGGATTTCTATCAATTTAGTTAAGAAGATATAGCTAAGAAAATTAGCATTCTTAGTCACGAGAGGACATCTCGTACAGGTAACAATGATAATGATAGTGTGAGTGATAATGATAATGATAGTCATAGCACAGGGAGCCGTAACGTCTATTAGTGAAGCGAGTCTAACAGTAAATCGGGTTTATTCGGTATTTTTTACACAATAATTGTATTAAATCGCTAATCAGGACAAATTACAGGCAACCAGACCAGAAAGGCATCGAATCAGTGTTTACATCAATTCGGAAGGCCGTTGACTGTGCTTGCCCCGCCCTCTTCGTTAGCGTCTCGCGCGCCGCGCGCGTATACGCCCACGAAGGGGCGGTCTAACGGCCTTCTTAAATGTGACAACTGACAAGCGCGCGATACGCTAACGAAGGGGGCGGGGCAACCACAGTCAAACGGCCTTCAGAATTGATGTAAACACTGATTCGATGCCTTTCTAGTCTGGTTGCCTGTAATTTGTCCTGATTGTCCACAAAATTAACAAGTAAGAACATTTTAATAGCGATTTAATACAATTATTGTGTAAAAAATACCGAATAAACCCGATTTACTGTTAAACTCGCTTCACTAATAGACGTTACGGCTCCCTGTGGTCATAGTCATAATGACAGTGTGAGTGTGAGTGATAGTGCGACTGTTAGTGTGACTGTTGGTGATAGTGATAAGATAATGATAGTGATAATAATAATGGTAGTTATAATGATAATGATGATAATAACTAATAGTTTGATTCTTTTTTTATTTTATTTTAGACTGTTAAACCAATCTAGTTATAGGCCTTATCCTGGTCACCCCTATACATACTCAGATACTTCTGGAAAGTTGCACTTTACCCCAGTTCAACACACACCTGACGGAATGGTAAATGAATGCCAATTGTGTATCTGTATACTAGAGTAATAATAATAAACTATTATCGGTTTAATATGATTTCTTAAATGGTCTGAAGTTATATACCTACATCCCCCTACGTGACATATTAAATTGAGTAAATAAAATGATTTTGGAAATTCTGCCATGGCGCAATCTGTTTTATACCTTTAAAGGGTAATGACAACAAAAATATTTGTCTTTCTGATTAACAAACAAGCTTATGGTAATCCAAGATAGCAAAACTACTCCAGTATAAAACAACACCACTAATTTTGACCAAAGACAATCCTGTAATCGACCATCTTCTTGTAATACTTTGCCTATAATATACATACCAAAGAGGAC
This sequence comes from Chrysogorgia sp. JL179-B06, assembly GCA_035772405.1. Lineage (NCBI taxonomy): Eukaryota > Metazoa > Cnidaria > Anthozoa > Scleralcyonacea > Chrysogorgiidae > Chrysogorgia > Chrysogorgia sp. JL179-B06. Next base: position 2,138,167 of record JAYKKM010000123.1, on the reverse strand, counting down.
AACTAGGACCTGCTCGACCCCTGATCTTCTACAATTTCGATCAATTTACGATCATGCAGGACGTGGAATGTCCTCCCGAACGAAATTCGGTTGAAGGAACTTACGTTATCAAACTTTAAATTCAACCTCCTGCAATATTACATCAGGGCATTGGAGTATTATGATCCAGAAGATCCGCGAACATGGAAATCGATTTGCCCAAAATGCAATTCTGTTCGCAGTCTAATTAATAAATAAATAAATATAATCAGCTGCGAAATTGGTGACGTCACAACCTGGGTAAACCTGATGAAATTAGTCTGTGCGTGGCCGAGTTTCTGCGGAATGCTCTTTATAATGTTTTGTTGTTCGATTGAAAAAGGTACTAGACATTCACAAAAATTGAGTTTCAGACTTAAAAGAAAAAAGACACGAGGATGACTAGATAAACATTTTGCTTACTCTGGTTGTAACGTCACACGCATATCGAAAATGGCGGACAGTGATTCAGGTTAGCAACATTGAAAGCACAATTAATTTGTTTTATTTGAAGACTTTGGATCTAAATGTCAGAACAGATTTTATTTTTATTAACAATTTTATTTTTGCCTTATTGCTTTGCTTCTTTATAGTGCCTATCTCACGTTTAGGGGATTTTACATATTCCTAATATTTGGGTCTTCCTGAGCAAAATCATAATATATCCTGTCAGCCGAAATTGTCATCTTCATGAGGCATTTATGTGGCAAGTAACAAAAGAAAACTGGTTTGGAATGCCTCTTGTGTCATCACATCCGGTAACTTTGACAGCGAAAAACTCCATGAAGATGAAATTTGCGGCTGACAATATATTATGATTTTGCTCAGGAAGACCCAAATACTACGGCTATGTAAAACCCCAAACGTGAGAGAGGCACTTTAACCAATTAAGCATTGATCAGTTTACTTGTACCTCATGTAGTTCGCTGTTTTGATTTTCAGTTTGTCCCTGATATGACAACGTGTTTGTTCCTTTTTCATCCTAGGGTGGTTTAGTTTGGTCTCCTTACGCTACAGAGTATGCAATGGACGACTTCTATAGAAATGTAAGTATTTCTATCTTTATGTCTGCACTACGCACTAATTAACATTCCCGTGATTATTAATTTGATGGAAAGGTGCCGAGGAAAATTAAGGTTTAATAGCGTAGAGTCTGGCTGCTATTAATTGACAAACAAACCAAATTTGACTCACAAATGATTGCAAATGAGCTATTTCTTTTGTTATGGCCGCAACTGACGTCATCTCGACGGAGCGCTATTTCACGCGTGTTTTCAAAATTTGTGAAACTGTTAAAACACAAGTGAAATTAAACCTTAATTTTACGAGGAACCATGTGATTACCTCTTAATCATATAGAGGGCAAAATGTATTCATAAATAAGTTAGCTACGCTTGTGAACAACATGGGAAAACCAGCTAAATGTCAAAATAGCGTGAAAAACAACTATACAATCCACTGAAAGTAAACGGTACATTACAACGAACTTTATTAAGTCAAACGTCGACTTAAGAGAACAGGGGAGCTTGGATTTACAAGTAAAACAACATGATAACTTAAGTGTTTCTCGCGGCGTCTCCACCAATCAAGGACAAGTAATTTTGCCCTGAATTTAGGAAAAACACCCTCCTCATTAGCCAATCATATTCGAGTACTTTTTCCCTGTATATGATTAGCTTAAAAATATCTGGATAACCAGCTTGGTATTACGGTTATGGTTGGTATTAGCGTTAGTATTAGTTTCAGGTTTATACTAATACATTTGGAGCCCTCGTAACATGAAATGGTCTCTATTTTGCGGCTTTGGCCTTTTTAACCGGCATAATAGGTATCATAGTGGAAGCTTAATAGTAAACACTTCTGTTAAATTATATAAGTGAACAACTTTAGCTTTTTGTGGAGTATTTGGAACTTTTAATGTATAACGTTCTTTAAACACTATCTTCATAAGTGTACGCCTTCGAAGCGGTAAATCTGTCGCCAGTTAGGAAAGTTTCTGCGATGAAATTGACATAAATTTCTTCCTTTCGAACAATGTGATGAATAAAATGCTTTTAAAAGTACATGTAACTACTACTACCACTACATACATTTGAAACTCGTAATATATACGCCTACCTAACTGTATTACAGTGGAACCTCCATATAACGGACACTTTTGGACCGCTGTCTAGAGGTTTTCTATTAATAAATAATTATGGCAGTGTCTGGACTTACTGTCCGTTGTCCGTTATATAGTTTGTTCGTTAGTAGAGGTTCCACTGTATCTTCCAAACCGTCGAATAAAACCTATATATCTGGTGGCTGCAGAATTGTATCCACCCTATATTTTTTGTAGCGAATTTATCCGTTGGATAGAACTTATTCTACAGATAAGTTATACAGTCTTGGAAAAACCGACCCTTGGTTATAAGATCACGTCGGTTTCCCTTGGTATCGCACATATACTGTATTTAAACCTCATTATTTAAAGTGCCCATAACCTCAAAATGTTTTATTGTCTTGTTTGGAAGAACTTTTAAAATGATAAAGTAACTTCTTTTGAAGATTTTCGTTTCTTTGCTTTCTTTTTGAGATATATCAGTTTGTTTGATGCAAATGTCTGGAATTTCGTCACACATACATAATGACTTATTGGAGAAATGTGTATATCTCTTTCATTCTCGAACGAAATCCTTTAAAATCAAGAAGTTTGGTGTTGTGGGAGAAACGCACACACGTGTGGTTCACACTTTAGTGTTTTTATTTCATGAATGCAAAGATATATAACATTCTCTGATAACTCATTATGCATGTGTGACGAAATTCCAGATATTTGCATAACAAACAAACTGATATATCTCACAAAGAAAGCGAAGAAGTGAAAATCTTCAAAAGAAGTTACTTTATCATTTTAAAAGTTCTTCTAAATAAGACAATAAAAAATGTTGAGGTTAGGGGCACTTTAATCATGCTTTCTACATTTTCAGGTTAATGGCAAGCTGCAAAAGCAGTATTGTAATTCACTGGTCTTTTTGTCATGATTTCTAGGTCAAAATGCCTGAAACATTACCAAACGAAAATGAAACCTTTTTATCACAAATGCAAGAGACTCCTCTCTCCTCTATACCTGAGAGTACGGCTGCGCCACATCACACTGTCATTGACATGGGAGGTTCAGGAATTACCAATGAAAATGGATCTATGACTGGTCAGTCAGCTGAGCCGCTTGTGCGAGCAATCAAGGATGAACTATTTCGCCTATCTAATGGACGGACTCCTGTAAAGCACTACTAGTTTGCATAATAGGATAAGTTGATCGTGGAGATGCATAACTCTATATAAGGAGTTTGGCCTCGTCGAAGAAATTGTCTCGTCGATCGACGGATGATTCTCTCAACAGCAAATACACATGAGGTCGGAACTAAGCCTAAAATATATTAAGAAATGGATAGCAATAGTCGAGCGGGAAAATTGTTCAATTTGCGACGGAGCTACAGCATAAAAAGATGGATTTTCACATGCTTTGGGAAATTGGATGACTGAGCCTGTTATCGAGGCCACAAGAAAAGTTCAAATATTCTGGAAAAAATTCACACAATAATTTATTTCACATCCGCCTAATGCTCAGTAAAGTTCGCGGAAAGATTCAGCAACAACTTTTATCGAGTTATTCCATGCGAAAATGGTGATACTAACTTATATAGCGAATGAACTTCGTTCGTTCGGTTGATCGGTCGGTCGGCGGTCGGTCGGTCCGTTCGTCCGTCCGTCCGTCCTTCATTAACGCCACTTCCTTATTCATGATCTACTCACAGTAGTTGGGGTGTATTTATTCATCCATATATTTATTCAATCGTGGTTAATATATTAACAGATACTTAAAGGACATTGGCGATATAGAATAAGTACCTTTTCGATCAAAGTACGTAACTTAAATAGCCGGAATATAGTAGTTTGAGGTTGTAAAAATGCTCGTAAAGAGTATTAATTACACTGTCAAAGTTGCTAACCTAGCAGGTCAAGCACATTAAGCACGTCAAGCAAGATATTCCTGAGGCTGGCCGGCAACGACTTACTTCCCCAAAAAACAGCAAAAACCACGACGAATCATTGTCCGCCATCTTGGATGTATTTTCAATATGCGTGTGACGTCACAACCAGGATAAAGCGAAATTCTTATCTAGCCATCCTCGTATCTTTATAAGTTTGAAACTCGATTTTTGTGAATGTCTTTCTTTTTCAATTCATCCACACCATGTTAAAAAGCATTCCGCGGAAACTCGTCTTTTCCCGGGTGTGACGTCACTAACTTCCCAGTTATTTGGCAAAGTATTACAACAAGATGGCGGATGACAGGATTGTCTTTGGTCAAACTTAGTGTTTCTGTTTTGTACAAGAGTAGTTTTGTTTACTAGGATTACCTTCGTAAGCCTGTTTGTTAATCAAAAAGTCAAAAATTTGAAATTCTTATTTATCTTACCAATATCCTTTAACGGAAAGAGGATTTAATATATTCATAAGTGTTTAAAACACTTTATAATTAACAGATATATTAAAGATTTATAAGATGTAGTATATTGAGCTTTGTAAGTTTATAACTACAGGAAATGTTATTAAATTTGAGAAATAATTTAACAAAATATTATATTTATTCCGTAGAAATGCCAGTAACTCTGGTCAAATTAGCACTTGACGGGGTATTTAAAATAATTTATCAAGTTTTTATAATCGTGCAACTTGTACATAACATGAAATTGAATATTTATATATATATATACTTTACTGCGCTATGAAGAATAAAATTAAAATTGCTGTAAAAATAGAAAACTGTGTCAAATTTCAGGGGTGGCGATACAGGGGAAATTGCTCCCTCAACATCTAAGAAGGGTGGGCCTTGCCGCACCCCTGCATGCCACAACTACTGATCTCGAAAGAAGACTGGATCGAGCAACTATTGTTTGGTAAATGAAGCCAGAAGTCCACCATTACTAATGGTCGTAGCTAGATCATATGTACTTCTAGTACGTATTCCATATAAGGAAGTGGCCGACGAGCAAATACAAGGCATTGACGAGCAAATAGAAGGCACTCGTACCAGCCCACTGGATGTGGGATTGTTAACACGTTACGCTATCTTCGATTATCCGCTCTTTTTAAGAAAACTACATTCGCTAGCCTGATAAGCTGTACGCATATTGTAAACAGATAGTAGCTTTGGGAGTTGATTATTTCTCAAGAAAACGTTCGTCGAAGACAGCCGAAAGTTCGTGTTTTTGTTTACAAGATTATCCGTATTGGGAAAATTATATTTTTGGGCATGTTAGATTATCCGCGCTTTTAAAGAGAACTAATTAAGTTAGCTACCGAGATAAAGCTGTACGTATGTTGTAAATAGATCATTTAACTTTCCTTTGATATATTCTATAGTTTTGGGGTTATTTCTCAAGAAAATGTGATATATTCTATAGCTTTGCGGGTTGGTTTATTTCTCAAGAAAACGTTTGCCAAAGGGTTAGGACCTTTGTTGGGTCGGTTACAATCCAATTAACTAAGAGGCTGGTACGAGGTTTCAACGTGCCAGCTATTTGCTCGTTAATTCACTCTATTTGCTCGTCAATGCCTTCTATTTGCGCTTCCTTATAAGGAATGGAATACTCGCAGTTGAGGTGACCGTGAGGTACTAGGTCTGAGTCGTCTTCTGGACGATCTTTTTTAGTATCCGCAATGAGAGATTGTACTGCTATTATACGAGCGGACATGCCTGTATAATTATGAAATACATCATGGAACTGCTAACCCCAAAACAACTTAGATCCTGACCCCCCGCCTAATGGTTTTCTAATACTAACCTTAATACTAATAAAAGGTCGTCCAGTAGACGACTCAGACCTCCGGTCACCTCAACTGCGAGTATTCCATCTAGCCACCAATGAGTTTTTTTGTTGGATTATGTGCTGTCACCATCCAAAAAATAAAATAATTTTACTATAATGAAACCAGAAAATATTTTTCAAATTACTGGGTAAAACGATTCATGACCTGCTTACAGATTACTGTTTGGTCCCTTAGTAATGGCGCCTGTCAAATTTCACGGGTTTCATTTTCTGCTATCGTTAGACAATAGGTTGCTCGATCCGGTCTTCTTTCGAGATCAGTGCACACAACGCGAGTACGTAGATAGCAGCCATTAGTATAAATACATTAGGTGATTATAGAAATTGCGTGCGCTGCAGATTGGTCGAGCTACCTCGGATTATTTCTCGATAATCACCTCCAGCGTTTTTTCAAGATGGCCGCCAGCCGATTTGTCAAAGTGACAGGAGAAAAAAGTCAAGAAACTAGTATTTTTTGAAGGAAAGTGGGAAAATGTGTATTTATACTAAAACAATTATTCACCTCAGGCTCCGTGAATATCGGTGAATAAAAACCTCGACTTCGTCTCGGTTTTGAAGATTTTCGTTTCTTCGCTTTGTTTTTTATATATTCCAGTTTGTTTGATATGCAAATGTCTGGAATTTCGTCACACATGCATAATGATTTATCAGAGAATGTTGTATATCTTTGCCTTCGTGAAATGAAATCACTAAAGTGTGAATAACATATGTGTGTGTTTCTCCCACAACATCAGAATGAAAGTGATACACAAACTCACAAACATTATGTATGTGTGACGAAATTCCAGACATTTGCATATCAAACAAACTGAAATATTCCAAAAACAAAGCGAAGAAGCAAAAATCTTCAAAAGAAGTTACTTTATCATTTTAAAAGTTCTTCCAAATAAGACAATAAAAATTTTGGACGTTATAGGCAACCGTATTAACTGTATGCATCTTACATAACTGTATGCATCTTACATTTATGTTGTAGTGTTATATATGTTAAACTGTATTAAAATGAAGCATTTTAGAAAGAAATATTGGTCTCATGTTTAATTTTGATATCCTTACTTCATATTATGAAACATAATTGCACTCCTATTCACCTGCGACCTGTTTTTCATTGGGTTCTATTGCGCATGTGCAGGAAGTTATCCCACATGCATACCACCTCGTTGAAATGTTTATTAATTCAACTGAAAATAACCATCGACACTTCACCGCCACGTCCTTAGCATGGGGAGAGGTACCTCAAGGATCGTTTAGTGAGAGGGCCGCAACCGCTGGACCTATACAAATATCAGAGAAACTTTAGCTTTGTTCTCTGTTAATTTTTGGAAAAGTTGTTCGACACGGACAACCTAAATCAACTTGACCATCAAGTCATTCATCAACGCAACGAGTTAAATTTTCTCGTGTTGCATCAGAAAATTCCACATGTGATACCTGAATAGATGTTTTTGACAATAGCGCTCCCCGCTTTTACCCATAATTATTGCGGCCATAACAAAAGAAATAGCTCATTTTCAATCATTTGTGAGTCAAATTTGGTTTGTTTCCACCGTTTCCTAGTAAAGGGGTGTTCACATGAGGCAGACCCGAGTTCAGGCTACACTACATTCGAACTAAAGTCAGCTAGCCCACGTTGTTTACACGGGTCCCGCTAAAGATTCAATTCACGCGGGCCTTAACTCGGGTCGGTTGCTATATATAATATGAAAAGGAGAAATAAGAGAACTTCAGTGTCGAAAAATACTTAAGTAAGAATACTTAACTAGGCTACGTATAGCAATGGACAACATTTCGGACAATGTGTCCTTATCCAGATCCGAAACTATTAATATACCTAAGTACTCTTACTTAAGTATTTTTCGACATATTGAAGTTCTCTTATTTTGGGGGCGACCGCCCCCCCCCCCCCCCCCCCCAATGGCCCCAAGACAGTTCTCGTGAAAAGTCTAAATCCGTGGAGAAGCTCGCAGGTATCTCATAATTCGCGTGGTCTTTGGCAGACGGAAATTTAAGGCAAGGGCATCCGGCTGGCTGTCAACGACGACATAGACTGTCAAAAAATTCAAAATGTGTTGGTCAGCGGCTAAACGTAACAAAGCTAAGTATCAATGTTCTTGCACCATGTGACTGACTCATGTGTTATGCAATTATGTAAAATGCGGAAGCTCCTGCTCCTTCAAGGCTTGAAAGTCTTATGAGCAAAAGGCTTGAAAGTCTTATGCTGATGTCTGTGGAAGCTGATTTATTGGAAGAGCTTGATTTTAATCACCAAATGTGTGATCATTACAGCAATATTGAACATAGCCATTACTATGGAGAGCGGATATTTTGTATCTTTCAATCTTTGTCTTTGCGTTTATAGGAGTCATCCAAAACAACAGAAACAAAATTTCCTTAATGGAAAAATTAATTGATTAAAATGTTCTGTACTTATTAGAAAGTTCTATGATTCTATGAAATGTTTCGATTTAGAGTGGTTTATCAATGAATCTCAAGGTATCTTGACTTGTATTGTGCCATGTTTTGATTTAGTAATAACAAAATTTTGCGATTTATGGGCGTCAGATTACTTTTAAAAATTCGCCTCAGAATGCGGGAAATGGTGTTTCAGAGACCCTAGAAATCCAAAATTTCCCGGGAAAGCATGCCCCCCGACCCCCCTAGAACTAGCGCCTTGAATATTTTCGCCCCCCCAAAGTATAGACCCTGGCTACGCCACTGGAACTTAGCAGCTTTCATATTTATTCTAACTAGAATAATATTAATAGTTTGATTTTGATTAGTTTTCATGTCCTTATACAAACCTTTTCCCACATACTAACCCGGCATTACCACCACTATATATAAGGAACTCGTACAAGGCTCTCGGCAACGGCCTCCGTAGCTCGCTGGTCAGAGCACTGCACTAGCTTCGCAGTGAAGTTGCATTTTTCGTAACTGGTCCCGGTTTGGTCTTAAAATGTATATATTCCAACACTCGAAATTTTCCTTCACCATAAATCCTTAGAACATGTAGTTTAATCGAGTGAAATGCCAAATATTACTTGTAATATACCAAAAGTCTTAATTCATACTAATCCTTAGCCTGCGAGCAGGTTCTCTGCGGGTTGGGGCGGGCGGCTACCCTCAGATATTTGTTCTCAGTCTCCACGCAGAAACCATATTATGAAGTATACTTTCTAGCAATTATCGTTTCAGAGCGCCAACATGAATTTGCGCACGAGCTTCTATTTTAATTTTATGACGCACGTACCCTGGCACACGAACTTGCGCACGCGCTAATGTTTATGACGCGCTCTGACAAGTACTTGTGCACGCGCCACTTTTATGACGTAATAATCATAATAGGCTCGTGAAACATGCACGTATGCCTAACCAGCTAATTTTCCGATGATGGCGAAGTCGGTAGCGAATGGTGGCAGGACTCAAATGCGTTCTTCGTGTCAGCTGCACATATTACCCAAAGGCCGTCATCCAAATCCTTTACATATACTAGAGCCAAACAGGAAGAGATTGACATCGTTAAAAGCGGAACGAGTGTTACTTGTGTTGGAAGAAAACATTAAAAACATTCAAATTGTTTTAATTCTTCCAGATATTATTAAATCTTTGGACAGATTCTCCGTTGTATTCGGTCAAGAGTTAAGCTTACTTCTGAAGGAGCATGAGGAGTCGAGGAAAAAATATGAAGATAGTGTTGAACTTCTCGAAGAAGGAAAACAACTGGAAAATGAATATAATGAATTACTAGAAATGAAGCAGAAACAGGGTTCTCTGTTTAGTGAATCAAGTTCAGACGGTAAAAGTAAAAACAGTCAGGCTGATGAAGAATTTGTTATCCGTGTGAATGGACAAAGTATGACAACACTACAAAATAACGTGGTTCTTGTAAGAGAAGAGTTGGCCTTCTCAATCAAAAACATTCTCCGAAAATTCCGGTCCGATCCAACGGCAATGAAGACAATATTAGGTTAGTAGTTATAGTAGTTCAGACAAGTCTTAATATCTATACTGACCTTGATGTAGCATAGTCAATGGCGGTATGGTCTGGTTCTATATTTTTTCTAACTTTGTTTTATCTTTTCTCCCTTATGCAAATTTGTGCACGGTACACATTGTATTTTTGGTATGATGAAGCAATCATCCAATTGCAAGGTTCAATCGTTCAACCATGCTGTTTCAATATTATTATACCTAAAACAAAGGGTTTGTGTACGGTGACCGTCCAACATAAATCGCAGCTCATTTGTTTAACTAGAAATAGGTGTACCGCAATAACCCCTCGCCCGCCTTCTCCACCGCCCCCCTATAGTTTATTTTCTCCATCCCAGTGAGCTCTCTATATATATAGCTGGAGGGCTATCTGCCAGTCATTGGCCAGGCAAAAAGTGAAGCCAAAGATGGCCGACTTTGCACGTCAGTTTCAGTCCCCTACGCGATTTATATATAAGAAATTACTGACGTACAAACCGCGCAGGGGACTAAAGTCGGCCATCTTGGGCTTCACTTTTTGCTCGGGCAGATAGCCCTCCAGATATATATATATATATATATATATATATATATATATATATATATATATATATATATATATATATATATATACTGTATATATAAAACTTAGAACGTTTCTGATTGGTCGATTGAAATTTCCATTCTCCATCGAGAAATGGAACATGCACGACAGACAATCACAAGGGTCTTTATATTAAATATATATATTACGACAGCTAACCAGAAGCGGCGTTATATTAAAACTATATTACGACAGCCAATCAGAATGGGCATTATATTAAATATATATTACGATAGCCAATCAGAAGCGGCGTTATATTAAAACTATATTACGACAGCCAATCAGAAGCAGCGTTATATTAAATCCATGTTATAGCAGCCAATCAGAAGCGGCGTTATATGCTGTAAAAATGATTTAGACGACATGAGCAAGCACTTTTTTTTTAGCCGGCATAATCGGGCGTCCATTCCTGATCCACTGCTGCTGTAGGATTAAAAGAAACAACTTAGTAGATGCTAATTGTTTATAAATGATAAACGTTTATTTTTGCATGCGTCTTATGAAAAAAATATAATACATAATTGGTGATGTAGATAATTAACAGTGGTGCACGTGTCGTTTGTTTAATTTACGAATAAGTATTGTAATCCGAGAACTGATTTACAGATTGCATTGCAGTTTACCATCGCAATAGCACCCTGATCTCGATACCAATGCAACTCTAGAAGATATATTTGAATATATTGCGATTGTTGTTGTAGGAGATTTTTAATTTTATGTTGAGCAAATATATTTACATATACATATATATTTACATATACAGAGCAAGCCCGTCATCTAACTGATGTAAAAAGTCATTTTGTTACCGCACTTGAACAAATGCTGTCGATCGTGAGAGAAAGGCTTCTTACAACACCTGTGGAATTGGAAGAAAGAAAGTATTACATTGGAAAAGTTGTGCAAAGGGAAAACAAGATTTTGAAAATCAAAGAAAAACTGCAACTTGAATACGATCTTCAAATGAAATTGAAAATGGAAGAGGTAGGTGGAGCTATGAAATATTATTATTGGTAATGCTAAACCTAGCCTGTATCGTAGCCCCGTGTGTATCTCAATCACGAGAAATAGAAACCCTGATCCTATTTCTTGTGATTGAAATAATCGTAATTGGTGTTTGCGCCTTCAGTTAAGACATGAAAAATATATACTAGAAATACGAATCCGCAATAACCTCCTCCCCCGCCTTTTCTATCCATGGTGCCAGACCTCGCACGCCGTAGCCGTGTATTTGTGTATTTGCAAAAATTTGCAAAAGCCCGTTTCGTCGAAGAAATGTTTGAACGTTGTCTCGGCCAATATTTAACCGATTTAAACTCTGAAAACAGATTTGGAATTAGCGAGTCAACATACATAACATACGTGTTTACTATATTACGGGAACGTGAGTACCTTCGTAAAAATGGTTTATGTACTTAGATATTAGTCGACTATAAGCCGGTCACTTCGTTGTATATTATTTTGAACGTTATCTCGATCAATATTTAACCGTTTTCAATTCTGAAAGCAGATTTGGAATTAACGAGTCAAAATACGTAACATACGTGTCTACTATATTACGAGAACGTGAATACTCTTCGTAAAACGGTTTATGTACTTAGAAATTAGTCGTCTATAAGCCGGTCACTTCGTCGTATAATATTTTGAACGTTATCTCGACCAATATTTAACCGTTTTCAATTCCGAAAACAGATTTGGAATTAGCGAGTTTATATGTAGTTCGTTGTCCGATTCAAACGGATCAACCAAAACGACACTTTATCTCCTTATAAGGAGTTGGACCTACCTACATGTATATATATATATATATATATATATATATATATATATATATATATATATATATATATATATATATATATATATATATATATATATAGGAAAATTTCGAGTATTGGAATATATACATTTTAAGACCAAACCAGGACCAGTTGCGAAAAATGCAACTTCAAGGCCTTCCGGCTGGAATTGAACCCGCGACCCTGCGATGCTAGTGCAGTGCTCTGACCATATATACTGTATACAGTATATGTATACAGTATATGTATATATATATATATATGTAACGTTCTGGCGTCATCTGTGCATCTATAACTGAACAGACAACGGCAAAATGGAATCTATTTGTTAAATAAATAAATAAATATATATATATATTATATATATATATATATATATATATATATATATATATATATATATATATATATATATATATATATATATATATATATATATATATATATAATATATATATATATATGGTAAGGATTTGTGGTGAAGGAAAATTTCGAGTGTTGGAATATATACATTTTTAAATATAAATATATATTTAATAAATAGATTCCATTTTGCCGTTGTCTGTATTCAAAAGGCTTATTAGCTCTTTGGCAATTTGTGGGGCATGAAAAAATATAAAAGAAGTCGGCTGACGTGATCTGGCGTGATCTGGCGTGAGCTGACGTGATCCGTGCATCTGTCCTCCAATAGATCATGGCCAACAACCAATGAGAATGCGCATAGTAAACAGGTTATTGTATAAATATATATATATATATAAAGGTTTCGTGAGAAATGGAACCTTGCCGCGGCGAGATTATCACTCTCGCTTCGCGACCTCGCTTGGGGACAAAAAGTTTTTAATTAGATATATTTATACATTAACTATCTTATAGAAAAAAGGTTAAAACATTTTATCAAAGTTAAAAACGAACGTTTTCGATCAATCGATCATCATCAGGTTGAACTGATCATCAGTTTTTATGTGGCGAAGATTTCTTATTAAGTATATTATATAAACAAATTACTAAAACTTATCATATTTGTTGTTATAAAAGTTGTTTTTGTTATATTACTTATTTCTATTCTTGATTACTCTTCAGAGAGAATGACTTCTGAATGTTTTAACATAAATTATAAAATGTAATATCTATAGCTATCTAATAACAGAGAAATACATAATACCATACAAAGCTTTAAAAACACAACAGTACTATTTGTAATACAAATAGTTGTAATACAAATAGTCCTTCTCGGCTAACTAGACCAATGCACTTGCCGTAAATGCTCGATTTAGTGCCGCGGCCCTTAAAGGGGGAGCTTCACCTCACTGGTTTCATGAAAATTCACAAAACTTGGACCATCACTATTTAGCAGATATTTAACTCTAATATGCAGAACCTATATATTTTTAGAAACTGCTGAACTCCTGAGTCAATATTTTTTTCATTTCGGAACATCGGACTGTTACCTGACACCGTATAATTAACTGGTATATGGAAAACTTGATTTACAGGCAACCTACGCCCCCCCCCCCCCCCCCCCCCCCGAACCACCAAATCTCATATACTACGTATTGCATCTTGGTGAAAGAGAGCGGCGCTTATTAAAAAAAGTTTTACAAAATTCTCATAAGACACAACAACCCAATTTATTACTTTATTAACACAAAAACCCAATAAATTCAAAAAGAACGTCAATATCATTGTCATTATGGCCTTCCTGATCATGACTCTCTATCCATAAATGTGGATCTACATCTGAATCAGTGACTTCCAAGGGATTTGTGTCCGGCTCGTTTACGATGAACAGCTGTGGCTGAAATAACTCGCCACCTTAACTACAGGCCTGGCCTTCCTTGAAACAGCGAACACGTCGGCATGGAAGACTGAAGGCACACGATTGAAATAATTTCTTTATCAACTTGGTTGGTAGATCAACCCACGAATCAATGATCAATTGCAAAACTCTCCCAGGTGGGGCTTTAAAATTTCCGCCTTCCGCTTCATCTTAGATTCCTCGGCGGATGCACTGGGAACAACCGTCTCTTTGACATTAATGAAATAAATATATACCCAATCCCAATCCCAAACTAAGAGCCGATGAGTGAAAGCAACTGTTGGAAGTAGAAGGAGTTGAACAAGTTGCTAGACAAAGTGTCGGGAAAGAGAAAACGAGAAATCGGTCTGGTTGTTCCTGCGAAGTTCAAAGCTCCGACAAAGGGGTACAGATTGGCGAAAATACTGGACGAGGAACTTCAGGCTCGCAAAGAATGATACACACACTTCACAAATCGTTTACATTTCAAACTCACTCAAAACATTTCCAGTTATGAATTAATTAAATATATATTTATATTAGCTTATCGTTTTGTTCTTTTTTTTACTGATTCGTCTTTATCGAGTAAGCGCCGCATCATTGATGCGAAGGAGCGGTGCTTATTAAAGTATTCTACTTCTAGAATAATTATCAATAGACCTTACCCATTGTGACGCACGAATCTATTAGTGACTACCGCTAAATGTACCACAATTCCTTTCGATCTTTCCCTTTTCATGTTAATGTTAAACTCCTTCTGGGAGACCGAAATAATTATTGCTCAACTTAACATCACAAAAAGATATGCCGAAAAGGATTCTGGTACAATGGATAAGGTCTATTACCGTCCCTATACGCAATTTTGTAACTTTTTGTGCATGTCCCAATGGTACCCAGACGTCGATCTCTCTGTTATATTATTGTTAAAACAATGGACGTGTAGACAAACCACGTCCACGCAATTTTTTATTGGAGCATGCACCAAATTTCCACAGACATTTCGATATTATAAGCGTGATAAACAAGCGGTACCAAGGGACAGCACGAAGATCAGCATCAAACCGGTACTCTGCTGTCAAGGGCATAGCCTTCGTCACTCCGGACTTATAAACAGCATACACAAGGGAATGGTCATGCACTAATACCGAGTATATATGATACGGGACAACATCCGATTCAAAAATTCTATGTTGGCGATCGACATGGATAAATTTGAGCAATCTGGATAGGTATATGGGAGAACCAACAGATAAAAAAGGTACAAGCATGGACGTCATAATTTCTGGTGGAAGAAATAAACGGCAGTTTTACCAATTCTTGTTCGAATAATGAACCAATGGAAGCATGACCGCACAGTATTCCACAGTGGCCCTATTGGCAGGACACCATTGATTCATAAAACATGAGATCTCAGAAACTACCATTAAGAATACAGGACAATTACATGTTTACTGACGCTATACGAACTGTTTAATGGCCTACTCGCAGATTATATGATGGATCACGCACTTGAAGGGCAACTTGGTTGTAGAAAAGGAGTATTAGGAACAGTGGACCAGCTACTTCGTGATGAGTGCACAGTGGCCGTGGGTGAAATTAAGAAACACCAACCGTATACTATGACTACCAGAAAGCTTGTGACTTCGTCCTAATGGTACATGACTGGATCCTAATGGTATATATGAGTGGATCTCCTAGTTATGTAATAAAAGTGATGAAGGAATTGATGTGCATGGAAAACCAAACTTTCAGTGAAGATATATTGAAAGAATATGTCGAGTGACAGTTACTCGCCAATAGGTAAATTCCCAAGCGAGATACCTATTGGTTTACCTCTTAAATTTCAGCCCGGGCTGAGATTTAAAACATTTAAATAGCTTTGTTTTATGCCATATTTGTTACCGCTTGACCGCTTTCGACACCGTGTTTTCTATTCTCCATTTATCATCGAGCCCGGGCTGAAATTTCTCCAGGTAAGCACTCCTTTAAAGACTCCCTAGGTACAGAATGAGTTTACCAGGCTCACGACTAAGTCCCCGTACTCGAAGCTTATTTATTGATGACCTATAAAACTTTATCATGAAATCCAGAATGACATATAGAAACGTCAATAGTACTATTGTACAAACAAGTGATGATGCTGGCGCGATCTATGCATGGGATTACGAAGTATGCCAAAATAGTATGCCATCGTGCAAAGATGATCAAAGGAGAAGGACTTCAAGTGTTGGAAGCACTAGATCCAGAAAAAGGGGGACCTATAAGTTTCTAGGTTGTGGACGAGCAGTAGGTGTTGATCGTAGAAAGATTCTTGAGAGAATTAAAGTACGTTTGACGCTGCCGACCTCCACTGCACGAAAAGATAGATTTACTCATATTTGGTATCGGGAAAATGTGTAGCAAATATAATATTTACTCTAATTTACTGATGGGTGAATGTGGTTAATGCCGTATTTGCTACAGTATTTACCGAATGCTGAGCAAATACGTT
Organism: Chrysogorgia sp. JL179-B06; assembly: GCA_035772405.1. Classification (NCBI taxonomy): domain Eukaryota; kingdom Metazoa; phylum Cnidaria; class Anthozoa; order Scleralcyonacea; family Chrysogorgiidae; genus Chrysogorgia; species Chrysogorgia sp. JL179-B06. Next base: position 2,121,615 of record JAYKKM010000123.1, on the reverse strand, counting down.
ATTTACCACATCTACCCCATCAGTAAATTAGAGTAAATATTACTCCGCTCCTTTCTGTTGTTGTCGGTGTTACCCTTGTCCTTGTCTGCCGTAATCAGTCTACTGTCTCTCCAACGTTGTTTGTTTGTTCGCTTCTCAGCCGTGCCTCTTGTATTGTAATTTTTATATATTTTAGATATCTCCAATTTGTTAAGTGTGATTTGTAGTACCTTTACTCGTGAGTTTGATTCTCAGCTATAAATTAAGTTAACTAGTTTTATCTGATAGACCTAAGGATTGGGCAGTCACTCTATCTCTACCTTTACTGTATCGTCGTAAACAAATTAATTGCTTAGGTATTTAGTCCTCATCTTCGTTACGAGCCTGTCCGATTACCGTTCGGTTGAGTGGTCTGTATATTAGAATGTGGTATATAGAGAGACAAGGGACGGAAGGGATTTGATCAGCTGTGAAGGATGCATCAGTGCAGAGGAGATTGAGAATAGTTTGGGATGAAGAATAGTGTGGAACCACTTTTACAACAAGTTGCAAGGACAGATGTGATTGAAACAGAAAGATGCGAAACAAAAGAAAATTTCAAGAAGAAAGTGAGAGAAGGGCTAGAGAAAACGTGGACCGATAAGAGAATGTATGGACAATATAAGAGGGACTTAGATAAAGAAGTGGATATGGGGAAGACATGGTGGTGGTTAAAAAATGGGACTTGAAACCCGAGACTGAAGCACTTCTGTGTGCCACACAAGAACAAACGCTAAGGACAAATTATGTGAAGTTTCATATAGATAGAACTAGTGAATCTCCACTCTGTAGACTTTGTGGTGAAAGGGAGAGCACATAACACACTTAACAAGTGAATGCAAGAAGATGGCTCAAAAAGAATTCAAGAAAAGACATGGCAACGTGGCTCGTATTCTACACTGGAAATTATGTGGTTTATACAAACTAGAGAGAGATGAAAAATGGTCGATGATGTAAAGATACTCTGGGATTTTAATATACAATGCGATCATGTGATTGAAAGCCGTAGATCTGATATTGCATGTGGTGGTGTTAAAGAAAGAAAAGGAGTGTAAGATTATTAGACATCGCAGTTCCAGGAGATTGCAGAATATGTCAAAAAGAAACAGAGAAGATAGAAAAATATGATGAGTTAAAAAGGGAAATTCGAAAATTGTGGACAATGAAGAAAGTAGGTGATTCCAATAATAGTAGGTGCCTTAGGAGCAGTTAGTAAGAAACTGGATAAGTGGATTGAGAAATTGCACAGCATTATTAAGGACAGCAAGAAAACTGAGAAAAAGCTTGGAAAGCTGAAACCTTTGGGACCTTAGGCTACTGGTTGCAGCCAGCTCCCAACGAAAAACATGACCAGCATAAGAACAAAGCTGTTAAATATATGACGACAATAATAATAATAATAATAATAATAATAATAATAATAATGGTGAGATAATTTTTTTAAATTTCATTTATAATTGTTTTATTCTCTTTTCTATTTCATAATAGGAAGAAAAGCAAAATACTTTAATTTACTTGCTAAAAGAGTCACTACACTGCCTTAACGAAACGGCTAGTAATGACTGTTCTAAGTTGCTGAGCGAAGCTAGCAAAAGAATTACATCTGATATTAAGTACAGCGAAGGAAAGCAAAGAAATATGGTCCAGGACAGTATTGAGATGAAGAAAACGTTTTGTGAAGGACTTAAAAACCATATAGAGGATGAAAGAGAAAAACGGAAGGTAATGAATAGAAGAATGAATAACAATACAAAAGTAAAATAAAAATAAAAACAAACAAGTCAGCATGAGTCCAAAAATACAGACACGATAAAAATGTTGACTTTAAATTTCGATCTCTCCATCTGACAAAGGATCTCCGCCTGAAACGATGGACATCTTATTCACTATTTCAACAGTATATATATACCTTTTAGTATTTTTGATACAAAAATATCTGCTGGGTAATAAATGGAACATTAAATGATAATAAAAGCAAAATAAACAAGCAAAACAAATAAATAAGCATGAATATAAAGCTAATGACGCGATAAAAAATAATTGACTTTATTTTTAGCAATCGATTTTCCGGGAGGAAAGCATAATCGTAATATTAAAATAAGAACTCAGCTTAAAATGTAACGCCATAATACGAAAGGTTTAAAACATGTTTATAACTAACGTTTTTTTGCGGAGTATTAAATTTACAAAGCTGAAAATATCTAAAGTGTGTATCAAAAAAACTGGAACCCTTAGAAAATTTATTATTATTTTTTAGGCATGTTGTAAAACATGGACTGGACTGTACTGGACTGGACTGCACTGGACTGATAAAACATGGACTGATAAAACATGGACTGATAAAACATGGACTGATTTGTGGACTAACCACAAAACAACAAAGATCCTAACCCTCCATGTTTCACCAGTCCATGTTTTATCAGTCCATGTTTTACCAGTCCATTTTTTATCAGTCCATGTTTTATCAGTCCATGTTTTATCAGTCCATGTTTTATCAGTCCAGTCCAGTCCATGTTTTACAACATGCCATTATTTTAAGGCTACGCTTACACGCGAGAGCAAAAGTAACCGGATTTTTATTCCCACGAGGATGCATAACAATGTGAATCCGGTTACTTTTGGTCTAGTGTAATGCAACTTAAAACAACTTATTGTGGTAGTTTGAAAGCCCTAGACACCTCTGAGCCACAGGAAGAGAAAAAGCTTTTCAATACTTTCACTATGAATATATTTAAAGGATTTAAAGTTATCTTAATTGCCCGAGGTGAATAAAACCATGTTTTTTACGCATCCATGGCTCAGATGTGTCAAGGGCTTCCCGCAAGCTACCGCAATAGGTTGTTTTAAAAGAATACTAATTAATTTTATGCCGGTATAGTTTTTTTATACACACTATACAGGGTGTATAAAAAAATGTGCAACCTCGGAATTTCCCAAGAAATCCACTTTTTTTTTATTAGCACAAAAGATTTTAGGCCTCTGGGAATTTAAAATAGCTTCTAATCGTATTCCAAGGGCATAACTGTCGAATTGCTAATAAATTTCGATTCAATTCTACTTTACGTGCTCGAGTTTGTAGTAATTGCCCCTGGAATACGATTACAAGCTATTTTAAATTCCCAGGGGCGAAAATCTTTTTTGTTTAAGAACACAGTGGATTTCTTGGGAAATTCCGAGATTGCGCTTTTTTGATACACACTGTATATACAGGGTACATATACATATAACGAGACCTTTAGAAATAAACCTATTGTTGTTAAGCACAATATTTTATGCTCCTGGGAATTTAAAATAGCTTCTAATCGTATGAAGGAGCATAACTGCATAACAAATTGTCAAAGTACTAATTAGTCATATCATCAGTTCGAATAAAAATGGTTCAACTGACCACAGAGCAACGAGTTGTTACTGTTTTACATTATACCGAGACTCAAAGTACTTTGAGTAAAACTCGTTGCTCTGTGGTCAGTTGAACCATTTTTATTCGAACTGATGATATGACTAATTAGTACTTTGACATTTTGTTATGCAGTTATGCTTCCTTCATACGATTAGAAGTTATTTAAAATTCCCAGGAGCATAAAATCTTGTGCTTAACAACAATAGATTAATTTCTAAAGGTTTCGTTTTGTTTTATACACCCTGTATATGTCTACATTTACATACGTGAATAATAATTAAACGGCTAACCAATAGGAACAAGGTGACAGGACAATAGGTCGCGCAATTAACGGACGAGAAAATAATTAGAAACAAGACGACCGCTAGGCGTTAACTCGGGCTACTGTAGCCTGCGTAGGGAACTATGATGCAACAAGATACTTCCCAATGCACGTAACTGACTTCAAACACTTCCAAGCAAGCAGCTGGCCGGAAAAAAACGATCGAAAAGAAAGAAGGAACATGCACTGGTCACATGCATAGATATAGGAACCTAGGTTTGGCTACCACATGTAAAATTCTCTTAATTTCCTAAATTTGGCTGAAATAATCTTAGGTCCAGTTTTAGGCTGGAAAGTTGCCTTGTAGGCAAATGTAATATATGCAAATATATAGTTCTAAGTAATCAGATACGGTTCTGTCAGTGCAGGGGCAGTTAAATTTTCCAAACTTTCAACATTGGCAAATGCACAGCAGTAAACAAACCGCTTCGATTACATGGAGGCAAGTTGACTCGGTATCCAAGCTGGCTCACAAAGAAAATGGCTATTTAGGAATCCCTTGTAATTCAATTTTGGTTTGTTTGTCTGAGTTTTGGTTCTATAAATAGCATTAACGCGCTCTATTGACAAATTAATGTCATGGTTAGTGCGCAAACTCAGATACCGCGCGCGCCAGCTCGCTTCCATGTAATCAAGGCAAAAAATCAGTTTGAATGTGTGTGTTTGGCTGTGCAGACCAACTAACAGATTGGCGAATGGCACGCTTGTGAGTCAGCCTGACAAGCTCACCTCATATAATATCAGGACAAATTACTGTCTCGATTAGTGAGCCAGCTCAGATACCAAGCCAGCTCGCCTCCATGTAATCAAGGACAAAAATCAGTTCGAAAGGTGTGTACAATGTATCTGGCTGTGCAGACCAACTAACATGCAGTTGTCAAACAACAACAACAACAATTTATGTGAGGTGAGGGACAATGGAAAATACACAGCTGAACAAGCTGTCACTGGAACAATAGCGAACAATAACAAACACTTCATCGATTTGAGTTGATCTGGATTGGAGTTGGTCTGGGTGTCAGATATGAGATGTTAATTTGTAAGCATTCATGATAAATAGATCAACAGTGTATCCGTGATTAAATTCATTTGCAAACTGAGCAATGACAATGTTCAATCAAATCCAAAGCTTAGACGACGGATAACAAAATGTGTGCACATTCTGACATTCATTTACCTGCGACAAGCCAAAATATTAAATAACGCATAGACTTGAAATTATAATTAAGCCTTTTAATTGAATTGTAATGATGAATCACATTGTGTTTATTTTGTATAACTTTACATACACCACAATAGACAATCCAAGCAAATGTAAAGAAAATTACAAACGGTAAAGTTACCTCAATACATTTAAAGTTTGTCTATAGTATACAGCGAGACTATTCAGGTAATGTCAACATGACAACAGCGTATTTACCACTGATCTAATAATGAACAAGATACTTCCCAATCCCAGCCACATAACTGACTTCGAACACTTCCAAGCAATCGCTGGCAAAAACACTTGACAAAAATCTAGACTCGGCTACCACAGTAGCCCGAGTAAAGAGAAAGAGGTATGGGCGATATGTTCTCGTTCAGAGAAGATTTATATTTAGATATGAGTAAACAGCTCTCTCGAATGAGGAGTTTGGCGAACGACAGGAAGAAATAATAGAAAAATCATCAGGAGATACGGCCTGTGACCAGTTTGACAAGAATGAGCTTCGATACTAGAAAGCGAAGAGGTTGCTCGTTTCTTACACGTCAAAGGACTTTACTGTTTAATCTCTGAATAGGGGTCTTAATTGTCCGTACCAAACAAATGGCGACTAAAATACACATTAAAATAAAATATATATTCTGTATGTTTTATCGTATAATGAAATGTTAAATATAGAATGCTCTCTCGATGGTATTATTTATACATCTATTGAATTTCAAATAAAATTCATATACTGTACATCTATACATTTTAATATCGTTATTAAATGGGATCAAAACAGAGCGCAACTCCTGATTTTTGAGATATAGAAGCAAATCATAAAAAATGTTTATAAGTATCCATAATAGAAAACGAGGCTTCCCACTACCAACTTTTCCCCCGTTTAAATTGTGTTAAATAGGTGTTAATGAATATAAATATGCTTTATGAAATATAGAGAAAGTTCAAGCTTTCAACAGAGGTATTCAACTGGATTCAAAAATATGATACTGATATGGGAATGCGACAGGTAACTTGAACTATTTCACTAGCTCATTCACTAACATACATCACCTGTTTTTATGTTGATATATATTGTTGTGGAAATTTCTTTTTATATATAAGATACTACTGATCTCCTTAGCAAGTTGTAAAATATTCAGGATATGGCCAACCAAACATTACTTGTCACTATTGACGTTGTGGGGATTATAAACCTCTTTCATAATGTCGGCCACTATAAGCTTATTAGGTCGTGGCTCTTTAGTTTTCCAAAAAGGTCGAAATGTGGGGAGAGGATGGGAAAGAGTTATTCGATTGTTTATAAAACTCGCTAGCCGGGAGTTAGGGTTAGAAAACTCGTTTTGGGGGAGGTTAGGATCTTTGTTGTTTTGGGGTTGGTTTTACCACGCCAATTCCAGTCCTCTCTCCACATTTCGACCTTTTCGGTATACCAAAGAGCCACGACCATGCTTATTAACCGTTCTGGTCTCGTTACAAAGCGTCCCATTTTACAATGAGTTAACATAAAGATTCTGCTTATTTATTTGGCAACCTCTTATCTAATATATGCAAATGTTTCAAATAATTCAGTTACCTGTTTGTTTAGATCAGTTAAATTTACGATCCAACAATTTTTTAAATATACTAGGTTCTTCCATCGACGTTCGAACATTCGACTAAACGTTTTTGAAAGCATAACCTATTTTATTTCTTGGCCGTTTACAACACAATTTCGCGGATCGTAGATTTGACTGATCTATAGTCGAACTTCAGGTAGCTAAATTATTTGAAAATCATTGTTGCAAGTATTAAAAGGCAGGAAAACGGTAGGCGATCTACTCGATAAGCGGAATCTTCGTTTTAATATTTTCGCTCTATGTAACTCACTGTAAAATGGGACGACATTTTCTAAGGACCATATGTAAATGGAGGTTCTGGAACACATTGGACAGCAACTTGACAATGGAAAACAAAACGACATGATTTACTTATATATGATTAAAGCCTTCGACAAAGTGCGTCACAGTCAAATACTTGTGAAGTTACGAGAGTTTAACATCTGCGGTAGTTCGGTTCGGTTCGCACTTGTTGGGGCGTAGGCAGCGAGGCAAAGAAGATGTTAGGTTTTGTACGTCGGTCATTAAGAGAGATCACTGACCATTGCGTCCGTCGCATCCTCTACCTGTCGATCGTCCGTCCACATCTCGGTTATGTAATCCAAGTATTCAGGTCCCCACAATCTGTAGAACTGGTTAGACGCACCGAATCAGTTCAACGACGAGCAACAATGACAACTTACAAACAACACTTGCAATCACTAAATCTACTTCCGGTAACATACTGGCACGAATACCTCGATTTGATCTTCTTTTTCAAAACTGTGAATGGCCTGGCTAAAATCCAAAGAGGACAACTAGAATCTGCTCGACCCCAGATCTTCTACAATTTCGTCCACGAAAATGTAGAACACTAACTTTCCAGCGATCATTCTTCACACGAACATGCAGGACGTGGAATGTCCTCCCGAACGAAATTCGGTTGAAGGAACTACGTTATCTAACTTTAAATGGAACCTCCTGCAATATTATACATCAGGGCACTGGAGTATTATGACCCAGAAGATCCGCGAATATGGAAAACGATTTGCCCAAAATGCAATTCAGTTCGCAGTCTAATTGGTATCCAACGCTGCTGCGTCTATAACAACTCTTGAACAAGAACATTCTTAAAACTATTTAATTTTTACTTTAATTTAATTAATTCTGGGACCGCAATAATTGGCGTACGCCGTTGCGGCAACCCTGACACTTTCATTATGTATATAGAGTTGTCGAAGCATAATAAATAAATTAGCCTGCAAGCGGCGGCAATTTTGTCGTTAATTTCTGATATAAATGAGCTACGGAGTAAAAATATTGTTACACTGTTGTATTTTCCTCGTAGGATGAATACGACGAAGTACTCGTTGATAGAGACCATCTCCGGAATGATTTAGATGACATGGGTAAACATTTTTTAGTTCTGGAGAAAGAATACATGGATATCCTTGAACAACGCAGGCTTGCGGAAGAAGCTGAAGAAGAGAGAAAGCGTGAACTGGAGATTAAAACGGCCGCTGTAATTCGTCTGCAAGCTTGTTGGCGAGGATACCGCGTCAGAAAACAGTTAAAGAAGAAAGATAAAAAGGGAAAGAAAGGAAAGAAAAAATAGCCATAAATACAACAACCTTTGTTAAACGGATCGTTTCCATAACCGATATCCTTAGTGGCTGTTCGACGGCCATTTGTGTAACATTGATATAAGATTTCTGCGAAAATATGATCACCTCGATTTTCTTTGATGTACCGCAACACTTATTGACCATTTACGGCAAAATAATCCTACCCACGGTCTTTCAGCACAGACCGATAGACGAAGGAGTGAGGTCTGTGCAAAAACACCAAGGAAACGACCGCGACCAAACGAGGTTAATAAGGTTTTTATTATATAGCTCTTTTAAATTTCTCACATTTCCTCAATTTTTTCGCAATTTTCCAAAACGTTTCAGTTGTTTTGTAATGACCGGTCTTTACCGGTTTGTAAAGACTGCTCAGGACCAAATCAGATTTCAGAAAAGCTGCGCTGAGACCTCTCACGAGTTAAGCCATATAATAAAATCACTTAATACTCAGGTTTCTCATTAGGTTAAGAAGTAGCAGGTGAAATTGATAAAGTAGACGGTGAAACAACCGTAACATCGGGAGCGCCGTAGGCACGAGACATATATGGGGTCCGGGGCATGCTCCCTCTTAACATTTTTGAAATCTAGATGCCCTGAAATGCCATTTCGTGCGTTTTGGAAGGTGATTTTACAGAATTCTGAGGATTATAAAACGTCGTATAAAATGCGCAAAAACAACACATTTCATGACTTTGAATAAATATATAGTCGTTTTAGAATCTTTGGATTCTTCTATATTTCCGATTTTGAAATTCTGAAGAACAGAAGATGAATTCTCTTAAAATTAAATGCAATGCCATTTTGCTTTTTGAAAAAAAATGGAGGATGATGTTGACAAAGCTATTTCAACTCATTTTCAACGCGATAGAAGGACTTAATTTTTTCTTAAACAAAGAAAAGTAGACGGCGAACTTCGCCGGTCACCGGCTCCTAATGAGAACCCTGAATACTTTTTCTGGCCCAGATTTTTAATTCTCTTAAAGCCCGGGAATTGAAGGAACTGAATTCATTAGGGACATCAACTATATACATCATATACTACACTATATTCATCATATACTACACTATATACATCATATACTTCACTATATACATCATATACTACACTATATACATCATATACTACACTATATACATCATATACTACACTATACACATCATATACTTCACTATATACTAGAAATACGTGAACGTAATAACCTCGCGCCCCGCCTGTCCTATTAGACAATATTATTTTCACCTAATAAACCCGTCACAACGTAAATGAACATTCTTAAAAGCAGGTGAGGCTTTGAAAATGTTCCAGGGGAATTTAGGGGTTTTATATAAAATTCCCTGGTTTATATTATAATTATATGCATGAAACCATTAGAATTCTAAATTTCAACAAGAAAAAACTTACGTAAATTTCTACTTGAAATCTCTGAAACAAAATTAACAGACAAACAATGTGCAAAACACTAATTTACTTCTGAATTAATTCTTATAAGAATATCAGGTAAACCTGGCAACACACAACATTAGTTATAGCTCGTAAAGTTACAACATACAGACTGGTTTTATCAACTTTTAACATCTTCCAAAGCATTTGAGTATTCAAAACTAATGTTCCTAATATCTTTACTTTCTTGCGTAATCCAAATATCTTCATCGCTGCTAACTTCGTCCATGCTGTACCGTTGAAGAAATGATTTCGTCAAGCCTTTTCCTGTCTTACATCGCTAATAAACTTCGGGTTAGGTGCTTAAGCTGGCATGTTGTAAAACATGGACTGATAAAACATGGACTTGACTGGACTGATAAAACATGGACTGACAAAACATGGACTGATAAAACATGGACTGGTAAAACATCGACTGATAAAACATGGACTGATAAAACATGGACTGATAAAACATGGACTGATAAAACATGGACTGGTAAAACATGGAGGGTTAGGATCTTTGTTGTTTTGGGGTTAGCGATTATTTGTTAATGTATAGACATCATATTATATGAGATGTCTATATTAAGAGATGTCTATATTATATGTCTATATTAAAAAGCGAACAAGCATCTATATGGCGAGTTCTTTGAAAACAAACAAATTTAAACAAACCCGAAACAATCAAGAGGCAGATTTGGAGCAAGTCTATGAAATAGTGTGTAAGTTGTCTAACGTTTCGAGCGGCCCTTCGTCAGAGAGTGAAACGTAAAGTGAAATAATAACTGTATGATTATTTCACTTTATGTTTCACTCTTTGACGAAGGGCCTTCGCTCGAAACGTTAGACAACTTACAACTAGTAAGTGACTTTACGCGAATTAACTATGTTCTATGGCAAATGCAGAAATGCTTAACTACATTTATGGTTATATTACGGTAGATGGATAGGTGGAGAGCAGGAACTATTCTAAGGAAATTTTAATACTGCACACTTCAGAGAGCTAGGGCATAAATAGCCTACCTGGACCAAACCTCGTACCCAGGGCATTTGGCCTCCACGGCGGAAGGTCTGCGAAAATGGCCCTGGGATCAGCTGGTTCATTCTATAATGCGATCGGCTTGTCATAAATCCCAATTAATTCAGCCGAGTATAATTTATTCATCTAAATCTGAATTAAAGCAAATTAGAAGTGATAGCTTTCGCTAAATTGGATATATGCTTCTTCATATCTTTTGTAAGAGATAACCATGGATATATAGCGGATTATTAAGCTTGTTAGCTGCTTTTATGCCGACGAATGTTGACATGAACAACTCTGAAGAGCATTGAAAATTTCTCAATTATTCAGGTCAACAAAGTAGACAAAGGAAATGGAACAAAGACCACAAGAATTATCATATCTAAACACCCAGAAATTCTGGGTGTCATGTGACCAGCCGATCCCAGGGTCATTTTCGCCATATGTACTTCTAGTACGTATTCCATATAAGGAAGTGACCGACGAGCAAATAGAAGGCATTAACGAACAAATACATGGCACTCGTACCAGCCCGTTGGATGTGGGATTATTAACACGTTACGATATGTTTGATTTAGTCCAGGAGGAGAAGGGGGTATCGTCACCCGAGGAGGGAATTTACGGGAGTTAGTGTTTTTGGTCAAGTTTGGTGCGCTGATTTCAAAAATCGATGTTATACGGGGAATTAACGGGGCCTTCAGCCTCGTTTTCACGAATTTAGCCTCGTTTTGGTGCAAATTGAGAAAACAGCAAAACAGCATTGTTACTACATGGTAAATGTGATAAAAGTTACCAATTGCAATAAATTATAGGACCCTGAATCCAAATTGAAAATCAGGTGGAAAATTTGGGCATTTTAAACCTCGTTTTGGTGTAAAGCCTCGTTTTGGTGTTAAATAGCGCCCTCGCAACCACAACGTTTGGATCTGAGATTCAGCATAAATACTTGTTAAAACACTCAAACGACGTTCTCAGACCGCTCAGTTATTATATCATTTGGGTCCAGCTAACGTTACAACTTCGTAATCCATGGCCTTCCAGCCCGATATTTTCAAGATGGCGGCGGTACCGGCATCTTGAAAAAAAACAGCAATAAATCAAACGCTTTAGAATAACTATGGTAAGTTTGTCATACCGTTTTTAAAAATTCACTGATGTCTTCGATCTCGACATCCATATCATCTTCGTATTCGAATTCATCACATTCAAACTCCTCACTTTCTGTTCATGTCATCTGGATAAGAGACGTCGCTCCAAACCACTTTTCCAGCTGCGTCCCATCCATGTCTCTCAGGGCTCTCTAAATTAATTACCAGGTGGTCTGCCTGTCGAAAGAGGAAGGCAATATAATTTGCTCTCATGATGTGGTAACGCAGGTTGCTTTCACATGGAGGCATCATCGCTGGCTAAGGTCTACGATTTTATGATCCTTGTTGAATTTCTGCCAGAAGACTTTCCGTCGAGCGTCGTTGACTGACGTCAGGCGTGGATGGCCATAAAGAGAGCATACAAACCTTTCTAATCCTTGTACTAATTCACTGTTTGGTGCGACTTCGTCACCGAGAGAAGCAAATAGATTGACAAACGCGTTATTCTTCAGTACCGCTTTCCAGATTAGTTTCTTTCCCTTTCAAAAAAAGAAAGAAACATAGTCATTCCCGGAAAAGGCATGCATTCCTAATAGTTCTTTTCTCTGCTTCGTGGACGACTCAGAATATGTTACATCGATTATTTTTCTGCATTTGCCATTGTCAATCAAAATCTGCACATCGAGGAAGTCGTGTCCCAGAAACAAGGCAATAATGTCGATGTCACCAGATGGTGACCGTACCATGACAGATTGACCAGGTTGTAGTGGACTTGCACGAACAAACGCAACGAGTTTGGTGTCAGCTTCCTCGTGATCATTCTTCAGCTGATGCGATACAACTGCGTCATGTTGGGTAATCTTCTTACATTCGATCTTGTTCTGACACCAAACTAGTTGTGTTTGTTCGTGCAAGTCCACTGCAACTTGGTCAATCTGTCATGGTACGATCAACATCTGGTGACATCGACATTATTGCCTTGTTTCTGGAACACGACTTCCTCGATGTGCAGATTTTGATTGACAATGGCAAATGCAGAAAAATAATCGATGTAACATCTTCCGAGTCGTCCACGAAGCAGAGAAAAGAACTATTAGGAATGCATGCCTTTTCCGGGAATGACTATGTTTCTTTCTTTTTTTGAAAGGGAAAGAAACTAATCTGGAAAGCGGTACTGAAGAATAACGCGTTTGTCAATCTATTTGCTTCTCTCGGTGACGAAGTCGCACCAAACAGTGAATTAGTGCAAGGATTAGAAAGGTTTGTATGCTCTCTTTATGGCCATCCAGGCCTGACGTCAGTCAACGACGCTCGACGGAAAGTCTTCTGGCAGAAATTCAACAAGGATCGTAAAATCGTAGACCTTAGCCAGCTGATGCATCCATGTGAATGAGAGCAAATTATTACCACATCATGAGAGCAAATTATGTTGCCTTCCTCTTTCGACAGGCAGACCACCTGGTAATTAATTTAGAGAGCCCCGAGAGACATGAATGGAACGCGGATGGAAAAGTGGTTTGGAGCGACGTCTCTTATCCAGATGACATGAACAGAAAGTGAGGAGTTTGAATGTGATGAATTCGAATTCGAAGACATCAGTGAATTTTTAAAAACGTTATGACAAACTTACCATAGTTATTCTAAATGCCGGTACCGCCGCCATCTTGAAAATATCTGGCTGGCAGGCCATGGATTACGAAGTTGTAACGTTAGCTGGACCCAAATGAGATAATAAGCGCTCTCAGAACGTCGTTTGAGTGTTTTAACAAGTATTTATTCTGAATCTCAGATCCAAACGTTGTAGGTTGCGAGGGCGCTATTTAACACCAAAACGAGGCTTTACACCAAAACGAGGTTTAAAATGCCCAAATTTTCCACCTGATTTTGAATTTGGATTCAGTGTCCTATAATTTATTGCAATTGGTAACTTTTATCACATTTACCATGTAGTAACAATGCTGTTTTACTGTTTTCTCAATTTGCACCAAAACGAGGCTAAATTCGTGAAAACGAGGCTGAATTAATTCCCCGTTAATTCCCTGTATAACATCGATTTTTGAAATCAGCGCACCAAACTTGACCAAAAACACTAACTCCCGTAAATTCCCTCCTCAGGTGACGATCGTACCCCCTTCTCCTCCTGGACTAATATACCTGTGCTAGTGCAGCACCGTGCCCATGTGTGCAGTCAATGCATCAGATAAACAATGGGCTATACCAGTAATTGGTGTATAGTTTTACAACAAGAAATATGTTTGTTCAGTTTTTAATGGTTAATATATCTGCACCAGTCCACCAAGTCATGTGTAAAGTAATGATTTTCCTTCCTCTGAAATCACTATAGCAATCACTTCCAACAAATGTAAATAACAATATTAATTGCTTTACTATTGTATATCTGTGTCACGAATCACGATGGTAATTACGCCCCATCCAAAACGTAGACGCATGTACGCATTGCGTACCTATTTTTGTCCATTGTAGTTAAATGTTATTTTGTTTTAAACTTTCCTGTTGCATTAAAAATTGCACAGAAACGATGCCAACTTGTTAAAAGCACAAAGTTGCTTTACATATTGTTGAAAACAAAGAACAATTTTGAAGTTAGAGGGACATCTGTAAACTAATCTGTTGCTATGCAACCATATCCAAATTAGAATAATGTTTAGTTCGGTTGACTAAGTAAGTCTACAAAGTTTAAACCAATTTAGTTAAATCAATCCAAAGATATGCATGATTTTCAGTTATGTTACAATACCATGCCCTACTTGTGACGTCATAGCTCAGCGCTAGCTCGAAATAACTTTCCCAAAGTTCCCGATCATGGTGATCGCCAGTCATGATTTTCCGAAGATCAAATGAAAATCTGGCCGATCGGGAACGTTTTACTAAGTTCATTACACTGTGACTGTCACTACTTAAAATTGCGGTCACAATCTATTTTCACACTCTTGATTCTAGATGTGATGAATGAGATAATTTTCTTTCTTCTTGAAATGCCTTTTGATTTCTCTGAAACATAATATATTATACTGTGAAAACCCACTGCTGAAAATCTCACGCTCCTTCAGATGTATCAGAAATCGCTTCGCGTAAATTGTAATATGAATCGTAAAACAATAATCAAAGTGTGCGAACCTTTGTTTAATGATGGTGTAATATACGTATGTGGGATTTGCAACAAATTAAAACGTCCGCATTGGGCTAAAATTAAACAACGATATTAATTCGTGTCCGTAATAAAAACAACAAGCACTTCAAAAATTCCAACATGAAACTCAGAAAAAAGGAAATATTTACAAACGTTAAGGGAGCAGTCTGTTCAATTCGCTCATCGATTCTCAAATTCACGTTAAAGAAAAAGATGGCGGCTGTACGTTTTCCTACATTCTTCTGCATACCTAAAAGTCCCCAAATTACACCTAACAAGTGCGCTAAAATTCAGGGGTGACCTGCAGAAGGCCACTTCTGATTCAGATTCGACATTCTTCTAAGCACAATCCTTATTGATTAATTCATCTGAATGTGTTTATTTGTCTTTTAACTGTACGCGTGTGCATCTTTTTGAATGGTCCTATGTATTTCTTGCCGATCAAGATGATCGCCAACCGTACTTTTCCGCCGATCATAAACAATTACTTGCCGATCATTTCGAGCCCTGTAGCTAAAATTACATAAAACGTAATAACTCAAGAACGGGATGACAAATTAAAAGAGTTGTAAAAGCCATTCTTCATTATTTTAACTGTTCTTGTAAATACAATCATAAAAAACTGGGGTAAATTTTCGTTGCATAAACACTTTAAAGTGCCTATAACGTCTGTGGGAATTTAACATAGTTGTAATCTATTGATTCTCCTGAGATAAATTGTAGTATATCTTGTCAGCTGAAAATGTCATCTTCATAGACTTTTTTGCTGTTAAAGTTGACGGAAATGACGTCAAATCGGGCATCTGTAAAGAGGTTTTCATGTAGACAGATTCGCGCTATGACGTCATTTCTGTCAACTTTAACAGCAAAAAAGTCTATGAAGATGAAATTTTCAGCTGACAAAATATATTACAATTTATCTCAGGAGAATCCATAGATTACAAATATGTTAAATCCCCACAGACGTTATAGGCACTTTAAAGAGTCCTACATTACCGCAAAATAGAGAGAATAACATGAATGTTGATTCTACCACCGTGATTCTACATAAGTCCAGCTATCGGAGTTAACCGATCGCGGTCCGATGAGCCTAAAGCATAGCTTTCGGGCACGATCGTAAATTAGTTTCCAATTCCCCGCTTTCATTACTCGTCCAATATGGCCCGGGTACCACGAAAAACCCCGGCGATTTTGGCGCCTTTTATGACCGGCGTGAAAAGCGACAGAAGGAGAACGTGCGCGGACTGCGCGACAGCCTTCGAATTCGACAACATTTATTACCTAGGTAGTGAAAGGTCGGGTATACCCTAATGTAGCGTCTCGGTAGTCCCTTGCATTACCACTAAAAATATTTCAAAAATATTTAGTTTGAAAAAATATTTAGTTCTGAAATGTTGGAATTTTATGTTCCTGCCCGTAACCTCGTTTCCCTAGCTTCTTTATGATGAAAGAGCTTATTCTGTCGCTACTCCAAAACTGTGGAACTAATTGCTGCTGTATATTAGATCTAGTGAATCACTTCTTATAATTACTTCTTAATTACTTCTTAATTTTAAGACAAATTTAAAAACATTCTTATTTGGTCAAAGTTTTTAATTTTATTTTCCATCTATCCATCTCTCCACCAGGTCCTATTTTAGTGTGCAGTATTGGACACTTTGTGCAGTATTGAATGTGAAAGTGTGCAGTATTGAATGTGAAAGTGTGCAGTATTGAATGAGAAAGTGTGCAGTATTGAATGAGAAAGTGTGCAGTATTGAAAGTAAAAAAACAATATTAGTATTGTATGATTTCATTATATGGCTTGAAATTTTAACATTATGCCACATGATATATTTTGTCGAAGCCTCGTAGTCTATAGTGCCCCAGGCCAGTCAAAGTTACCTGATTTGGAAGTCTATATACACACGGCTGCCAAACATTGGGCCCTAGCATGGTACCCTTATAACAAAAGTGATAAAAGCCAGGTAATTGTTAATGATTTATGCGATCCTAACTATTAGTTCAAATTTTCTTGATTCGTTTATTAATTGCTGACGATAATCCCATCGCAAGCGAGCGAAGCGAGGGTGATAATCTCGCTGGGGGGATAATTTCTCACGAATAGTTTGTATATGCATTTATATGTTTAAGCGGAGCATGGTAGGACCAACTCCTTATAAGGAAGTAAAAAGTCGTTTTGGGTGATCCGTTTGAATCGGACAATATTTTGACAGAAACGCTAGCCGCCATTGGCGAGTGGTGATCTGACGAACTACATAAAGAGGTTTTTACGAAGGGTATACACGTTTTCATGATATAATAGGTACGTGTGTTATGTAGTTTTAGACTCGCTAATTCCAAATCTGTTTTCATAATTGAGAACGGTTAGAAATTAGTCGGCAATCAGCCAGCCTACCCGTCCGCTTCGTCGTATACTTTGATAGTTATCTCGATCAATATTTAAGTACGTAAACCGTTTTTACGAAGGGTATGCGCGTGTGTGTAATATAATAGACACGTGTGTGTGTATTTAGACTCGGTAATTCCAAATCTGTTTTCAGAATTGAAATCGAGTAAATATTGGCCGAGATAACGTTTAAAATCTTATCGACAGAGACTACAAATACAAATACGCGCCGGTCTGGGCTCTGGAGACCATGGATGGGGAAAAGCCGAGTTCCTTGAAGGAACTCTAGGGGTGGGGTGCGGGGTTGGGTTAGTGGTAGAAAAGGCGAGCGAGGGGATTATTGCGGATTTGTATTTCGATCTAGTATTATTACCATTCAATGGGGTCCCGAATTTAGATAGGTACTTCATATAAGTATTCCATATAAGGTCATAACGGACGGGACTGGGAAGAGCAAATACGTTGCCCTAACGAGCAAATACATTGCCCTCGTACCAGCCTCCAAGTTAATTGGATTGTAACCGACCCCAAAACAACAAAGGTCCTAACCCTCCCACAAAGCTATAGAATATATTTTTTTAAAGTTAAATGATCTATTTACAACATGTATACAGCTTATCCTGGTAGCTAACTTAGTTTTCTTTAAAAGCGGATAATCGAACATGCCCAAAAATATAATTTTCGTATTACGATACCATCTTGTAAACGAACTTTCGGCTGTCTTCGAGGAACGTTTTCTTGAGAAATAATCAACTCCCAAAGCTACAATATATATTAAAACAAAGGTAAATTATCTGTTTACAATATGCGTACAGCTTATCCGGCTAGCGAACGTAGTTTTCTTAAAAAGAGCGGATAATCGAACATATCGTAACGTGTTAACTATCCGCATCCAGTGGACTGGTATGAGGGCAATGTATTTGCTCGTCAGGGTAACGTATATGCTCGTTAGGGCAACGTATTTGCTCTTCCCAGTCCCGTCCGATATGACCTTATATGGAATACGTACTATAAGTCCATATGGGAATTTATCACTTTGCATGTGATCCAGGTCCAGGTCAACCTCGTACCCAGGGCATTTTGCCTCCACGGCGGAAGGTCGGCGAAAATGATAGGGGTATCTAGTACGTATTCCTTATAAGGAAGCGCAAATAGAAGGCATTGACGAGCAAATAGAGTGAATTAACGAGCAAATAGCTGACACGTTCAACCCTCGTACCAGCCTCCTTGTTAATTGATTGGATTGTAACCGACCCCAAAACAACAAAGGTCCTAACCCTTTGCCAAACGTTTTCTTTAGAAATAAACCACCCCCAAAGCTATAGAATTTATCAAAGGAAAGTTAAATTATCTATTTGCAACATACGTACAGCTTTATCCCGGTAGCTAACTTAGTTCTCTTTAAAAGCGCGGATAATCGAACTTGCCAAAATATAATTTTCCTAATACGGATACCATCTTGTAAACAAAAACACGGCTGTCTTCGACGAACGTTTTCTTGAGAAATAATCAACTCCCAAAGCTACAATATATATTAAAACAAAGATAAATTATCTGTTTACAATATGCGTACAGCTTATCCTGCTATATTAGTGTCTGAAGGATTCCAATGCAGTTGAGAAAACATAGGACACTGGTCTATGGATTGCCTAAATAGACTAAATAATTATTCATACCCCAGTTTTCACATACCACAGAAACATCAACAATATCAACTCAAAATTATTTGTGTCCAAGTGGAGCACTTTTTAACATATGCCATACCCAACCTCGTACCCAGGGTCTTACCTACGCTCCCCCCCCCGGTAAGACCCTGGGTACGAGGTTGATGCCATACCATGCTAGAAAACAATAACAACTTCATGCATGTATATGTTGTGGGGCAAATTTATTTGAACTGTGGCAATATTTTAATAATTTTTTTTAAACCAGTTTAATTTTCCAAACCACTTTTTTTTAAACCAGTTCAATTATAAATACCGGTACTGTATAGCAATTAGATTTTTCAAATTTTCTAAACAAGAACTTCTTGTGTTAAATTTAATTTTAAAGTTTAAAATTGTCTACGGTTAGTATTGAAGTTAGCATTAGGGTTGGTATTTGGATTAGTTTTAGCATCCAATGTTATTTTTCCTCGAGCGTGAATACCCATGCAATCATTCATACAGTATGTAGTAATAATCCTACATACATCTTATATTGCAATTTTTGACATATATTGTCCAGAATAACTGTGTTAAATGTACAGTATATTATCAACAGAGCTTTTACAAAGTTACCTTGATAGATTATTGCATTAAGAAAAGTATTAAAGTAAAATACATTATTGCACAATTAACTGCATAGCTTTCCATCTTCATCAAATGTTTAAATATGTTTCTGGATACCTTCAACATCAATTGATACAGATTTTCCACATGTGTCTGTCATGCCATTTATCTCTTGAATGAGAATAAAAAATCTTATATTTTATTACTGCGTTACAGTCAACAAACAATATGTTGATAATTCAATTCAGAGTGCGTAAATATTTTATTTTAGAGCACTTGTCTGCGGTGATGAAAAATGGTTAATTATCTGTTATCATGAATATGTCACCAGCAAGGGTTTTAAAACAACCCGGCGTTCTTTGTCAGTGCCTGCAAGCAATCGTCTTCTATTAGATCTTTTATAGGTGGGACGACTGAAATGAGAGATTGTACTGCTATCGTAAGAGTTAACCCTGCCTCGGTGGGGTTTTCTAACCTACTACCTAATGGTTTTCTAATACTAACCTTAATACTAATACTAATAAAAGGATCGTCCAGAAGACAATTGCTTGTGGGCGCTGACAAAGAACGCCTGGGATGTAGTAAAACCCCACCAGCAAAGGAGTCACTATATTGTAAATAATAAACTTTATCATCATGGCACGTCAGTTAATAGTAAAACATATTTTAATGGAATTACCTATGCAAGTATAAAGGTTAATATTTCCAACACATAATATGGTATTTAAAAATCGTGAATCCCAAGTTGTAATATCTTTTACTTGAGTATATATTATTGCAGTCAAGTGACATAGCTACACATTGTTTACCAGCATTTTGTCCAAATTTTCTTGAATTGCCATGACTAAAATCTGCACAAATTGTATCACTTGGATAAATTGTATCATTTGGATAAATTGTATCACTTGGATAAATTATATACACTTCAATCACTCATTAATAATTCATAAGGAAATTTCCCAATAGGCTTCCTGCATTTGTTCACGTGCAAGCGTTTTATGCCTGGTAAAATCATGCGTCTTGAAAGGCAGGGGAGGGAATTTGAATTCGCTCCCAGGGGAAATATGGGGTTATTCATTAAAACAATCAAAATGCTAATTAACATGACATTTTATATAAAGAATACTAATGAACGTGGCATTTTATATAAAATTGCGTGTTGCTTACAAATGCAAAAAATACCTAAAACTCGTCAAATTGACTCAGTATGCACTTAAACCACTTTCTCTCGCTCACTGCAAGCAAATAATTTAATTAATTCATTAAACCCCAACATTACAATTTATATTAAAGATCACTGCGAATTTACAAAGTATTCTCGTACAGTTTTATACACAAAATCCAGTTTATATCTTTCCGAAGTTAATTGTACAGTTATTAAACACACAACCTGACAACGCTGCAGTAGGCGTTGAACGCCCATCTAGTCGATCGTCGTGTTGATCCAGGAATACTGCTTTCCAACAACTTTTTCTCTTCCTCGGCCCCTCTTGCCTTCCGAAACACACGTTTCCCGCCGGAGGAAGCCACCCTGCTTCTCCTTATTAAATCTACTTCTCAAAAAGAACTCCACTGAAATCTACCAACACATGCCCATACTTAACACGAAACAACTTTTTTCTTGCATGTTTAATGTTGTAATTTGAATATTGAACATTCTAACACTACATGCAGGGTAAAACATTAATATCTATTGTTCACCAGCTAACTCAACCGTAATCTGCAGACAATAGAAAACAACGCCCACGGAATCCACTCTATTGTATAGTCGTGTTTATATATCTGATAAAACACTCCTACGCGTGCTTTAAATAGTACATAAACAACATTCAGAGTTGAGGTAATAGTAATATTGATGGTTTATTACTTTATTTATATTCATGTGGGTGATGGTACCATACAGAGACAATGGCCATCTTACAGCAGCACAACGAACATACAACTTTAAACAGTCCTCAACTAGACACGTCATGGGAAATTATTTTATTTAGACATGTTTTGTCAGCAGAATATTGTTTCTGTGATTATTGCAGCATGTGTTCTACCCAACTTCTGTTCATAATGTTAGAGGAAAGCTATCAACAATTTCTTGATAACAACAGAGCTGACAGCATCAATGACAATGGTGAGCATGCAAACAACCAAGCGGCTGGAGTAAAAAGAGACGTTCGGCCATTCGTGGCTCAGAGTTAAACGTAAACTGAAATGCCCTTCGGTCGAAACGTTTATTGACCTCCTACACACTATTACACTAATCTTTTAGAGTTTTCGATTTGTTTGAGAATACTAATTTATTTACTTACCATCAATTTGGTCCTAATTTATTTGCCATCAATTTGGTCCTCAATTCATCATTTGTAAAATCGACAAAAAAGACTGCGGCTGCACAATAACTTTTTAAAAATAAAACTTGCGTGTCTGTCAACAAGTTCGGCACGAAATCAGTTGATACAGTCATAAGATAAAATATGGAACGTCTTATGTCATTGTACAAAATTATATTCGGTGTTTGCGACATTATATTCGGTGCTTACGACATTATATTCGGTGCATGTATAGAGTAATATGTATTTATATTCGGTGATGTGAGCCTTCGTTGTATTTGACCAGCAGTAAATTTATGGCCGTAGTCAACCGAGTGGATAGTTGTCATGACAACATATTGACAGTTGATTTTTTACTTAAACTGTGCAATGATGGTCAAGATCGTACAACTAAAGCCTGGTTTCCATACAGTCGTAACGTACAGTCGACGACTCAGTCGGTAAGTCGGCGACGCAATTTTCCCTTTCGTAAACGGTCGTTACCATCCCAGCTCTCATAGAATGTTGGGTAAGCGGAGTGAAATTCCTCGTGGTCCCAAGGTTCCCGCACACTTTCGCGGCTCGCGTGTGTTCTTTCATAATATTGCTATCTAAAAAGCGAACAAGCATCTGTATGGCGAGTTCTTTGAAAAAAAACAAATTTAAACAAATCCGAAACAACCAAGAGGCAGAATTGGAGCAAGTCTATAAAATAGTGTGTAAGTTTTCTAACGTTTCGAGCGGCCCTTCGTCAGAGAGTGAAACGTAAAGTGAAATAATAACTGAGTGATTATATTTCACTTTATGTTTCACTCTCTGACGAAGGGCCTTCGCTCGAAACGTTAGACAACTTACACGCTATTTCGGCAGTACACCAACCTTTTTATACATTTTCATATCACCTATTAATTGAAAAGCATCTATGACTATGGCAAATGCAGAACTACATTTATGGTTATATATTACGGTGGTCCATATATGCAATGGGCATATAATAGTTTCAGTCGACAAATATATTTTGTCGGTCGACAAATATATTTTGACTGACCTCGCAGCATACGTTGTTGCGATTGATATTTCGAAATCCCGAATAACGTCGTTTGCCATTTGGAAAGTATCTACATAATATACGTTGTGACTATCGATCACAAAATATAATTTACCGGTCCAGGATTGACAGTTTGCCATGTATAATTTCTTCTGCATGAACGCTCTTCTCCTGTATACCAAATACTAAATATTTACATATTTTGAATTTCATGACGAACATGTCACCGCACCAAACAAAGTATGCGGGAACCTTGGGACCACGAGGAATTTAACTCCGCTTACCCAACATTCTATGAGAGCTGGGATGGTAACGACCCTTCGGGATGGTAACGACCGTTTACGAAAGGGAAAATTGCGTCGGCGTCTTTCGTGACTATATGGCAACATGAGTCGGCGACTTGTTGGCGACCAACCGGCTACTGAGTCGGAGATTGGTTGCCAACTGAGTCGCTGACTGTTACGACTATATGGTAACCAGGCTTAATAAATTTCGGAGAGTAAAAAGTGAAATAAAATAAATAGGACTTATATATGCCAAGCGCGTGACGTAAGTTGAAAGTAGCCAATCAAATGCACAGGGGATAAAGAAACTGATAATTATTAGATGCGAAAATAGAAATAATTTGCTATTATATAGTCGATCATCAAACAGACTTAGGGGGAGGGACAAATAGTCAGGAGTGTAATGACAGGTTTAATACTCAAGAGACTATCGGTGGGAGTACAACGGTAGGAAACAAAAACTTGAAAAATAATGAAGTGCAAGTGCATTAGCTGTAATAATCAATACAAGTTCCTTGTAAACTAAAAGCAAAAAAACTTGTAGGAAATTAAATAAAAGAAAAAAAGGTTCATTAAGGCCATGGGGATGTGTGGTGCCAAGTTTGTGGTTATAGTTACCACCTGCGAGACGTGATATTTATACCCGGTATTCAACTCAACGAAGAAATACCCAATGACATTGCCGAAAAGGACTTTTTAGACGTCTCCGAGAGAAACATATCGTCCTCGACAGTTTTATGGATCAATCAGAGAGCGACAAGCTCAAAGCCGATGTATTCACAAAAGGGAGTCATCATCGGAATCTGTACTGTTTAATAAACGAGCAGCAGTGTTTTAGATCTGATAAAACACGTGCTGCGAGTTTATTAAACGGCATGAAAAACGACCCATTTAATAAGTTTGCGTAGTAATTTTGAAAATCAATGTTGTCTAAGCCGAGAAAATCAAAAGTTTATGTAAATTAGGATGAAATTTTATCACATATAAAACCTACGACACGGTAGTGATTTCCATTGTGTTTTCCTCATGAATTATTAATGAGTTTTTTAAAGTGTGTATCTCAAACTCATTAATAATTCATGAGCCGAAAACAAAGGAAATCAGCACCGAGACGGTGGTTTGGATATCGGAGGAAGAAATTACATAAATTATGCCAACTTTCACCTCGATTTTCTCTTAAAATACTGATTTGTTTGAGATGTAATATGAAACACTCGGAAGTGTGTTTCATCAGGATATCCAAACACCTCGAAGTTTGTTAAAAAACCTCGGCTTCGCCTCGGTTTTCAACAAACGTCTCGGTGTTTGGATATCCTGATGCAACACTCTTCCGTATTTCATATATTACATAAAAAAATGAATTAGTATTCTTTTCAAACAACCTATTGTAGTAGTTTGAAAGCCCTAAACACTTCAGAGCCACGGATGCGTAAAAAAACATGTGGTTTTGTACACATTGGGCAATTAAGATAACATGCATGGTGAAAGTATTTAAAATATTTTTCTCTTCCTGTGGCTCAGAGGTGTCTAGATCTTTCAAACTACCACTGTACATTGTTCAAAATATATTTCAACAAGGCAGAGACCTGAAATATCAGCCTCAATGCCCACTATATCGTACTCTTCAAATCTCCACGCTATAGTCATTTAGAATTCAACGAAATGCGGGTAAATATCACCAAAATCCTAAACCTAATCCTAAACAAATTACTAACCCTAACCAAAAAAAAACTATGCAGAAAAGGCAAAATTAAATGCCCAACGCAGACCGGCGACAGTGTACTTTTATTATTACATTGTTTGAAAATACTAATTTACTTAACTTTTACTTGCGCCTGTCTTTGGTTATCTTGTCCGTCAACACTACAGTTTCGGCATGAAATCAGCTGATAAAGTCTAGAGTCATGTTTGTTCAAAACCAACATTACTGCATCCGATGATTTTGTGAGGAAATAGCTTGTTTTGATGGCATATAACTTTAGGCGTCGGCGAATGTCGGCTTCTTCCGGAAAGCGATTTGTCGCACCGGCGTAAATTTAAATTTAACGCCAAATTCAACGCACCAAAAAACCGTTACATATTCAGGACATCGCAATCACAAACACTTATAAATCCTAACCATTAACCATTTGTGGATTTGGAGCCCATGGATTTTCCGCGAAAATTTTATGTCCGATTCTAACGGATCTCCCACAACGAATTTTTACTTCCTTATAAGGAGTTGGTCCTACCATGCTCCGCTCAAATAATATAAGTTTATATATATATATATATAAACTTATATCATCGTTTGTGTATAATTAGTACTCATGTCCATATCTAGATTGTACCAAGCTACACTGATGAGCTGTGGAACAGCGAAACACGTGTCTGTAGATATTGTGCTATTACGCTCCTTCACTTCGGTGTTGTTGAGCACTCTGTGAAGTTGGTGTAGGTGTCCTTTAGCGATAATGCAACGCCCACTACCCTTGTGGTAGTTTGAGCACTCTGGCCCTATACCGCTTCACGCTCTCTGGATGTGCGCATGACCGCTGTTTATCCCACAAGCGGTTGTCACTGGCAATCGTTTGTGTATAATTAGTACTCATGTCCATATCTAGATTGTACCAAGCTACACTGATGAGCTGTGGAACAGCGAAACACGTGTCTGTAGATATTGTGCTATATATATATATATATATATATATATATATATATATATATTATATATATATATATATATATATATATATATATATATATATATATATATATATATATATATATATAAATATATATATATATATATATATATATATATATATATATATATATATATATATATATATATATATATATATATATATATATATATATATATATATATATATATATATATATATATATATATATATATATATATATATATATATATATATATATATATATATATATATATATATATATATATATATATAAATAAAAAAAATTTAAATTTACTTAAATTTAAAACTTAAATTTATTTAAATTTTTAAAATAAATTTAAATTGACGCCAGCGCGACAAACCGCTATCCGGAAGAAAGACATGTTTCTGTAAAAGTAATTTTGAAAATCAATGTTGTCTAAGCCGAGAAAATCAAAAGTTTATGTAAATTAGGATGAAATTTTATCACATATAAAACCTACGACACGGTAGTGATTTCCTATGTGTTTTCCTCATGAATTATTAATGAGTTTTTTAAAGTGGTGTATCTCAAACTCATTAATAATTCATGAGCCGAAAACAAAGGAAATCAGCACCGAGACGGTGGTTTGGATATCGGAGGAAGAAATTACATAAATTATGCCAACTTTCACCTCGATTTTCTCTTAAAATACTGATTTGTTTGAGATGTAATATGAAACACTCGGAAGCGTGTTTCATCAGGATATCCAAACACCTCGAAGTTTGTTAAAAAACCTCGGCTTCGCCTCGGTTTTCAACAAACGTCTCGGTGTTTGGATATCCTGATGCAACACTCTTCCTCGTGTTTCATATGTTACATAAAAAAATGAATTAGTATTCTTTTCAAACAACCTATTGTAGTAGTTTGAAAGCCCTAAACACTTCTGAGCCACGGATGCGTAAAAAAACATGTGGTTTTGTACACATTGGGCAATTAAGATAACATGCATGGTGAAAGTATTTAAAATATTTTTCTCTTCCTGTGGCTCAGAGGTGTCTAGATCTTTCAAACTACCACTGTACATTGTTCAAAATATATTTCAACAAGGCAGAGACCTGAAATATCAGCCTCAATGCCCACTATATCGTACTCTTCAAATCTCCACGCTATAGTCATTTAGAATTCAACGAAATGCGGGTAAATATCACCAAAATCCTAAACCTAATCCTAAACAAATTACTAACCCTAACCAAAAAAAAACTATGCAGAAAAGGCAAATTAAATGCTCAACGCAGACCGGCGACAGTGTACTTTTATTATTACATTGTTTGAGAATACTAATTTACTTAACTTTTACTTGCGCCTGTCTTTGGTTATCTTGTCCGTCAACACTACAGTTTCGGCATGAAATCAGCTGATAAAGTCTAGAGTCATGTTTGTTCAAAACCAACATTACTGCATCCGATGATTTTGTGAGGAAATAGCTTGTTTTGATGGCAAATAACTTTCAGCGTCGGCGAATGTCGGCTTCTTCCGGAAAGCGATTTGTCGCGCCGGCGTCAATTTAAATTTAACGCCAAATTCAACGCACCAAAAAACCGTTACATATTCAGGACATCGCAATCACAAACACTTATAAATCCTAACCATTAACCATTTGTGGATTTGGAGCCAATGGATTTTCCGCGAAAATTTTATGTCCGATTCTAACGGATCTCCCACAACGAATTTTTACTTCCTTATAAGGAGTTGGTCCTACCATGCTCCGCTCAAATAATATAAGTTTATATATATATATATATATATATATATATATATATATATATATATATATATACATATACACATACATAAATATATATATATATATATATAATATATAAATATATATATATATATATATATATATATATATATATATATATATATATATATATATATATATATATATATATATATATATATATATATATATATATATATATATATATATATATATATATATATATATATATATATATATATATATATATATATATATATATATATATATATATATATATATATATATATATATATATATATATATATATATATATATATATATATATATATATATAAATAAAAACAATTTAAATTTACTTAAATTTAAAACTTAAATTTATTTAAATTTTTAAAATAAATTTAAATTGACGCCAGCGCGACAAACCGCTTTCCGGAAGAAAGACATGTTTCTGTAAAAGGTATGTGAAAACTGGTGTACCTCAGGGGTCCATCTTGGTCCTTTGCTTTTCTTACTTTAAATTAATAACTTTCCGAATTGCTTGAACAATTCGATACCTGCCTAATTATTTTCTGACGATACCAATGTAACGACAACTGGTTCTTTCATGGAAGATATCCAAATTAAATTGAATAATGAATTAGAAAACATAAATCATTGGTTGTTGGCCAATAAATTATCATCGAATGCAGGGAAAACAGAATATATGATTATTCGGTATAAATTATCTCAGATCTAGAAATTTCAATTGGTTCTCAAAAAATAAATCATGTAAAGTACATAAAAACCCTAAGCATGTTGGTCGATGAAAATATCTCTTGGAAAAATCATATTGACACTATGTAAGAACATTTCAAAAGCTTGAATTACCTAGAAGTGTAAAAACGTTATATTAAACGACAATATGTCCT
Organism: Chrysogorgia sp. JL179-B06; assembly: GCA_035772405.1. Taxonomy (NCBI): domain Eukaryota; kingdom Metazoa; phylum Cnidaria; class Anthozoa; order Scleralcyonacea; family Chrysogorgiidae; genus Chrysogorgia; species Chrysogorgia sp. JL179-B06. Next base: position 2,093,146 of record JAYKKM010000123.1, on the reverse strand, counting down.
ATTCTGGTATGGTACAATTTCTCAAATAATCTAAAACTCCACAACTTAAAACTTCAGTTTGTTTAACATCATTTACATTAAATCTAAGTTATAAACATTAGGAAATGTGTCATTTGGGAATTCTTCAGAATTCATTTCAGTTTGTTTGACCTCATTTACATTAAGTTTAAGTTATAAACATTAGGAAATGTGTCATTTGGGAATTATTTAGAATTAATTTCAGTTTGTTTAACTTCATTTACATTAAATATAAGTTCTAAACAATAGGAAATGTGTCATTTGGGAATTCTTCAGCATTAATTTTCAGTTTGTTTAACATCATTTTTCATTAAATCTAAGTTCTAAACAATAGGAAATGTGTCATTTGGGAATTCTTCAGAATTAATTTCAGTTTGTTTAACATCATTTACATTAATTTTAAGTTATAAACATTAGGAAATGTGTCATTTGGGAATTCTTTAGAATTAATTTCAGTTTGTTTAACTTCATTTACATTAAATATAAGTTCTAAACAATAGGAAATGTGTCATTTCTGAATTCTTCAGAATCAATTTCGGTTTGTTTGCCCATATTTTGCGTTAAATCTAAGTCCTAAATAATATAGAAAATGTGTCATTTGGGAATTCTATAGAATCAATTTCAGTTTGTCAGCATTTTACGTTTAAATAGCGGGATGCATATTTCTAAGGGGTTCGGGAGGCATGCCCCCTCGAAAATATTTTTGAATTTGGGTCTCTGAAATGGCATTTCCCGCTATCTAACAGCACTTTTGAGCATTTATTTTAATGTTTTCAAACATATTTTATGAAAATTTTATTTATTTATTTATTTATTATCTTTTTATTATTTATAAGTTTTTTTGTTCAATTCGAACTTTGATAATGTAGTCACATATCATATCAGAGCTCATCAGCATGCCTAGAAAACACGTCAAACACAGTAACACGTCGTTGCAGTCAGTAAATGCGACATGGACAGCCGAACTGACAGACAAGTGAAGGTCCAAGGGTTTGAAATCAGAGTTTGGTTAGGAGAAGCTTTTGGTTAGTGACCATAATGGAACATTTCATGGACATAGTGGAGCTCAATCCTCTACACCATCCCGGCCAACTTTATAACCCCGAATTAATGAGCCACCACCCACACCCACGCCCACCCACCCTAACCTAAGTAACTTTCACCTTTGAGCTATCTGGTTTTAAGGCACAAGACACTCGCCTTTTACACTTCTATACAAGCAGACAATGTCTGGTTTAAAGATGCTCAACTCCCTACATCATCCCAGCCAACTTAACCTCATAACCTCTAATTAATCTAACATCTAAGTAAATCTTGATACATTACTTTTTAACTTATTTTTCAATTAATTTTAAAGGCACAGACAATTTAAATGTAAGTCTGCATAATTTATTTAATAAGAAACATAATTGCAAATGGATTGCAGACTTTAGATGTATAAAATGAATCATAATATGAAAGTTTGCCATACTGTAATACGTTATGTAGATACAAGAGGGAAAATGAGTTTATAAAGAAATACGAGGTCACCACTTTATGTGGGAATCTCCCAAATATTAAAAATTACTATTACATATAGAGAAAATACATATAGAGAAAATGCATAACTGTGACAGATCTATCCAGTAATTAGTTAATTAAATAGTCAAACATTGAATTAAATTATTAAAATTAGTGTTAAAGGTCATCAAATCAATTCAATTCTTCTGTTGTCAGCTGAAAATTTGTCAATGACTTTTTGAACAGAAGGCTTTATTTCTTGATGAATTTCCATCAATGCTAAGCAATGTATAATAAACATACTGCATAAGAAACAGATATGTATAAGCAATTCCCAGAGGCGTCAGATCTATATAATTCAGACATATCACAACATAATTATTCAATCCAAGTCAATCGATATGGAAAGAAAACATAGAAACAAACAAAACAGCATATTCTTATAGACTACTAAGTGTTATCACTGTTATGTATATTAGGTTAGCGAAAACGACGGGTTGAGATGTAAAATGTTCGAAATCATCTTTGCTATAAAATTATTATGAATTATTCATACGTGATACCAATTCAAATTATCAATAAACAAGTTGACTTTCCGTCTAATTTAAATAATTCACGGTACATAGACGATCATATAGTAGACTAGGAAAAGTAATAATGAGAACGCTAAAATAATATATTATTCACTCACCTTAGAGAAATACAAGACTTCGTCGACTTGTCAGCTGTAGCATACAGAGGAATGTATAACTCTGTACCGAAATCCCTGTGCAAGGTCTTTCCAATGTGCGCCAGAATCTCTAGATCAGAAAGGATGACACAAGACTTGATTTTCAATGACAAATCGCGATAGATCTGTCGCAGCAATTCATCATTGTTAGCTTTAAGAGCGTTTTCTACACGTTCCATGACATTCGTAGAAGCCATGATACGAACTCCGTCTCAAACATAAGCTTGAAGTCGAGTCAGGGCCTCTGATTCAGAGCAATCCTGTTGATGCGGCAAGGCCAGGCAAAGTTAGTCAAACCATCCTGTTTCAACCAATCAAAACCCAAGTGCATCAGAAAACTTTACTTCCGACGTACTTGCATGCACTTCCGACGTACTTGCATGCACTTCCGACGTACTTGCATGCACTTCCTATGTACTTGTATAGTTTTCGACCAATCAGAGCTGGTTATTTCGACGTATTTTGGCGAGTTCGACGTATAAAATTGTACCCATTCGTAAAGATTTACACCTTTAACTCTCTAGGCTGAGCGTAAACGATTGCTCTTGTGGTCTATCAACGATTTCTGTCGAGTTTGTAAAGACAGTTTGGTATTGCAAGCATTTCGACAGATAACGTGGTTGACTATTCTTAATTCGCCTTTGATCGATGATTGATACTTCCAGTCCTTTACAGTGAAAACTATCTCTAATTACATAATATATATTTTCTTTATGGAAAGAAACTTTGACTGAGCCCTTGAGTGAAAATGTTACGAGTTCGTGTCAAACTCTGTGTAGTTTGAAACATGGATCAATTAACAGACGTCTCAGACGATAAACATACATCGCCTGACATATATGAGAGTTGCCGGCGTTGTCCCCTTACGGTTATAAAGAATTAAAAAGTATTTTAAATACGTTCCCTCCCCAATCCCCACTTCCAAGAGCCTGCATTATCGGCTAGGATGGAGAGATTTATCGATATAAATAACTTCTGCTTCCATGAAAGGACTTGAACCGGATTTCATGTTGTATTTTTGTAGAATTGTAGTATGGAAATTGGTACTAATACATAATACTAATAAACATATAATATGCTATGTACAAACATTTGACTAATGCAACATTTGTTTTATTAACTTCCTGTTTATTACATTTCGAATTCCTGTTGCAACGATGGATAGAATTATGACATCCATATTCCATTATATGATTCCAAGCACATTTTAGTTGAAAGAAACATTTAAAATATTTAGACTGAACAAAAAACAAGTTTTGTACAAAATAATTTTGTAGAACATAAAGATGGACTTTGGACATCTTCCGGTTTCGTTCTCGAAGACAGTATATAACGGTAATATGCTATATATAGAGAATACTAATGAGGCTCTGTTTTCCTTTATTTCAAAAGCCTTATTAGTAACATATCACTGATACATAACCACATCAAAATATCCTAATTTATTAATGTTTATGCTTGTATCATAAAGTGCAAATTTTTTTCACTATCCGCCAAATACAGTATATGGAAATTAACATGTTGAATTAAAATAAAAAGCCAGCAACAGATAAAAATACCTGTTTCCTGCTGAGACTCAATTAAATATATCAGCATTATCTCAAATTATTGATCGAAAGCAAAACACGGAAGTAACTGAGAGGTTTTATGGAGCTCTTGAAAGACTAGTGCGCAGTAAAAGGCCTAAAAATTAGTTAACATAACGAATGATTCTTATAAACAGTACATTTTGTGTGAGTCTTCTCAATATTATAGCTACAAACAAACTTGACAAATTATTAGAGTCGGGTGTCTTACATCTTGGGATCAGTAATCACAGTCTTGTTGATGGTTGCTTTAAGATAGCAGTTCCAAAACAAGATCCTAAATTTATTCGAAGTACACGAGATATTTCAAATATTACAATCAACAATATTTTAGTCAAGACCTTTACTATATGGTAAATAAACTAGACTGGAGTTCTAAAGATCCTAATAAACTCTGGGAAACGTTAATGAAATATTTAACTTTTATTGTCGCAGATTCATGCTCCAATAAGATCCCATATCGAATAAGTACGTATAGCGAATATGCTCCATGGATAAGTTCAACTATAATTCAGGAAATGAACCATCGGGATTACTTGAAGAAAAGAACAGTCGTTTCAAAAGTGGAATGTGCACAGAATACGTAGAAACTACAAAGAAATCGAGTTAATAACCTTGTTATAGGAACGCCAAAAGAAAATTTACCCTTGAAAGTATTGATTTAAATAAACATAACCTTAAACAGATATGAAAGAACATTAATTTAATTATTGGAAGAGTCGGACGATATTCTAAGAGTACAAAAATCTCTTCGCTCAAAGTTAGTGATGAAACTACCAAAGTAACAAGTGAAATAGACATCGCTGAGACTCTAAACCAGTACTTTACTTAGATTGGTCCCAGCTTTTCAAATAATATGAGTAATACCAACATTCAGTTTTCAGATTATATAAAGCCAGTTATCAGTAATTTTTTTAATGAAAGTCTGAAAGATATGAAATCACAAAAAGCAGCTGGACCTGATAACATTTCAGCTAAATTACTGAAAGAGTCTGCCAGTGTTACTTTGCCATTCCTCACAAAAATATTTAATTTATTTTTAAACGAAGGTGTTTTCCTGCATGATCACAGGAAAAACGCCTGAGTGTCTCCGATTTGTAAATCGGGAGACAAGGACGAATGCAGTAACTATTATGACTATAGTTCAATTTCAGTATTATCTGTTGTATCAAAACTATTCGAGTAATTGATATATAAAACACATTTATTCCTACCTAGATGAAAATAATGTTTCCAATCAGGCTTTAGAAAAGCCCATTCTATACCTGCACATCTTTATTAAATACAACAAACACTTGAATGTTTAGTCAACATGGACCAGGGCTTATTTAATGGCGTTATCTTTCTCGACTTAAAGAAAGCTTTTGATACAGTTTACCATATAAAATATTATTAAGTAAACTAGAAGTATATTGTTTTAGTAATAATTGTTTACGATGGTTCGTTTCCTACTTGAGTAACCGTACTCAGGTTTGTAAAGTAGGTAAGACATGTTTATCTAAAAGGTATGTCAAACTGGTGTACCTCAGGGGCCCAATCTTGGCCCTTTGCTTTTCTTACTTTAAATAAATAACTTGCCGAATTGCTTGAACAATTCGATTACCTGCCTATATTTGCTTAGTGCTGACGATACCAATGTAATGAAAATTGGTTCTTTCATGAAAGATATCCCAATTAAATCGAATAATGAATTAGAAAACATAAATCATTAGTTTTTGGCCAATAAATTAACCCTGAATGTACGGAAAACAGAATATATGATTATTGGGTCTCGACAGAGGCTTTCACAAATGACCTCAGATTTAGAAATTTCAATTGGTTCTCAAAAAATAAATCGTGTAAAGTACATAAAAACCCTAAGCGTGTTGGTCGATGAAAATATCTTTTGGAAGAATCATATTGACACTATGTAAGAACATTTCAAAAGCTTGAATTACTTAGAAGTGTCAAAACGTTATTAGCATTGAAAGTCTTAATTAAAGACTATACCAGGCATCAGTAATTCCATATTTTGATTATTGCTTTCTTGATACAATTGCTCAAATAATCTAAATGATCGGATACAAAATCTCCAAAATAAAGCCGGTCGTATAATAACATGGTGATAGATATTATATGTCAGCTACAAATACCCGAAAAACGTGGTGGTAAATATTTACAAACACTGACGATGAGATGAACAGCTGACGCACCTCGTTAAGAAAAATATAGCTGGAAAATCTAGGGAACTTATCTCATTTGTTTTCTATAACAAATCGTGCTTGTTATAATTTAAGAAGTGACAATTGCGTGCTCTTGTTACCTAAACCTAACACTAATGCTATTAAAAAACAAACTAATGCATGAAACATGGCTAAATTAACAGACGGCTCAGACGATAAACATGAATCGCGTGACATACCTGAGAGTTGTCGGCGTTGTCACCTACATACATAAATAATTAAATACTGTATGTATTGAAATACCTTCCCTCCCACATTCCCACTTCCAAGAGCCTTCATTATCGGCTAGGTTGGAAGGATTTATCGATATAAATAACTTCTACTTCCATGAAAGGGCGAAGGCCTTAAACCGGATTTCATGCTGTATTTTTGTAGTATGGGAATTGGTACTAATACATAATACTAATAAATATATAATATGCTATGTACAAATATTTGACTAATGCAACATTTGTTTTATTAACTTCCTGATTATTTACATTTCGACTTCCTGTTGCAAAGATGGCTAGAAGTATGACATTCATCATATGATTCCAAACACATTTTAATTAAAAGAAACATTTAAAGTATTTAAACTGAACAAAAACCAGGTTTTGTACCAAATAATTTTGTAGAACATAAAGATGCACTTTAGACATATTCCGCGGTTACGTTGTCGGAGACAGTGTATAACCGTAGTCTGTTTATCACGAGCATTCTGTGACCCCGCGGGATAAATTGACTACCGTATATAACGGAAAGCTAATTAAGGTAATATATTTTGCACTCATGAGAGGCTACATATCAAGGATAATTGACCACGTCAAAATTATCAATGTTCATGCTTGTATCATAAAGTTCAAATTTGTTTCACTATCCGCCAAACTATATATCGAAATTAACATGTTGAATTAAAATAAAAAGCCCGCAACAGATAAAAATACCTGTTTCCTGCTGAGAATCGATTAAACATATCATCAGCATTATTGATCGAAAGCAAACACGGAAGTAACTGAGAGGTTATATGGAGCTCTTGAAAAACTAGTGCAGTGAAAGGTTAGTTAAGATAACGAATGATTACTTCTCAATATTTGATAAAACATAATGAAATTGGTATAGTTTACGGATGGTTATTTGTTTTAATTATAAAGTAAATGGTTTGAACCTAGGAGTATCGTTAGATGTGTGAAGTTGATCGCCCAGGTTGTTGTGTAGTCTATACTAGTCTTTAGAAAGACTATTGTTGGTGACTGACGTTTCGACGCCGGCCTCAGCGACGGTCATCTGCACTTGACTCTGAAGATGAGCGCCGCTGAAGCCGTCGAAACGTCAGCCACCAACAATAGTCTTTCTCAAGACTACAACAACCAGCTGGACGATCAACTTCACACAGCTGACCGAACTAATGAATTAAAGCAATAGCTATCTCTTGCTGTTTTATTTCACAAACTAGCTACAATTTTACAAGTGAGATTGTTAAAATTAATTCCAATTGGGCGTGAAAGCGACGATTGTCGATTGACCTTTGAATTAGATGTTCAAATGGTCTTTTATTGAGCTAAGAATATTAAATATGATAGCGCTAAGTTCTCATAAAAATAACTGGATATAATATGAAAAAGAGAGATACGAGAAGTTCAATATGTCGAAAAATACTTAAGTAAGACCACATGGAAATTGCCGGAAGTTAATTTTCCGATTTATAATTCCATTCGTTAAACTTTGAATTCAGTCAAGTGCAAAATACGAAACGCGTTTATATAGCCATGTATGAATATGCTTCATAGATTCGTTTGCTCTCAAAAATGAAATCCAATGGTTCATGGAACGTAGAGGATTCAATTTAACTTAATAATTATTTATTCATATTCATCAACTATTAACAGTTGGAGACCGTCACATTCGGATAATTCTCAATGCGCTAATAAGGCAGTATTCCATATTTTCCAGACAAAGTGTAAGGTACTTAGCTGTTTATTTTACGCTTTTACCAACACTTTGAATTTTTGAAACAAAGTAGATAAGCTATCACGTGTGATACAAAGATGATCGGCCGATGGTGGATGCTTCTTTCATAGTATTGAGCATGATAATCACATTTTTGTTATTTCAACGCTGACGCGGCTTTGTCCAATTCAACTATAATCAAGTACTCTGTCAAATTAAAGTGCTACAAGCACATTCAATATACAGAGCATTTAAAAACAGGAAGCTAATTCCTGAACCGCTCTATCATGCTCTGCGAGATGACACTGGGAATGCTGTAATATTTGTCCAAACGTTTGGATGTGATTAGGTAAAGTGTTTCTAATTCTTGCTATTTGGTCGTTCTATATTAATTGGGTGTTGTGTTTTGAATTGTGTTACACGCCTACCTCAACGAAGCACGAGCAGCTTTATAACTCCCTTGTTAAAGAAACCATAGGTAGACTTTGAACCTTTTCCTAATTTTAGGCCGGTCTGATCCAATTTGAGGTTTTTGTCAAAAGCTATTAGGAATGTAAATTTAAACGGATCACCCAAAAGGCTTACGGATCGGAACTTGCCGATTGGTCCCACGATTTATTTATATATATATATATATATATATATATATATATATAATATATATATATAATATATATACTATATATATATATAGAGAGAGAGAGAGTAAAATATAGTGAGCGGTCTATTGACGTCTGGAAGAGTGCTCAATATCGTAGGGGATAGAGCAGATATATAGTTGTAAAAACTTATAGGTTTGTTGTTACTCGGAGTTTCACGCCCTTGGACGATCTTCAGACAACTGATTAAGATTCGGTGTGACTATTCATTTATATGGTGCCTGACGTCATGTCGTTGGTGTGTAATGATGCGTTTCAGGCGGTTAATTTGAAATTTAATCTTGTGTCGGCACTTAGAAAAGATCTCATTTCTTTTGTTGAGTAGGTGTTCTTTATCTGCTTTCATGATACACAACTTTTCTTCAAGACAAAGGTTGCAGCGTTTGGCTCCACTTTCATATGCTCGTTCATGTCTTAAAATTGACCATTTCACGGTAAATTCGCGATTTTTTATCTTTCAAGTCCCAAATGTGGTGTGAAAGTGCGGTCTCCTTTGAATATTCCGGGTCACGAAAAGACTTTGAATGGTTATTGTAGCGCTGTTTAAACTGATTAGCTGTCATACCAATATAGACTTTCTTCTCCATAGTGTCGGTTGCGGTACACGACGTTAGCGACCAAGCAGTTTCCTGATAGAGGGCACTTTTCTTTGAGTTCTGCTGTTGCATGCGTTTTCTTTATTAATCTTCTTCCCTTTCGAGAGGATGCGGGAATTATGCCTATTCAAGATACTTTTCATATTGTCCATACAGCTATAACTGACTTTCACAGTGTTTCTATTAAATATTTTGTGTAGCTTGTTGGAGGCTGGAAAATGCTTATCAATAAGGTTGAGGAAGTTTCGTCCTACGTTGGTTTGTAGGCTCTTACTAAAAGGTGGGTTGAATCAAATTATGTTTCTGGGTCGCTTTTTCTTGTGGCTTGCTGTTGAACAGGAGGGTTCGCTGGGATGTATTCGATGTTCGTGTTAAAACCGCTGTGTTTAAGTGCGTCGTTGTAGGTTGGTGCTGCAGTCTGGAAAGTAAGGTTGTGGAAAGTAGAGAGGTCTGAGGAGAGGTTGGAAATTATTTTGCTGATCGATTTGGGTATCTGTCTAATGATGGATGGTTGGAATGGCTGTTGATGTAGAGGTGTATCGTCATTAGGCTTTCGGAATGGGTTGGAATTTTTCGTCGCGTAGGTCGAGTGTGATGTCCAAGAAATTGACAACTTTTTGGTTGGTTGGTTGGCTGTTATCTTTAGCTCGAATCAAGTCTTTTTTCGCTCTTTCTGTGAGCCGGTCGGTGGTGTTCTTCAGGAGGATAAGTCCGTCATCTCTGTAGAGACACACGTTGTTCTTGCCAAATTTATTTGCGATGATTTCTAGGATATACCAACCGATGAGTTCGCACACTTCCGCTCCGTCGCTGTGCTTCCCATGGTCACATCAAACATGTTTTGGTTATCGAGTTTTGTCCATGGTTTGTCTCCGTTGAACAAAAACGACTTCCTAGCATGCGGCTTGATGGTGGATATTTCTTGTGCGGAAATTGTGGTATGATGGCTGACCCAGGAGATGACTTTGCCTAGAAGCGCTTCGGATATCGTTGGGTAGAAGTCGACGATGTCGACAGATATGAAAGTGTGATTGCCTTTCTCGCTGATGCTCTTTAACCACTCAATGACAGACGCCGAGCTTCTCCATTGATTCACGCTTGTACTGGATCTGATGGTGGTGTTAATTCGGTCTAGGAAGACTTTACTTATCTTACCCAGTTCGGATTTAGCAGGGTTAATAAGTCTGCATTTCGGATTGTTCTCGAAGTTTTCTTTGTGGTCTTTAAGCGATATGAATTCTTCTTTTCTGGCCGTACATTCGATTCTGTCGTCGACGAGGAAATCGCTTGCGATGATCTTTAGTTCTTGGTTAACCTCTTCAAGAGCGTGTTCGTCTTCTAGTTTGTAGGTCTTTGTTATGTTCTCAGTCAGCAGCTGCAGGTTGTATTTCTCGGGTTTCATTTCATAAATATTTCTGGTCTTGTCGGCGAATGTCATAACATTAGACGATGTGCTTATTTTCTTAGCGTCGTTGGAAAGAGTGGAGAGGAACTGGTCGTTGACGTCTCTGAATTTGGTATTTTCAACCATATTCACGAGGTCTTCTTCGAAGTTCAATTCGTTGATATGCGGAGCTATCGTTTTTGAATTTAATCCGAAGGTGTCACTTTTGCTTGGATTACTTTCGCCGTGGATGAAGAAGTGTGCTTTCCATCTCATTCTGTTAACAACGCTTTCAACTTTCTCGATAAACTTTCTTCGGTAGGAGTCCGTTGATGGTATGGGAATGTTTTTCATTGAATAGTCAAAGCGAATCTTCTTCATTTTAAGTTCAATAGTCGAGTCGGTCAATAAGAGTGCACAACTGGATCTCAGGTGCTTGGGTATAGTAAAATATAGACGTCTGGAAGAGTGCTCAATATCGTAGGGGATAGATGGTTATCTATTATTCAAAGTCTGTTCGCTACAATATAACCATTCAAAGTCTTTTCGTGACCCGAAATATTCAAAGGAGACCGCACTTTCACACCACATTTGGGACTTGAAAGAAAAAAATCGCGAATTTACCGTGAAATGGTCAGTTTTAAGACGTGCACGCGCATATGAAAGTGGAGCCAAACGCTGCAACCTTTGTCATGAAGAATGAAAGCAGATAAAGAACACCTACTCAACAAAAGAAATGAAATCTTTTCTAAGTGCCGACACAAGATCAAATTTCAAATTAACCGCCTGAAACGCATCATTACACACCAACGACATGACGTCAGGCACCATATAAATGAATAGTCACACCGAATCTTAATCAGTTGTCTGACATCGTCCAAAGGCGTGAAACTCGGAGTAACAACAAACCTATAAGTTTTTACAACTATCTGCTCTATCCCCTACGATATTGAGCACTCTTCCAGACGTGAATAGACCGCTCACTATATTTTACTATATATATATTTTATTTTATATATTATATGCTTTAATGATATGCTTTAATGATATACTCCTAAATCAGTATTACACTATACTAGGAGGTTTACAGGTATACAACTAGAATATATACATATGTTATGTCAAACGATAATAAAATACAATTACATAAAAAACAAAAAAAAACAAAAAAACTGCAGGAACGATACTACAAAATCAATTAACAAATTAGGAATAACACATGGACTTAAAGTGCCTATCACCCAAAACTTTTTATTGTCTTATTTGCAAGAACTTTTAAAATGATAAAGTAACTTCTATTGAAGATTTTCGTTTCTTTGCTTTCTTTTTGAGATATTTCAGTTTGTTTGATATGCAAATGCCTGAAAATGCCTCGAAGTACGTCACACATGCATAATGACTTATCCGAGAATGTTATGTATCTCTTTCATTCTCGAACGAAATCCTTAAAAATCGTGAAGTTTGGTATTGTGGGAGAAACACGCACACGTGTTATTCACACTTTAGTGTTTTTATTTGATGAACGCAAAGATACATAACATCCTCTGATAAGTCATTATGTATGTGTGACGTACTTCGAGGCATTTTCAGGCATTTGCATATCAAACAAACTGAAATATCTCAAAAAGAACGAAGAAACGAAAATCTTCAATAGAAGTTACTTTATCATTTTAAAAGTTCTTGCAAATAATACAATAAAAAGTTTTGGGTGATAGGCACTTTAATAGAAGGCATAGCAAGAGTTTTGAAGTTTGAAGCGCTAAATATGAAAGAGAGGTTATCAAATGAGATGTCATTCCATGTAACTATGGTCCTGGGATAAAATGAGTATTTGTATATATTGTTATTGCAGTGAATCTGTTGATAAGGATAAGTGTTGGGCAACCTAGATACTCTACCTAAAGGACGCACCTCATCAGGGAGTCTGATACCTACAAGAGCTTGCTTAATTTTATAAAACATTGTGGCCAGCCTAATTTTTCAAGCATAGGAGAGACGTGACTACTTCTAGAGTGCTGCTCTGCGTTGAATCATCTCAATGTTGTTAATGTTCCTTTTAGTGTAAGGGTTCCATACTGAGCATGCATACTCTAGTTGTGGACGTACAAGACAGGTGTAAGCTTTGGACTTAACTTCCATGCTACAAGCACTAAGTATTCTTCTAAGTAGGCCTAGAGTACTATTTGCCTTCTTACATATATTGTCACAATTTAAGTTATGGCTTATAGTAATACCTAGGTGTTTTATTGAAGATACTCTATTAATGGATTGGTTATTCATTACATAGTTGTAGGATAAAGGTGAACGCTTATTGGTAATGCCTAAATGGTAGCATTTAGAAAAATTGAAATTGAGTTGTCACTTGTTAGCCCAATTATTTAAGTTATCCAAATCTTCTTGTAAGGTGACGTAATCCTGATAACAATTAATTTCTCTATAGATAATACTATCGTAAATTTCTCTATAGATAATACTATCGTCAACTGGGTCGGACCACCATTTAGTGTCTAATAAAAATAAAAAGTGCTTCCTTTGCAATAATACCAGCAAATGGTAAGACTTTCGGGTGTTCTCGCATTCTTTGAATGCCCGTCCTGCAACAGAGTAAGCCATTACCATGGCGGTAAGACGTGTTTTTATGTCCTCCGTTGGTCTCGCTGCTTTTCTTATTTTTACTGGTTATTGGTGCATATTTGTGCCGTCTCTCAAGTCTGTGGACAGTTCATTTGATCTCGTGGCAAATGATTTATGTGTAAGTTTTATCCAGAGAGAGCTGTGTTATTTCAATTTTCAAAGATCTGCCTTTGGTTCTCGTCGCTTTACATATTGTCGCTTGCCAGGCCGTTCAAGGACTCCTAAGTGTTGCTACTTAAAACATGGACATCTCTGCCTCTGTATTCGTTTATCTGGGCGTCTACAGCTGTCATCCTGTGGAGATGTCGAAACAAATCCTGGTCCGTTTATCTCCTCTAACAATACAGATGCTGGCAAGGCTAAACGACAACAAAGTTCGGCGAATATTGTGAATTCATTGAAGTGTGGCCTCGTCAACACACGTTCTTTAAGAAATAAGCTCACCGAATTTCAATTATTACTCACTGCAAATAACCCTGATATATTTGCAGTAACAGAGACTTGGTTAAGCTCTGATATTTCGGATGCTGAGATCCTTTCTGGTTTACCATACACTTGCTATAGAAATGATCGTTCTGATGGTAGGAGATGAGGAGGCGTGTTATTAGTCGTGAAAAACAACTGTATTTGTACTCGTCGTTCAGACTTAGAACGAAATCTTGAAATGGTTGCTATTGAAATCGAGTCGTCCAACTCTCCAAAATAATTGTATAGCTGTATTTTATAGGCCACCGGACTCACATGCTGTTTTTCAGGAAGAATTTGAGGCTTTTTTATGCAATGTAAATACTCTGCATAGCAATAAAAAACTTCTAATACTTGGTGACTTTAATTTTCCTAAGATCGATTGGCCTAACTTCACTGCTTCTTCGTTAACTGGATGTGAATTTGATTTCTGTGAAATACTGAAAGATTATTTTCTAAGTCAGGTTATTACTTTGCCAACAAGGAAATCTATAAACAGCGACACTCAGAATATACTGGATTTGGTCATTACCAATTATGCTGACAATATTTTGCATCTTGGCATTGTTGACCCGACTGGTATGCAATTCCCGACGGATCATTCATTAATTCTATTTGATTTCATTTCCAAGTATAAACGTCTTCCAAGACAAAGCCGCTTTGTTTACTCCTATAAGAAAGCAGATTTCCAGGCCCTAAGGGAGACTTTACAAGCCATACCTTTCCTTTGTGCTCTACATAACGAAAACATTGATGATGACTGGCAGTGTTGGTACGATTTGTTTATGACTGCTGTGGATGAGCACGTTCCCAAAATTAAGATCAGAGACGTGAATAGCCCACCATGGATTGACAGTGAAGTTATCCATCTCCTTCACAAGAAAGATGCTGCTCGCAGAAAGGCATTGGCAAGTGGTTGCGTCAATCGTTCTCCTCAAGACACCGCGTGGGAAAAGTATCGTATTCTCCGCCGAGAAGCGAAAGCATTAATTGATCAGAAGCACAAGGACTATATAGAGTCTATTGCGTTCTCGGTGACAAATAACCCTAAGCGCTTTTGGTCGTACCTAAAAGCACGGACAAAATCAGGATCTATCCCAACTACTGTGTCGCATAAAGGAAATCAATATTCAACAGCGGAAACAAAAGCAGAGGCATTTAATGACTTCTTCTTCTCGTCTTTTACGCAGCCTTTGAATAACGTTTCTTCAAGTCAAGCGGTGGAATATGGAACAGGTTCTATATTAGAACAGATTTGTATAACGGAAGCGGAAGTCGCAGACTTATTGAGTCGGCTTGATGTAAACAAAGCCCATGGTGCTGATGGAATCCCAGCCAGAATTTTGAAGGAATGTGCCAACGTGTTAGCTCCCTCTGTTTGGTATATTTTCAATAAATCGCTCCGTCTTAGTGTGCTCCCATCACAGTGGAAACTCGCTCATGTCGTGTCGATACATAAGAAAGGTAATAAGGAACTTATATCTAACTATCGTCCAGTGTCACTCCTCTGTGTGCTTTCTAAAGTGCTAGAACGGTGTGTCTTCAATCGTCTACTTATTCACCTTTCATCTGTCCTTCAAGATACACAACATGGTTTTATGAAGGGTAGATCAACTGTTACTCAGCTTTTGTGCTTTTTGCATGAAGTCGTAACAGCATTGGACAAGGGTTTTCAGACAGATATTGTTTATCTTGACTTCTCGAAAGCCTTTGACAGTGTCAACCACAGTATACTCATCAATAAATTGAGGTGTCACGGCATCGACGGTAGCCTTCTCCAGTGGCTTTCCAGTTACCTTACAGACAGAACCCAGAGAACTGTAGTTGGTGGTGCTTTATCTAGACCTCTTCCAGTATTGTCAGGCGTACCCCAAGGCTCCATTCTGGGACCACTTTTGTTTGTAATTTTTGTCAATGAGTTACCTGCATCTGTTTCAGATAACTGTTCAACTCTTCTTTATGCTGATGATACCAAGTGCTACCGTATTATTAAACAACCTAGTGATACGCAGAAGCTACAAAATGGTCTTGACCTCTTATACCATTGGGCCTTAGAATCACAGCTGAAATTCAACGTTTTAAAATGTGAGTGTCTTACAAGAAAAAGAAATCCTGTACAGCGAGTCTATGATTTGGGTAATCACCATTTAAAGAACTCAGTTTGTCAAAAGGATCTTGGTTTGATTATTAATAGGACAATGACATGGAAAGAACATAGTTCAAAGGTGATTAGCAAAGCAAACTCAATGTTGGGACTCCTTAAACGTTGTTCTGGTAAATATTTTTCTGTCCCAGCCAAGAGGCTTTTATACTTGGCACTGGTACGCTCTCATCTTGATTACGCCAGTGAGGCTTGGCCTGGGCAATCTATAGAAGTGATTCGTTCTGTGGAAAGTGTTCAAAGAAGAGCGACAAATTATGTTCTTGGTTACTCCAACACTTTATCATACAGGGAACGGCTGATTAAGACTAACCTTTTGCCAGTTTGTTACTGGCATATATGAGATTAAAGATCTGCTGTTTTTGCATGGCTGCATCAATGGAAAATACAACATTAATGTTAATAATTATGTACGTTTTACTTCATGTAACCGTTTGAGGAACTCTTGTGATCTTAACTTTTTGGTACCAAGGAGTAGAACCAAACATTTTGAATTAAGTTTTTTTATTAGGACTTGTAGGTTGTGGAACAATCTTCCGATAGATGTAAAGACAATTCATTCAACTAACACTTTTAAGAATTTATTGAAAGCCAGATACTTTGCCGCTCTGAACTGTAATTTCGATGTTGACATAATTCGCTCATGGCGCTCAGTTTGCCTTAAATGTAATTCTCTTACGGATCTGGTTGCAGATGATTTTAAGATCTGTTGCTAAAATGATATTTTAGTTGTTAATATATTAGTTAGGCTATTAATATTACTAATTATTTTGTTTTTATTTAAGGGCATGGTGAGATTGGGAGGATACCTAGGTTAGGGTTTCACCCTGTTGTATCCTCCCTTGTTGTACTCATATTTTTTTTATTATTACTGTAAATTATGGTACAACTTAAATAAAGTATATAAACGAATTTGAGATCTAATGCTGTCAGAAATGTCATTGATGTAGAGTAAAAATAGGACAGGAGCTAAAATAGTTCCTTGTGGTACTCCGGACATCACAGGTTTTGGGTCAGAGTGAGAGCCATTCACAGAAACAATCTGGGAACGGTTGGTAAGAAAAGCCTTGATCCATTTAGCAGAAGGTCCTCTAATACCGTAATAGTCAAGCTTGGTCATCAGATAACAGTGGGGAACGGAGTCAAAAGCTGTACTAAAGTCTAGAAGGATAACGTCAGTTTGTTTTTTCTGGTTGATGTATTTGGCCCAGTCATTGATGGCAGTAATCAGCTGGGTCTCACAGGAGAATAGTTTCCGGAAACCATGTTGTTTGTCAATGAGAATATCGTAGTATGCTAGGTACTTAGCAACGTGACTAAGAATTATATGTCCCATGACTTTGCAACATAAACATGTTAGGGAGATTGGACGGTAGTTGGCTGGATTTGATTTCACGTCTTTCTTATACACAGGACTTACAAGAGGTTTCGACCAATCAGATGGTAGTGTACTATTGTTATAGGACTGTTGAAATATAAAGCAGAGCCAGTGAGAGATGGATCGAGTAAGTTCTTTAAGTACTCTAGCTGGAATTTCATCAGGACCACAGGTCTTACTAAGATTAAGTTAAGAGAGTTGTTTTGCCACACCTTCGGAATTGATAAACAAGTTTGAGATTGAGTCGTAAGGAGATTTACCTTTA
The DNA here is from genome assembly GCA_035772405.1 of Chrysogorgia sp. JL179-B06. NCBI lineage: Eukaryota > Metazoa > Cnidaria > Anthozoa > Scleralcyonacea > Chrysogorgiidae > Chrysogorgia > Chrysogorgia sp. JL179-B06. The sequence goes on along the minus strand of JAYKKM010000123.1, from coordinate 2,075,622 downwards.
GTTGGCACTGGTGATTTCTCTTGGGTGAATACAGTGAGTAAAATTGAGTGTTCAAGGCATCAGCTTTTGCTTTATCAGAAACACATAGTTTGTCGGCAAGTTTTAACGGAGGGATATCGGAGGTTTCTGATTTACTTGTACGAACGTAGGACCAAAATTTATTTGGATTGGAATCCAAACTTGCACCAATGATATTATTAAGATAACTGCTATGGGATTGTTTCACAAGACGTGAAACTGTATTTCGTTCTTTTTTAAATTCGTCCCAATGCTTTTGTTTATTGGATTTTAAGGATTTCTTATGCAGTCGGTCTTTCTTTCGCATGTGTCGTTTGATAGAAGAGTTGATCCAAGGAAGTTTATATTTTGGTGTAGATTTCTTATGGGGGATGTAGAGTTGAATACCTTTGATTAGGGTTAACTTGAATTTATTCCAGTTTTCAGATACAGAGGAGTCATGAGGATTAGATAGGAAGAAGTTTTCAGTTGCACGTAACATAAATTCATTAAAACGTTTAAAATCAGCTTTTTTATAGATTAATAGCTTAAATGATCTTGTGGCTTTAACATTGATGTTGAAAAGGACTGCAAGGTGGTCACTTATACCTGGAGTAGTAGAAACATTGAATATATTGCTTTGGAAAGACGAAAGTTTTTTGTCCAATGTTTTATTAGAAGCTGGACGGGTAGGTGATATAACGTGCTGGGTTGCGTCAAGTGTCTGCAGTAGTTTCGTATGCTGTCCTGGATTGTTACCGTTTAAGAATTCAGGAGTTTCAGACTTCCATTGTATGTCTCCAAGGTTAAAATCACCTCCAAGTATGATATTTGGATGGTGGGTGGAGGACTGGAATACACTGTTTATGGACTTCTGGAGTTCATCAAGAGCTTCGGAAGAAGAGTTAGGTGGTCTGTAGTAAGATGCCAGGTAAAGTTTTTTAGAATTACTGAATTTTACAGAAGACCAGAGAATTTCACAATTTGTGTTGAATTTGGGGTATTCTTCACATATGATATCAGACTTAATAGCTTGAAATACACCACCGCCATTTGCATTTCTATCTTTTCTGATACCGTGTAATTTGGTGGGAAAACAGAGTAGGTTGGAATGTCATTATGTATGGTTTAGATTCGGTACCCAAAACGATGTCAGGATTATGTAAATCGAGTAGTGCCTGAAATTTTGTAAAACGGGATGGGCTTTTCAAACCACCTGTGTCAGGTGGTAGCAAGTGGTAGATTGGTGCATTGGGTCTTAGTGTATGGGCTTGTAAGTGGTGTAAATGGTGCAATTGGTAGCAGGTGCTAGCAGCTGCTTACCACCTGTGTCAGGTGGTTGCAGGTGGTAGATTGGTCCATTGGGTCTTAGTGTATGGGCTTGTAAGTGGTGTAAATGGTGCAATTGGTAGCAGGTGCTAGCAGCTGCTTACCACCTGCAGGTGGTAGACTGGTCCATTGGGTCTTAGTGTATGGCCTTGTAAGTGGTGTAAATGGTGCAATTGGTAGCAGGTGCTAGCAGCTGCTTACCACCTGTGTCAAGTGGTAGCAAGTGGTAGATTGGTGCATTGGGTCTTAGTGTATGGGCTTGTAAGTGGTGTAAATGGTGCAATTCGTAGCAGGTGCTAGCAGCTGCTTACCACCTGTGTCAGGTGGTTGCAGGTGGTAGATTGGTCCATTGGGTCTTAGTGTATGGGCTTGTAAGTGGTGTAAATGGTGCAATTGGTAGCAGGTGCTAGCAGCTGCTTACCACCTGTATCAGGTGGTTGCAGGTGGTAGACTGGTCCATGGGGTCTTAGTGTATGGCCTTGTGAGTGGTGTAAATGGTGCAATTGGTGCAATTGGTAGCAGGTGCTAGCAGCTGCTTACCACCTGTGTCAGGTGGTAGCAAGTGGTAATTGGTGCATTGGGTCTTAGTGTATGGCCTTGTAAGTGGTGTAAATGGTGCGCGCAAAATACAACAAGCGCGATCGCGCGATACTTGCATTTACAAATTAAAGTCGGAGACTCCAATTTGCACATGCGCAAACCGGACTGTACCGCACCTTTAATTTCCATGTTATTATTGTTATCATGCAGCAATTCTGTGACGGATATCCAAATTCAGCTGTATGACATTAGCATCGGTGCTGGCTTGAACAGATCAACGATTAGCCGGTATATACTTCATGGTAACACTATAAGACATGGTTTCCAACTGTTTGTATACCCCTAACCCTAATCCTAACCGTAAAATATATGGTGGGAGACTATATGTAATGTTACCATGAAGTATATCCCCTAATGAATAGAAAGTCCCTAAAACGTATAAATTGGCTTCTCCAAATGATGCCCACTCTTTATCTGCATGCTTTGCTTCAAAATTTATAAAAATAGTGAATGTCACTGAACTGCGCAGTTAATGTCCCTACAGGCGGCTGGATGCTGTCCATCCAAAGACCAAAGACCAAAGACCAAAGCCATGCTCATCCATTCTTCCCAAAAGTTAAGATTAATTTCTGATCAATCTCTCTCGGTCACATTAAACAGCAAAGAAATCGAGCAAGTCACGCACGCTAAAATACTTGGCGTAACCTTAGACAGTAATTTAACTTGGACCAATCAAAATTATGTTCGACTCTCAAAAGTAGGCTAGCATTACTGCGTAGGATTAAGCCTTTCTTAACTCAAGACTGTGCTCTCCGTTTTTATAACTCCTGTATTCATGCCAATATAATTTATTGCTTTGTTACCTGGGGAAATTATTCCAAAAGCTCTTGCTCCGAATTCTTCGCATTCAAAAGCGTGCAGCACGCATTATCTTAGCTGATAACTATTCTACTCCTTCTGTTCTTCTTTTCTCCAAGCTAAAATGGATTCCAGTTTTTGATCTAATTAAGTTAAGGAAACTTCTTCTGCTATTCAATATACTAATAAATCCTAATGCTCCACCTTCCTTTAAACTTAGGTTCAATTTCCTATCAGCCACTCGACAACACTCTCGTACTAGAGCCTGCGTATATGATCTCAAGCCCCCTTACCCGCGTACTGATTTTGGTAAATGTACATTTCTCTACAGCGCCTCGATTCTTTTTAACGCCTTAGACACTAATTGTAAACAGCTCGCCATGTCACCTGCATCTAGTTCTGATGCTTTTTCTTTAAGAATAACTATACCACTAAACGCATATTCCGTAATTACTTTCTTCAAAAACTAACTTGTATATATTGACCAATTGACTATTGTTGTAAATGTATTTCAAATTAATTAGTTTACTTCACATTATTAGTCGCACTGTATATATAGTGTAATAGTTATGTCTGTTGTATTTGTAAATATTGTAGTATGTTGAGGGCCGTATGTTAGATAACCTTTATGGTTAATACGTCTTTTCCCTCGTGAAATAAAGTTTTATTCTATTCTATTCTATTCATCCCTAATGATTGGCTCCTCCAAATGATGTCCACTCTATATCTGCATGTTTTTTTGCTTCAAAATTTATAAATTTAGCATTGAATGTCACTGAACTGCGCAGCGAATGACCCTGCAAGCGGCTGGACGCCGTCCATTTTGGTCGGTATCGATCGCCTCTTAAATATATAGTTCTCTTATCTGACTAGAGAGTCGCTTCTGGCGAATGATATATTGGGGTATCGCCCGATGTGGCAATTAACCTTAACTTAAATTAAACAAATCAACCACAGACTATTAAACTTGAACGTTGACTTGCTGTTAATTAACCTCATCGTGATTCAAGGGCACTGTGATTACTATGCCAAGATAAACAAGCAAATTTAACATGCAGAACGTTTTAAACTGCAGCTGCAGCACTCTCTAAAACAATGCCCTGCGTGAGCCAACGTGTTGTGATGCGTCGGCAGTGTAGAAATACAAATCAGATACTGTGAAAGGTTGGTGTACCGCCGAAATAGTGTACCTGTATAGGAGGTCTAACGTTTCGAGCGAAGGTACATTACTCTGCGACGAAGGGCCTTCGCTCCAAACGTTACACATTATTTTGGTAATACCTTTTACCGTAAGAACATTTTACCGTGACTTCTTAATTGTGTGCTACCCCGCAGCTAGGGCTAATAGCAGTGCACACTGGTTTCCGATTGCTATCGCGTCATAGAGAGCGAGTGAATGACATAATCTTCGCACTCCAATAACTCGTTTCTATCTATCATGCGGATGCATCCGAGATTAGGAAAAACTCGTTTCTATGCTTCGTATATATCCTCGAGTTAAAAATATTTAGTTCTCATGCTCCCACTTCTGGTTTCCGAACGCTCCCGTACGTTTGCAGGAGGAGGGGCATAGAGAACTCTACATATAGGGTAAAAATAACGAAACCTCTTGCTGCTCTCCCAGGATATATTTTCCTGAATGCATTGTCAATATCTTTTCACTCTTTTAGCGGTGTTAAAAACAAATTGTGAGTTGACTATATACGGTGAATAAATAAATCTAAATTAATCAATTACGTGCCTGAAGGTAGTGCAGCAGACCTAATTACTCGGGCCTCCCCCTGTGGGGGGAGCACGAGTCTTAAAAAGGGCTCTGTTTATTTGGCAATGTCGCGAAATGGCAATTCTTGCATCATCCCACTTGGGACTGGGTACGAGATCGATCTGAACCACTGCATATATTTATGCGCCATTGTCATATTTTTAATATTCATCTGGTTACCTTTCCTCGAGTGTTCTTCACTGAAAATATTTGATGTGGCTGGCAGTATCTTGATCTCACGATGCTTACAATCGCACACGCCGATCGCCGAAGACCTACGGCTACACTAAAAGATAACGAGCGATTTAGACACGGTTGGTGCCTTGGTGGTCTGATGGTCTCTGTCTGCGATCTGAGATCTGGATAACCGTACACTGAAAATGCCGTACCTGTACGCTGATGTGTACTCGATTAAACCTATGTTTAACAATTTAATATGAAACTCAACGTATGAATGCTTTTTGAAAATATGTTAACTGTTCTGAGGTAACTGTAATATTTTTATAAACTTTGTTGCCTGTATTGTTTATTGTTATCATGTTATGTTATACAAAATAAAGTCGATGCTATAGTTTATTGTTTCACATATACCATGCAAGTACTATTATTAAAGTATGCAATGTTGCTATCGAATTTTACCCTGTTTCACTTATATTGATATTGATATTTTACCTGTAAGCTTAAATGGGGCTCCAAAATGTTCTGGGTTATCAGTAAGTTTGTATCGATTGTTCATATTATTATATGCGAATGCTTACAAATGAACGTACAGACTAGAGTATATAAATCTCTGACACTCATTGTTGCCATTGAGTAACCCTGTTTCACTCAATATTTTACCTGTAAGATTAAATGGGGCTCCAAAATGTTCTGGGTTATCAGTAAGTTTGTATCGATGTACAGTACTGCCTAGAATTAACCTAACACTGCGGTTGCGGTTCGGTTGCGGTTCATTTGCGGTTCGGTTGCGGTTCATTTGCGGTTCGGTTGCGGTTCGTTTGCGGTTCGGTTGCGGTTCGGTTGCGGTTCGGTTGCGGTGATGTTGCGGTCCACACATTCGACCGCAACCGCAAGAGTATTGGCGACCGTACACTTCGGATTCCGATCTCGCCCGATCGTAAGAACACGAAAGCAAATGAAATTAGATCTATTCAATGAGTATTTTGGACGCTATTGTGTCGGCAAACGGTGATTTATACATTATTGTAAGAGTGTTTTGTCTGAGTTGGTCAAACTACATTATTTATGTATGATATTGATTCTTACTTCAACCACATGTGTGGCTGTGTGTCGTTATTAAGAACGAGTGTAAATGACAAATTGCAAAGTGAAAAGGTGGTAAACTGCCAAGATTTTTAGTCACGAAATACTAACGTTTCGAGCCTAGGAGTCCATCAGAGTATGACCTTTAAAATTTAAAGTAATACGACTGGAAAAACGGGTCTTGTCAAAGTGAAAAGGTGGTGAACTGTTAATATTTTTAGCAACGTACATCGGCGCGCGTATTTCCGGCGTAAATTACTTGTTTGTTGAATTAATTGTGCGAGTTAGAATGCTCCAGAAACACAGTCATATAACAAGAGCTTTTAAATTGGAGTATGTATATGAGTCTCGTTACCTTTCACTGCCTGTGACTGGGCATAAATCGACAAATCATATTGATTCAATATGCCAACATGTCATATAAGACGACAAAATCATCAAGCGTTAAAGATTGGGCAGTGTACTATAGCAAGGCAGTTTTTTCGCTAAATTGCAGATTGCAAGTCTACGGTAGAATCGTCGGACTGTTTTTATTGGATTGAATAGCGATTGAGTGATAAACCAGGCAGGTAACGTGATGCCACAGGGAGCCGTAACGTCTATTAGTGAAGCGAGTTTAACAATAAAGCGGGTTTATTTGTTATTAATATATATCCGAGCGCTGGTGCAGTCTATGACCACTGGTCACTGCCATTGCCATTGAGGAGTTTTTTCTTTACGAGCGCTCGAACTTGCCATGCTTGCGGCTTGGCGCGGAAAAATGGAAACTTACCCGGGTATCGTATTGCCGACACTTTACACGAGCCCGGGGTCAAGTCAACCCGTGTTTACATGAATATATTAACCCGGTCGACCCGGCTGTCGTGTAAACGCTAACAGCAGTTTATTATTGTTAGTTTATTATTATTAGACGGGTCGACCCGGGTTGGTCTCGTGTAAACGGCCTCCAGATTATATATTTTGTGTAAAAGATTGACAGATGATATGTTTGACTAATTAACTTCCGGTGGTCGACTCAAGTCGGGGCACAGATGATACGAAAGGTCTCCACTAAAAATGTTTCCAATATATAAGTTACCACAGCTTTCAATTACAAAATTTTCAAAACGACTGTGAACATTAACCTTTAATCTATCATGTAGCCGATTTTCAAGCTAAGATTTTACCTAACAACTACATTAGACGTCAAAACAAATCACTACCGCGAGACGCACAGTCAACGGCCTTCCGAATTATTTGATGTAAACACTGACTCATTGCCTTTCTGGTCTGGTTGTCTGTAATTTGTCCCGATTGTCGACAAAATCGACAAGTAAGAACATTTTAATAGCGATTTAATACAATTCTTGTGTAAAAATACCAAACAAACCCGCTTTACTGTTAAACTCGCTTCACTAATAAACTCCTAGTTCGCTGTTTATAAACTCGCTTCACGTTACGGCTCCCTGTGATAATGCACAAGTATTTATTTTAAGTTGCCACAAGTTCTCCCAAACGATATTATCAAATTCATAGCAAACGATATAATATTCTGAAATAAGTAATATTCTACATCGCTGCCGTAACTTAGCATATTTCATTATTTTGACAACTTTCCCATTTCTTCGAACTGCAACAGAACTTAAACCATGTGTCAAACGACGCCAAACTTCGGAAATAAACGACATATTCCGAAATGCGATTGCGGTTAATATTGCGGTTAGGTTACGCGAGGTTGAACCGCGGACCGACCGAGGTTCGACCGCCGATCGACCGAGGATCGCCTTCGGTTGAACCGGAGATGAACCCAGGTTGAACCGCGGATGATCCGCGGATGATCCGCGGATGAACCCCGGTAAACCGCGGTTTCTGTTAGGTTAATTCTAGGCAGTACTGTACATGTATTATTATACACAAATGCTTACAAATGAACACACAGTATATAAATCTGTGACACCCATACCAACTATCAAGATCAAGGAGTAAAGAGTTTGTTGTTGTTTGCTGGTTTACCAGTGACGGGTCTGAATTTTGGCCTTGACTACACGAAAAGCGAGTTGACTCGCTAACCGAGACAGTAACATAGTTAACTATGCAGTAATCTGTCTTTATATTACAATTAGCTAGCTGGCCCACTGGACTAGTCACTAGTATGTATAAAGCCTCTCAAATAATAAATATGCTAAAATTATGAATATGTTTACTGGCTCAAAATGTTATATACTGTAACTTCAAAGAAATAATGATTTTGAATTACATTTGTTTAAACTGTTTATAATAGCTTATGACACCTTGCTACTGCCAGCTAAATGGTTTGATTTACTGCTATGCCTTATACACTGAGAAAAAGATTAACTGATTTAATACTTGCTCAAACTAAACCTGTTTGCCGGACTGACCATATGAATTGTTATTACATGAGCACAGGCCGGCTCGCTTGCCAGGCTGACCCTGTTGGCTAGAACTGGATTAGGTCAGCAAACAGGGTGGCTCATTTGGTGGGGCAGAATTCTCAGTAAGCCAGCTTGGATACTGAGCCAACTCACCTTCGTATAATCAAAGCCGTTGGCCAACACTATGTTATGGGTTTGCAATGATGGAAAATTTAACCACCCCTGCACTGACAGCCGTATCATTACATGTACCTACAACTATAGATTTGTGTATATTGAATTCAAATCACTGAATTTGCCTACAATGTCTTTCAACAAGCCACAACCTCAAGTAGCCCGAGTTAACGCCTAGCGGGCGTCTTGTTAATAAAGAATTGCGGCGACGAACGATTCTTAAAAATTATCCTTGATCGCGCGCTTCAAAAAACTTGTTTCAACGTCTAAAAGCAAAATGTAACGACTGAACATAGTGACGGTTTTTATCTTGCGATTTTGCCCTCCCTTAGTTCGTAGTTGCCACAGTTGCTCGCAAGCCTGGAGGCGCATTGCCAATCCACCGTACGACATGACGGTAATCTCTCGAATGAATAGAGGTTTTCGAGCAACACCTGGCGGGGAGATTATGTTTAAAGAAGGGAATGTGCATTTTCATATAAACCTAAGTTGTATCCGAACAAAGCAGCCGTACTTCGTTCCACAAAGCATGGAGGTACCCAACTGGCTAAGGCCTTACTCCCGTTCATGTTCGTTATCTACAAGAGTTCGGTATACAGCTTTGAAGACTTCGATTTCTGTTTTATTTTTCACGTATAGGGGTATAACTTGTATAAGTAGGAATAACCTTCCATTAAACAATTTTTCACATATTACGTCTGAAGACGCGTTGTATCCGGTGACTATCATGAGACGGATACTATACGTCTGAAATGCGTGTTCGTTGTAGACGACGTAACGTTTGAAATTGTAATTTTGTTCTTGGGACCTAGAATTTTGTCGTATAATACAATCTCGCACAACTTCGACCAATCGACGAAGTATTGAATAGATGTGTTAATAATAAAAAGGCGCAGAGAAACGTCCGCTAACGACACACTGACGCTGTTGTATTTAAAAGAAACTGATGAGGTAGATGTGGAATCGCTTTGTATATTTCAACCCTGAGTTAATGTTTTGTAAACGTGTAAAATGTAATTTGATTTCAAGTTGTTTACTACGGCATTTAACTCCTGAAGTTAGGCAGAATATAAATATTTAATTATTAGCACATGAACATGCCTTAATTTAACCAATCGCTTGCGAAAGTAGGTGCGAAACACTAACAGGTTTATTTTTATTCACTTTGAATTCATGGCTATTTGAAAGGCTGGTCGCCATAAGACCTCGCACGGCGAGTATTTGTAGCGTTCACAACATGTTTTCAGCGGTCGTGGAACAATGAGAGAAAGGATCGTTCCATCATCTTAAATCTGCCCACGTTGTTGCAGCGGTACCTTTCGTGTGAGTGTCATATGTTCGACCGTTCGTCAATCTATTTGCAGTGTATATAATAGGCATGAGCTGTATAACAGCGAGAGCGATTACGTCTAATGTTTATGAAATTGACACCAAATCTCTTTTTCTGCGTTCTCAACCATGAAAATTGCGAATTTAAATTTGCAAATTTAAATATTCTAGTTGATTGTGCACTGAGCGTCTCGGTAATTGCCCCAGACCTCTATACTTGTACACTAGAAATACGTATCCGCAATAAGCCCTCGCTCGCCTGTTCTACCCCGCGAGATTTTCGCCATCCATGCCTGGTCCCCAGACCTCGCACCCGTGTATTTGTAGATGGCAAATTGCACTTTTGAAATTCGTCGTAGATTTTGAACGTTATATAGGCCAATATTTAACCAAACTCAACTCTGAAAACAGACTTGGAATTACCGAGTCTAAATAGATAACTTACTTGTCTATGCCCTTCGTAAAATCATGTTTAATATGTACTTACAAATTAATCGGCAATCGGGCGGCCCCTTCGTCGTATATTATTTTGAACGTTATCCGCGTCAATATTTAACCGATTTCAATTCTGTAAACAGATTTGTCAGTCCATAGTTTGGAATTACCCAGTTCATACGTTCCTATTATGTTACGCAAACGTGTATACCCTTCGTAGAAACCTGTTTATGTACTTCGTCAGATAACAAATCGTCATTGACGTTTCGCGAGACTACATCGTTTTAGAGTTAATCTCGCATAGCTTGAAACATCTTTTGTTGTAAATCGTTGTTAAATTTTCACGCGATATACATTGCAGTCATATAATTGTTAACATTTTATTTAAATAGATGTATTTTCAACAAATTTTAATTGTCTTCATCGCGTCCTTTCCATTGTGGCAAGCGAGAGGTGAGATGATGGATATTATTGTAATCAAATATAGTTCTATATTAGAAATAAATATAACTATGAGAGTAAATGTGAAAGCTGCTACGTTCGGAAAACAACTGAATATAATATGAAAAAGAGAAATAAGATACTTCAATATGTCGAAAAATACTTGTCTTCATAGACGACTTTCGGCCGATGTTCCCTTCTTTAGTGATGTATACCTTCGCTCTGACAAAGATAGACACTTTGTCCGAAACGTAGGCTATGAAAATTTGTATAGGTATTCTCTTGCTTAAGTATTTTTAGACATTGAAGTACTCCTATTTCTCTTTTTCATGTGATATTCTGCATACTTAAGTATATTCCACTGACGACGTTTCGTGTTATTTCGACATAATTAGGTTAACTTCTCTTATCAGTTACCATTTTAACTATACTTATTATCTTTTTAATTAATATCAATATCTTTTTAACCAATAATAACTATTATAATCAAACATTACGTATTTCTTAAATAATCCTCTGAGTATAAGATATGCTTTTATAAATATCGGAAAGTATCCCAAATGTTTAAACGTCTCAACAGCAAGCAGTGGTTTATTGGATTTATTGTTATCTGCCGGATTTCAAAGAAACCTAATCTGAGAAAATATCAAAAATATAATACGGGCTAAGCAATAATCGATAGCTCGCGTTTTAGATAGGTAACATTCCTCCATATTTTTGTGTCATATCTAAATCTCAAAATAAAACGCATCGCTTATGATTTTTCACTTTTATGAAATAAATATAAGCATGATTCTATGAGATGGAATTGAAATTGCTTGCTTTAGTTAACGTGTTATTCATAAATAGTTTGACGCTACTCTGGCTTAAAAATATTTTGAACGTAACTTTAAGAGTTACTGTCTATGACCCAACGTTTCGACACTCCAATCTAGTGTCTTCGTCAGGGGTGATCGTTGTAACGTTAGGGTCCCTATTTATACCCTCATAGAACCGATGATGACTCTATCTATTAATAAGATACAAATAAGCAAATAACCACCGTCATTGCGATTCAATGGGGGTGGGCGCTATTGATATGCCAAGCCTCGGATTGATGGTAATAATTTTGCAATTTTCTCACGCAATATCATGGTTGGTTACACACACGTTCTTCGAAAAAAAAGCAGAATTTTCCTTTTTAGGAAAAAAACCCAGCTTTTTGGTGTTCTTTTAAACGCGACAAAACGTCAGATGTGATCACAGTCATTGTTTCTCTTTCTGTTCCTTCGCAATATGATCCTCACATTTTTCAAAAATATAACCCAACGTCAAGAAAGGTTTTTGAACAACTTTTACGTTGATTATTTTAATTGTTTCCGTAATTCCTCGAATATACGGAACCATCCCAAAATGTACCCATCACCGAACTTTGGCTCTCAGAGTTTGTATGTGGTGGTGTAATTGGAATTTAAAATTTTTTTAGAAAATCATTTGAATATTATTCGCCTTTAAAGCATCGAATACATGCTTTCGGACTTCTTATGGCAAATGGGGTGGTGAGAATCAAATGACATATATTTGTCAGTGTGTGTTGGTTTTCTGTATACTCATGTATAATTTCTAATTTTCCGTGAATCCAAAAAGGTAAACATTCATCCTTTCCACTTTCTACTGAATATAAAAATCCGCAAATTCAAGGAATTTTTGACAGCGTTTTTCGATTTCCCAAAAAATTTGTGACAAACCCTGTGCCAAATGACTGACAAATGACAAAATCGGACAATTAATAAATGCGACGATATATATGTCTTAAAGAATTTCCGTTTTGTGAATTTTTGGAAGCCATAAAATTGTGAAGATAGCCCATCGCTGCTATATAATCTTCTATGATTGTGCAACTTTGTCAATCTTACCAGCTTTTTTCAAATCAAGTAACATTTTGTTTAACTTTCTTTAAAATTTACGAGTCGGATCGCACAGCAGAATAGAATAGGTGATTCTATCATTAAGCAACGTTAAGGCTTTTTCGTGATATTGCAGGCCTTTGTCCATAACCATATAAATATATATAATTACCTTTTTCCGCTGACAAAACAAGCCTCTCTGGATCTTTCTTAAGAGCTATAGGAGATATTTGAAAATGTTACTGTCCATATTTTTCAAAGGTGTCTTATACCGAATTTGCGAACCGAACATGACCTTGCTCTTAACGAGCTCTCTGTTTTGATTAATCAGACTGACATGAAATTGGTTGAAGATTTTTGTTGCTTTAGCCTTTAGTGAGAGCATGGAATCTCAAAAACTCAGATCTACTAACGATACCTATAATAACGATACTTTTTTGAGAGTTTAAAGCATACCATATAGTTCCGATTCAAGGGAAAGTGAGCGAAAGCATGTATTCGACGCTTTAAAGGCAAATAACTATCCTAATTTTCTAAAAAATTTTCAAAACTAGTTACACAATCACGTATAAACTCTGAGAACGAAAGTTAGGTGATAGGTTTTGCGGCTGTTCCGTATATTCAAGGGATATTACGGAACCAATTAAAAGAATATTAGGTACAGGTAGTTTCTTAGTTTACTCAAAAACATTTGCAAAACCTAAGGATCGTATATTGAAGGAACAGTGCATTAAACGTCAGTTTCGTACGCGTTTAAAAGAACAAAAAGGGAAATTTTTCAAAAAAGCAAAATGATGCGTAACCAACCATGAGATTGCGCGGGGAAATTCCAAAATTATCAATTACCACTACTACGTGATACCGTTAGAGACGTTGTCTGATGGCTTGGCATATTAATATCGCCAACGCTCCATTGAATGGCGATGACGGTGGTCTACTAGCAGAAGCTTATTTCCATCTTGTAAATATAGATAACGTCATCATCGGTTCTATGAAGGTATAAATAGGAATCCTAACCTTACAACGATCACCCCTGATGAAAACACTAGACTGGAGTGACGAAACATTGGGTCTTGGACACGAACTTTTAATGTTACGTTCAAAAACTTTTTAAGCCAGGGTAGCATCAAACTATGCATGATTTATCACCTGGCTACGTTGGTAAATGATTTTTAACTGTTGTTTTCTTGTTCTGACAGCGAGCAGTCCACCATTGGTTGAATACATAATAACTTCAAATGAGACACATATCTCATACATCTCTGTCAACGGCGGTGAATCATCTGCTATAGTCTCAGCAACAAATGCGAAATTGGGATATGATGGAATAAAGTTCAGGCTGTGGTATATTGATCAAGGAATGATGTTCAATAGCAACTTGGATGGCAGCGATATTCAATCATTTTCTGCAACAGTAATCGACCGTTTTGCTGTTAACAGTGTAAATGAGACAATTTACTATCTCCACCTAGTGACTACAAATGTCGAATCTGTTACGTTCAACGGTACACAACTCCCAATTAGCGATGCTGATCTACAGGATGCAGATTTCTTAGATATTCAAGTTGATCCATCCAATCAGTAAGTTCCGTGCATGTATTGAATTAGTGGAACATTTTCAGTTAAGCTAAGGAAAAATTTTCTTAGGCGCATTAACAGACTTTGCATTTTGTTCGTATAGCGAACTACATTTAGAATTATGTTATGTTAACCGATTGCAGTTATTTCGTTATGGAAAATGCATCATTTAACATTTTAGCATTAATATTTTACACCTCATTCATCTGGTAGTTATTTTTGTTATCTCCGGAACCGTCACATGGCCACGTTACGTTACGTGATTAGTCAATACATATATAAGGGGAGTTTTAGCGGATACAAAAACGATTAAACATCCAATAAGTATCGCGCTTTTTGATAAAACGCGAAATAATTGTGTACGAATTATTACTAATTGCTTTTTGAGAGCACGAAGAAATCGTAATCGTATATAAATAGCAACTTTATATTTCTGAGTGCTCCCAATATACCAAATGCAGGCCATAACTTGATGCTAGGATAAGACAAACGCGTGAAAAGGGTGGTTTTTCAATTTGATCAATCATAAATTTATCCATAACCTCTATTGGTTTCTGATTGGTTTTCGGGGGGTTAGAATGACACTTTAGGCAGGGGGTTAGGGTTAGGATTATGGTCAGAATCAGCTAAAAAGATGCTGCCAACCATTAAAGATGCCACCGACTGTCTACGGAATCCAAATATGCGATGTCGCCAATGTTTATTGTCCGCAACCGAGGCAAGGGGCGATTAAGACGAAGGAGAAAGATCGACTATACTATATCGATCTAGAGGCTAATTAAGAAGCCGCCAATTCAGAAGTCCTACCGCATTTGACCATATTTATGGCCCCGTTCAGTAGCCCTATTTAAACTTCCTCTATATTTGACCAAGATTCCACACCAAACTGGAATAATTGTGCTCTTCGGATCAGCTTATGCCGTAAACCAACCGAAAATATATATGACAATTAGGCCAATTTCATAAACCTTTAATAACTTCTTATTAACGAGAGCGCGGTCATTACGGGAAAATATTAGACCGAGGTCTGATATGTTCCCGTAACGACCAAGCGGACGAGGTTAATAAGAGGTTTATTACATGGCACCTTTGGACAGTAATAGTGTGACAAATAGTGAGCGTCACGGGCTATTGAACAGCACACACCGAAAGGATAATAAAACTCACTTTCTGAGTGTTCACCCTCTGAGTGTTCACTCATTCATGATTTAATTAAAACACTGAAACAAATTTGGCTTTTCAAATTTTTTTGGTTATTATTTGTTGTAGGATAAAATTTATCGTCACAACCCGTAATCCGGTTCGGTCCATTACGGAAAAGTAACGATTGCAGTCAGAGCGTCTAAGCAAATAAGAGTGCGCGATTACACCGGAAGTAACTTATGCCATCTAATAATAATCATTAATATATTTCTTCTTTCTCGCATTTAGATCGCTGTTTATGTCAATTACGGATCAGACAAGCAATCGCAATCTTGTGCGCTACAGCCTTACAGAAGAAAATATTTACGCTCTTCACAATAATCCATCCGGAATTTCTACACATCTGACAATTGACGAGGCGAATAAAATAGTGTATTGGATTCATTTTACGAATGAGAATTCCTATAAAATCTACAAAAGCACCTACGATGGAATAACAACAGCGCTTGGTTCTCCGCGAACAGGGCTATCAACTAACATTGATATAACTGAAGGAGTGGATTTTTATTACATTTTAGATTCCTCTAGTTCAAATATTGAAAAGTACAGCAAGAACTCCAATACTCTGATAATGAATATCGCTGTTCCTCCAGGGACGAAAAACATAATGGTGATAAGTAGTAAGTATGTTGTCAGAGGTGCTAAAGTGCCCCTGCGACAAAATATCACATTACGTTTCCTTGCATTTTGTGTTACAGAACATAATTTAAATTGAAATAAATGAACAACAAACATTCTATCACAAGAAATGTTAACCTCCAAACTGTACCAAATTTTGTCCGCCATTGCTCAAAACTTGTTCCAGACGAGCCAGCGATTCCACAGCAGAGTATGTGATTGTGACATCAGAGACACAACACGTGACAACGCTTTATGGTAATTATACGATAAGTTACAATAGAATATTTTCCTCAAGTAACTTTATATTCATACAAAACTAGCTAGCCATGCATGCACGTGTTGAGTCTTTGACGTATAATGCGGCCGTACAATCTCATATACAACCAGTCTGAAAAGGCGACTTCCCACGCTCGCAATTACTTGAAATTTGTCAAGTTAAGTAAGAACACCATGCCCTTTACAAATATGTAAAAATTTGGGATACCAACAATTTGATCCCAGGGCACTTTAAAGTGAATGATTTTAATTAGTGAAAACGCATTTCCCTTGTTCTAAGTGAAAGACTTTTGCTAACAAACGTATATCACCCAGTATATATAAAAGCATATTCCCCTTCATCCCGTTACCTTCAATGGTAGTGTGTGTTGCTTCTTTTACTGTTTCATGGCCGCTTTCAACTCGTTGCTTCGTCCAAAGTTAATAAACGTGTTACCTAAACAGAATATAAGAAATTACATATATTTTTTTATTTAAAATTATAATTTATTTGTGTTTACTCCAAGAGCAAAATCTGCTCATCTATATTCAAGGTAATGATAAATGACTTGCCCGTTGACGATGAGTACTTTCACGAGCACGTTGATAAAAAGTAATTGGATGATTATTCAGTAAATTAGCAACTGGATGTGAGATTTGGTTCGCCTCCCCAAACGCCTGTATATAATATAAGTGGAATTTACGCCAATCAGAATTAGAAACCTAGCCCCAAGGCTTTCGATCATTCATTACCAGAAATTAGCGGACAAAATGGCTGGCACTTGAAGGCTAATTTACATATGATTCTTGGAAAAAGGCGGCCCATTTCACGGCGAGTTGTATAATGCGAAAATATCAAAATGACGATTTCGCTTATCGAGTCAATTGCCTACCGTTTGCCGACTTCTAAAAATGCAACTAAGATTTTCAAATTATTCAGTTACCGGTTTGAATAGATCTGTCTAATCTACGATCCGCGAAATTGTGCTGAAAACGCCAACTAATAAAATAGGATATACGCGTCTTTGGATTCTTTTTGAACTATATTTGATATTAATGTTTGAAAAATTAGAACGTCGATGCACGAACCAATATATTACATGTTAAAATTTGAATATTGGCAGCAGGACCGTGGGCGTTTTAAATTTCTATCATTTACAGAGGCACAAGTATTGACGAAAGTTATCTCTAGAAATTGTTATTTGCCGTGTCGTAACTGAATAATTTGAAAACTGATATGATAATTGGGTAATACTTTGAAAACTGGGTAATAACGCATGACGCAACACCCACTCACACTAATTATGACACAAACAAACGATGACGTAATGAACCAGACGTATATATATATATAGGTAAACCTGAGAAACACGCTTTACTTGACTCTGAAGATGACCGCCATTGAGGCCGTCGAAACGTCAGTCACCAACAATAGTCTTTCTAAAGACTACAACCACCTGGACGATCAACCTCACACATCTAATGATACTCCTATGTTCAAACCATTTACTTTGAAAACTCCCGGGTAATAATTTGAAAACTGCCGTGTAATAATTTGAAATCTGGATAATAATTTGAAAACTGCGTATAATAATTTGAAAACCGGGTAATAACTTGAAAATTACAGGGTAATTTTGCAGACGTAGAATAAAGACGTGACGTTTTGACAAAAATAATACCAACATTGCTGAAATCAACTGAAAACCAATGGACTCGAGCTTATTTAAACACCCATGTCTTTGAACTTCGTTTTCGCTGATTTTCCATCTGAGCCATCTAGAAAACGTGAAACAGTGCATTCCTATAGTTTAGTTAATTGTACGAAATATTATTGTGATGTTTGCTATTGTTTTATATAATTATCCCCAGGATAACTTAAAGAAGATAGATTTTCTTGAAATACAAATTTAAAAAAATTTTCTAAACTCAATTATTCGGATCGGAGCAGAACGTTGAGCAACTACAACGTACAGTTGAGTTGCTCTAGCTGTTGACCTATTAATTCACAAATTAAATCCACACTAAAGCGTTAAGTTTGTTCCAACGTATTCCGTTGCTAGACAATCGGTTGTTAAGGACAGGTCATTTAACTCACAATATACTTCGTAAGTGGACAATAAAAAAAAGTATAACCAATATATTTATGTGCGAAATGTGTAGGCAAACTTCTTTCCTCTAGTGACGTAATTTGATGACGTCAAATTGACGTTTATCGACAAACAATTCTATAATTCTTGTCATTTTTTGCATTATGCAACATTTGTGAGTGTCATGTAAACCTAAATTATTTCCTACAAACGTATGAATTTGTTGATAAATTAAATATAAATGAAGTTATAAATGTTTTACTGTGTTTATTACTTGGGCTACCTGTGGTAAGCACAAGTCTTAAATCCGGCTTCATTTCTGTGTTCGTCATGTTCTCCGTGTTCGTCGTCGTCGTTTTTACGTCGAGAGAATGTAATTATTGCGTGGGCGATTTCCGGCAGTTTTATAGTCAGTTTTATAGTCAATGAATCACAGTCGGAAAAGCATGGACGAAACGTCAACATGACAACATAATCGTTGCAAGGCAATGCAAGCGAATTGAAGCGAGTTCGGACTTTCGTTTTATTGACAATGAATCGCAGTTGGAAAAGTTTACCGAGACCTGTAAACCCGCAAACCATTGCAAAGATTCTCTCCAAGATGAGAGAAACACAGATGAGAGATCAATCATGAAGACGGAAAGGACAGCCGAAGGACAGGGAAATATTATATTATGTTGTGTTGACCTCGGTGTTGACATTTATCCCATGAAACTCCGTAATATTAATCATTATGAAACGTGTTTTTGTCCGATTTAAATCATTTCTATATCGAAATGATCACTTGAATCTGGCAAATCGAACGTTGTAGGTTTCGTCTACTTAAAATATGAAGATCAGATGTTTATATATGAGAAAATGCGGTAAGCGATTAAAGCGAGCTCGTGGACATAGCTTCAAGATCTATTCGTTGTTTACCCGATGATTTAATGCTTTTATGTCCATTAAACCGATGTAATTTCGTAACAGATATGTTTCGTATACCTTGCCGTTGATTTTTATATAAATTTTGACACACGAAGACCTTCAATCGAACAGATATTAGAAAAAATAGCATTGCCGTGGCGGTGTTGTTTACATTAAATTTCGTCTGCGTGTCAGGTGTTCTGCATTCGGGTGGGGGGCTAGCCTGCGTATAGACGCCTGATTTTTCTTCAGTGCCTGATTACAGAAATCAATGCATTAAAAATTATCCTTTGTTCTATAAGACAAGTGAGCGGGTTTTCTAATTCCAACTGTCTAACATGCGTATATGCCACCAATGCATACCCATCTCCGCAGGCAATAATGCGCGCCATGTCCCTAAAAGTAGCCCAAGTTATTATATATATAAAATTCTTAAAATCCATAAGTACTTTTTTGAAGATAACAGTCCAGATTTTAATTGCATGTGAAAAAAATGTATTTTAAAATCTTCGAAGATTATAGGAATTGTTATATTTCGATGAGGTTATGATGACGTCATCATATGGCATTACCAAACGAAATAATTCAGCCCATATATATCACAAACCGACGGCTAGATGGATTATTATATATGTGACATTCTATGGCAAATTTGTTAAATCTGACCTTCCTTAGCAACGGACATAAGGTCTGCAAATCGAAATACAGTGGAACCCCGTTAATACGACAGCTATCTGGAGAAAAAAATGTGGTCGTATTAACGGGGTCGTCGTATTAACGAGGTAGAATCACAGTACTATTTAGCTTTTACTCCGGCCGGAAAAAAGTGGCCGCAATAATGAGGAGGTCGTATTAAGGTGGTGGTCGCATGACTGTTCCTAGTCGACTTGAAAGCTCAACTGGTTTAACATCAGATCGGAATCCCACTCGAATCAAAAGATATTTCACTTTACATTTTCTGGAATTTCTTTTTTTTTGTATTTTAGTAAAATTAATTAACTTATTTATTTATTTATTACCCTGAAATAATTCTGATATAAAATGACTAACTAGGAACATTTCTTGTTCTATATAATTGCTTCATCGTAGGAAATGGATATGCAATGAACAATCCAATTAATGAAATTCCTATATGAATTTCTCTTTAGATGACGACGAGTGCTCACTGAATGAGACATGCCAAGCTAATGCAACATGTAGCAATATTCCTGGAAGTTATTTGTGCACGTGCAACACTGGGTATATTGGAAATCAGACTTACTGCGAAGGTAATTTGGTGCCATTGGAGTGTTAAGTAACACAAGGTTCCAACTATTGTGGGAGTACATCTTCCCTGGAAAGTTTAATAACTTTTACAGCAGGTATATTGGAGTGAATTACCTAATAGTATCTGCATATTGTCTCGTTGGTCATGCAAAATGACATGATTGCAACGCTTGAGGTAATCATCATGAGTAAAATGTCGAAATTTGAAGATCATTAGTACAAATAGAAATACTGCAAACAAAAACCTATATTTTTGAATGTAGAAAATACAGAATATAATTCAATAAAGCGGAAAGTATTAATATAGAAAGTAATATAAGAAACAAGACAAAACAAAACAAAAACAAAAAAGTAATATAATAGTAATACTATATATGTGATTAATATTAATTGACACAAATGAACGGTGAAAGCCCACTAAAAGTAGTCTTAAAAGACTAGTATGGATGTGTTATGCTGCGTGGGAAGTGTGTAATCGAAGTGTGTAACCCTATCGAAGGGTCTTCGCACGAAACGTTACACCTCCTACATACTATTTCAGAGTTTTCACTTCGACTTAAAAGTCTAGGCTAGTTACATGGCTTTGTACACATGACAATACGGAAGAGAAAAGAGTAATGTTGTCAAATATATAGTTAAAGTAAAACAAAGTACAATATGAAAGGAGAGTCACGAGTTCCACATACTATTATTAAATTTAATATATACTGTATATATATATATATATATATATATATATATCTATATATATATATATATATATATATATATATATATATATATATATATATATATATATATATATATATATATATATATATATATATATATATATATATATATATATATATATATATATATATATATATATATATATATATATATATATATATATATATATATATATATATATATATATATATAGCCGTACATAGTGGGTCCCAAGTCCACAGTTACCATAAAGCCATATGGTGATAGCCGGTAGGGCACATTTGTATACTTTCGTATATATATATATATATATATATGTGTGTGTGTGTAATATATATGTGTAGATATGCATCAAGCCTATATATCTCAGAAAATTCCCTGACGGGAATCGAACCCGTAACTTCTGATTGCCGGTGAGACGCTCTAACCATAATATATATATATATTTATATATATAAATATATATATATATATATATATATATATATATATATAATATATATATATATATATATATATATATATATATATATATATATATATATATATATATATTTATATATATATATATATATATATTTATATATATATATATATATATATATATATAAATAGTTTGAATACAGGGTTTCACGCTACATGCGATCTTCAAGCAACTGACAGATCGGATTAAAATATAGTTAGTATATACATGTCATTATTTGGTGTCCCATAGAACACATTCTCGCTTCCCCAAACACATTGTCTCTCCTCGCGCTCCCAGTATCCCGGATGTACAATATGTATCACCGCTGACCAATGCTAATATACTACAATCCCTTTCCTTCTTGACATTGAGACTTATAACAAAATGGTTAGTACTGTACATGAAGTCATAAACTAATTTTGAATCAACTAACTGTTAACATGCTGTGAACTGCAAAGCATCTAAAGTACAGAAACGTCCTGCAACAGTTCGCACAAATGTTCTTAATATCCAAACCTGCTTATATCTCAAAACGTGTACACAAGTTCAATTTCCCTTCAACGATTCAGGTCAATACATGGATGATAACTCGGCCCGATCTCCTCAAAGTGGGCGGTCGCTCTGCAGTCGGTAAGTCCGAATGCCTGATGGTGGTTTCGCTTCTGGTGTTGTTGTCTCCAAGTATGTCGATGTATATTGAGACTCAGTGTAATTCATAAACCCTTCTTGTAATGGTATGTAGTCTTCGCCACCAGGAACATTGAGTACTTTAACATGCTGGAGATTACGCTTATATTGTACTCCTTCAGGTGATCTGCAGTACAACTTGATCTCCGTATAGAGACACCACTTCATACGGCTCCTTCTCGTATGCACCTGACAGTTTGTTCTCTTTCTTCTTCTAGAGTAACACGGAATCCCCTTCTTTTACATCTCGCTCTCGTGCTCTGAATGTTTGATCGACGTAATATTTGTTTACTTGCTTCTTTCAGCATCGCGGTCTCGAACTCCTTGATATGTCACTTCGATTTCATCCTGTGTTACATCATTAAGCTCGGGCATTTTGGTTGTCAAGCTTCTTTTAAACAACAGTTCAGCTGGGCTCTTTCCAGTGGTGGAATGAGGAGTGGAACGGTAAGCTAGCAGGAACTTATTCAGTTGAACTCTCCAAATCTGTCATTCTGCATGAGATACTCTAATGGATTTCAGAAGCGATCTGTTCTGCCTCTGCACTTCACCAATAGCTCTAGGCCACAGCGGAGTTGTGTAATGATGTTGGATACCCGGCCATTTCGTTTAGATACGCCTCTATACTTCTTCAGAAACAAGTTTGGCGCCATTGTCAGTTCGTAGCCCCTTGGGTATTCCGTGTCTGGCAAATTGCGCATTCAACCGTTGTATTATTACCTCGCTTATTGTTGTCTTGATGACATCAACTTCCATCTATCTTCTATAGAAATTAACCAAGACCAGCAAATGTTCCCCCGACGGTAGAGGGCCCATCACAGGGCGATAAAACTTATTTAAGTCTAATTAAACGAAACTTAAATCTAACTTAAATGTAGATTTAAGTTAGTTAAAGCACTCATTTAAGCAAATTAAATCTCGGATTTAAGTCAACTTAAATGTAGCTTAAGGCTGTGACATTTAATCTATGTTTAAGTTTTAGCTTAAATTTATCTTAAATTCAACAAATTTAAGTTTGAGTTTAAGTTCATTATTAATTCACGCTTAAACCTAATAGGTTTAGGTTTCCTAGAATTCTGCCAAATTTAATTACGATCACGACTAAACATTGCGAAAAGGACTTTGAGAAAGTCTGTGGTGTCACAGCACTTGTATGGAAGAAACTAAACTTGTTCATGTGTGCGGCCAAGGAAAACTTGTCGAGCAGTTCAAAACGAGCAAATCTTACTTATCAAGGCGAATTGTTGAAAAGAGACTTGTTCGTCGTACACACGAGCAAGTAAAGCACAAAGGAACTTGTCAAGAAAAACTTGGTCGTCTGTGCAGGGTTTGATTTTAAAATCTTTAAGATTGTTAAGTTTACTATCCATGGTAAACAATCACCAGTGTGTTTTACACATTAGTGTCATTCTTCCCAAGTGTGCCGACGCAAAAAGAAAGATAAATTCAGGCAGAAGATTAAGGAGAAAACAACAGCAGTATAATTGATCATTCCATTCAAACAAGTTTTACGAAAATCACCATGCATAATACATATAAATATTTAACTTTAAAAACTACCGTAAAACACACTCGTTACTTCATGAGAATAGTTCATATAGTAAGCTATTACGTGTCTCTCACAGCCCATGCAGGGCCAGATGGGGCTGGTCTTGATGACACTTGTCCAATTACACGTGGTTTTACCATGCCTTTTGCGTGGCTAGATAAAGTATTTTTGTAGACTTCATCAAGTTCATTTTTAATGTTTCTCAATCGGCTTCTTTCCCATGGCAGCGTTCTTACTCTGTAGCGTTTCAAACGCGATACTTGCTGTCCATTTTCCTCTTCCATTTCATACTCCGATTCTTCACTAGACATGTAAGCCTTAAAGGGATATGGCAATATAAATTAACTTTGTCTCATTTGAAAGAACTCGTAAAATGGTATAAGAAGACCTTTTACAATTTTTCAGTATCTTTCTTGGTTTTTGAAATATTTCAGATAATTAGTTGTAATATTTGACCTAATTAACTCGGAAATTGGTGACGTCACAAGCAGGGTAAACCTGATGAAACTACTCCATAGGTGAAGGAATTTCCGCGGAAAGCTTTTTAAAATGTTGTGGGCCAATTGAAAATGGAAATAGTGCAACATAATCGAGTTTCTAGCTCATAATGTCGTAAGGTTGGCAAGATAAAAATTTCACTTTACCCTACTTATGACGTCACATGCATATCGAAAATAATTTCAAGATGGCGGACAGCACGCTGTCTTTCGTCAAATTATTTCGAAAACCAAACAAGATAAGGGAAAATTGTAAAAGGTCTTGTTATACCATTTCACGAGTTCTTTCAAATGAGACAAAGTTAATTTATATTGCCATATCCCTTTAAAGAGAACAGATTCAGCCTTCTTTACTGCCATCTCCTGCAAACTGTCTTTCAATTTATCAAAGGCAAGCAAACGTCTTTCTAGTTTCTAGTTTCTAAAAAAATGTGGGGGACAAACAAAAGCACGAACATTAAATCTTCAACCTACAACTAGTACATGGCATGTTCCTTAAAATCAGCTCAACTGCATGCAGCTGAGTAATATATCAGTCAACAAAATGCTATGTTGGATACCCGGCCATTTCGTTTAGATACATGTACGCCTCTACTTCTTCAGAAACAAGTTTGGCGCCATTGTCGGTTCATAGCCCCTTTGGTTTTCCGTGTCTGGCAAATTGGGTATTCAACCGTTGTATTATTACCTCGCTTATTGTTGTCTAATTTCTCCCATGGTTGTTCTGACATGCGGGTTGGTTTTACGGGAGGGGGTGGCAGATTCTTGGTTACGAGCTGTCATAACATTCTCTACATTTCTTTTCAGCGTCGTGATCCATCTCGGGCCACCAGACTTTGCTACTTAGCCTCCTTTAGTCTTGACGACTCCATCATGTCCCTGCTGTGCAAGCCTGGTAACTCGTTGGCGAAGGGCTTGGGGTATGACAATTGTGGTCACTCGTAAAATCATATGACCTATGAATGTGGCAAGTATACCTTTCTTGGTGCTTCTATGAGGCAACTTCTTACTTCCTGCAGCTCTTTATCTTGCGATGACACCCGTTCTATCTCTTGGATTCTTAAAGCAATGGCTGTAGCATGGGAAACTATCATTCGAACATACTCGTCATCTTGTTGGAACTGCTCTGAAGCTGGTACACCTGTATCTTTGTCAGTCGGGATAGGGCATCTGCGATGTTCTTCCTTGAAGGCACGTAGCAAACTTGATATAGTTGTAGGGTCGAAGGCGCAGCACCTGCGCTGAAGGTTTGGACTTCCTTGAATAAATAACTCTGAGTGCTAGTCATGGTCAGTTACGAGATTGAATTTTGGGTGGCCACACAAATACAAGTGGAATCGCTCGCAGGGCCAAACCAAACCAAGGCTACGGCTTCGTTTTCTGTCTGGCTGTAGCGACGTTCTACACGACTTAAAGTGCGACTAGCATAACAAATTGCCCGTTTTTCACCGTCCTTCTCTTGCACAAGCACAGCCCCAAGTCCTACTGGACTAGCATCGGCAATAACCTGGGTATGGGCTTCCTTATCAAAGTAAGCCAAGACCGGTGCACTTGAAATTTGTCCCTTTAGCTTTGCAAAGGATGATTATTGTTCCTTGCCCCACACGAATGACTCTCCTGTCCTAGCAAAGGGGTTCAGCATGAGTGGTAGAAAAATTAGCTATGAACCGGGCGCTAAATCCAACGAGACCAACGAGTTGGTCCAACTCCATGTTTGGTGAGGAGGATTCCCATGAAGACCACTTTGTCCATCTTGAACGTGCACTTCTCTGAATTCAATGTGAGATGTTTCTGATTCAGCCGCTCCAGCACTTTTTCCAGGTTGTTGTCATGTTCGTCGCTATCTCGGCCATGCACAACAAGGTCATCTGCGATGTTTGCCACTCCCTGTAGACGTGCCTTTGCCTGAGTGATAATGTGCTGGTATTTCTCTGGGGCTCATTCACTCCAAAGCTCAACCGCTTATAACGAAAAATTCCATCGTGAGTAGTAAAGGCAGTGATATCTCGTGACTCTTCATCCAACTCAATCTGACGAAACCCACAGCGAAGATCTAACTTTGAGAACACAGTGCTTCCATTGCGGTTCTCGAGTACTTCATCTATTGTAGGAATAGGCAATCTTTCGCGGCTGATTGCTTCGTTGGCTCTGCGCACAACACACTTTCTGATGTCTCCCGATGGTTTCGGGATGACTTAACCACAGGGATTACCCAGCTTGTTGGCGCGTCTACTCTCTCAATGATATCCTTTTCAAGGAGCTCGTTAACTTTGGTAGTTACCTTGTCCTTTAGTGAAAAAGGGATTCGTCGCATCTTCTGGGCAATAGGTGTCACATTCGAATCGATGTGCAGCTTTAACACCAGCTTTAATTTTCCAATCCGGTGGAAAGCATCAGGATATCTGCTCTCGAGGCCTTGTACAAATGCGTCTCCAACAGCATTACATCTATCGGTGTTAGGACTAGATGCAGGGTCAATGTGGAGAATTCCCAGATCTTTAGCTGTTGAATAATCAAGTAGACAACGACCCTTCTTTACAACAATGAAATCTGCCTTGATCTTTTCTTTAAATGCGAGCCGAACTGGCCCACAACTTTAGGCACTTGGCCTCCATAAGCACACGTCTTTCTGCATGCAAGGTTGTAGTTCGACATTCAATCCTAGATGTTTTAATTCCTTGAAACCATCTTCACCCATTAGATTGTTCACAGAACCCGAATCAACCAAGACCTCTCTACTGATTCCTCTGATACATGCAGAAATGACAGGCTCGGGCGATTTGGTCGCCGTACATACCTGTACCTGATTCTCTACTGCGAAGGCATATGTACTGTATCTTCGTCGCTCAGCTCCTCAAGGTCATCCTGAACACAATTGGTTTCTTTCTTTTTTCCAGTGATTGCTGCTTCTGGTTCAGCCGTCGGTCGTCACTTCTTTTCCCAGGATTGGAATCACTTTTCCCTCCTCTGCAACAATTAACAAAGTGCCCGTATCTTGCACACTTGACACATTTCTTTCCCCTAGCAGGACGTTCTGGGTCACGTGCATAGTGATCTTCTTTACCACAATTTAAACAGTTTCCATACCTTTCTTTCTTTCGCTTTTCGCCAGATTGTTCAGCTGCGTTAGTAGACGATCCCGACTCTCTATTTGGATTCAACATGTAACCAGCGTGTTCTTTTGCTGCTTCCCATGAGCGAATTTTTGTCATAGCATTATCCTGAGAAATGTTGTTTACCTCGAGTAACTTCCGTTTTAATTCGAGATCGGTCAGCTTCTCGATCAGTTGGTCGCGAAGATTTTCATTTAATGAAGTACCAAAGTTAATGATAATAATAATAATAATAATAATAATAATAATAATAATAATAATAATAATAATAATAATAATGATAATAATAATAATAATAATAATAATAATAATAATAATAATAATAATAAAAATAATAATAATAATAGAAGGTAAAATACTTTCTAGTATATAAACTACTTTCGCACCAATAAGGTGAATTACAGTAATTTTACATTTCCAATATATATCAAACTATATAAATACAATTTTACATACAGTAAAGGCGGACAAAATACAATAAATCAGGGCAGTATAACATTAAATAATACAGTATAATGCAGTAAATGTATGTCAACCTACTGTATTAGCTACATACACATATGGAAGATATCAGCATAACAAATACTATTAGGAGCTAAACCGACGAAAGCTTAGTAAAAAAAAAACTATTTTTAAAACGGTCAGTTCTGCACTTACAGTGGTGTGCCTGTTTTCGTAGACGTACAATCGCAAGCTGTCGAAATTAAAATATGTCTTTCGTATGGCACATTCGCTTCAACGCGAAAATGACCATCTCTTACTTTCGAAGACACATCTTAAATTCGCTTTCTCCTTCCTCTACCGGTCAAGGATCCTGTAGATCTTCGTAGATGTCCTGTACTTCCAATCCAGCCAAAAAAGTGGAGAAGCTGCGATATCTTTCGATGTGCATCTGTAATACCATTATCATCGACATAATAGCCATAAGATCGTTTCCACTATCTCCATCACTCAGTGATCTCAGAAGCCGATCCGGATGAATTAGCCATCCTCGTCGCCAAATTGTAATCTTAAGAGCCACAAACGTAAACTAAATATGAACTTTAACACATGGAACACATTCTCGTTTCCCCAAACACATTGTCTCTCCTCGCGCTCCCAGTTTCCCGGATGTACAATATGTATCACCGCTGACCAACGCTACTATACTACGCTGATGTTTTCCATTGTGTAAATCGAAGGTGACATCTAGGAAGTTGAGAGTTTGCTGGTTGGTTGGTGCTGTAATTCTTAATCCGACTTATGAAATATTATGTAAGTCTTTTCTTGCTTTGTCAGCTAGCCTACCGGTGCAGTTTTTAAGAAGGACCAGTCCGCCGTCTCTGTAGAGTCCCACGTTCACCTTCTCGAATCTCTTGCTTAGCTCGTTCAAAATGTACAATCCTATCAATTCACACACTTCTGCGCCGTCATAGCTACCCATAGTAACATCAAATGTACCGTGTTCGCTTTTCTTTCTTTTCTTGGTTTCTCCTTCATTTTATTAAATAAAGTGGATTTGCGCGCTTGTTTTATGATCGTAACCTCCTCAGTCACCAACAATAGTCTTTCTCGAGACTAAGGAGATGGCTTTTTCTAGTAGGTCTTCGGAAATTGAAGGGTAAAACTCGATGATGTCAAAGGAAAGGAATATATGCTTGCTTTTATCCTTTTTGTTATTGAACCATTCGATGGCTTACTAGACGTTTCTCCATTGGTTAACATTACATTTTGTCCTGAGTGTGGCGTTGATTCGGTCTAAAATTACTTTGCTGATTTTCCCAGTCTCACTTTTGGCTGGATTGATGAGCCTTCCTACATGTCACCTTCGATTTACACAATGCATGGAAAACATCAACCATATAGAAAGCCAAACGACGAGCCGCAATATATTAGCAACCTCTGAAACCACCCATGCATGCACCAACAATTTTGAAACACAAATGAATTTCACTCCTTTCCTCAGACGAAACATCTTTTGAATCAACTGTACCACTCTATAATTTATAATTATGATCTCAAGCGAAGTCAATTCAACGAAACCGTGCACTTCCGAAGAAACAACGAAACAGGAATATCATTTGATTTAACCCACACTTTAGCAAAAACGTACGGACAAACATCGGCCGCAATTTTCTCCAACTTGTTGACAAGCATTTTCCTGCATCGAACGCCCTTCACAAAGTTTTTAATCGGAACACCATCAAAACAAGTTACACATGCATGGATAACATGAAAAGCACCATCATGAAGCACAACGCCCGAACCTTTCAAATGCAAACCGCCTTCGTGAAACCGATGATAAGTGCAACTGTAGGAAAAAAGAGGATTGGAATGCCCATTAGATGGAAAATGCCTGACAAGCATCCTGGTCTATAAAGCGAAGCAATACATTGACGTGACGGAAAATACATTCAAAGAACGGTACAGAAACCACACAAAATCTTTTCAACACAGGAAACACTCGAACGAAACAGAACTTTCTAAATACATATATGGGATCTTAAAAATAAGAACCGGACTTTTAAGATCAATTGGTCAGTGCACAGTTAATAGAAATAGGATGGTTAGGCTAGCCGGCAAACTTCAAAGGATTGCGAAATTTATGTCGGGAGCCAATTTTATTTTTGTCACGTGATCAATAAGCGGTATGCCGTGCAGCCGTGAGTGAAACACAATATGGCGATATAGTGAAATTTGATACAATCCAATCTTGTTGTTCGAAATTAAAAGATATTGACGCAGTGAAGGCAAGACAAACTGGACAAACCTAACTGTGGACCACTGTGTGGACAAACAATACGATATGGAGAGCGATAAAGAAGCTGACATTAGCGACGTTCAGGACTTTCCTGAGGATATTAATACCGAAGAGAAAGAATTCGAAAATATAGGCGAGGAGTCAGACGATGACGATGTCTTTAATCTAAATGTATCGCTCGCGATCTTAGACACGGAAACTGACGAAGTCGAAGCTGAGTTTCTCGAAGCCGTGACAGAAATTGAAGGCAAGAAGTCGTTTCCTTGCCCAAATTGCACCAAAGTTTGTAAGTCAAAAGGTGGCTTGACGAAACACACGAATTCGAAACACCACGAAGCAGCTGCCAATTTGCCAACCGAATCGGACAAAGCAGACAAAGTCACAGAAGAGAATCGTCTTTCATTAGAAGATCTTGCTGGCATTGTCGAGGCAATCAAAATAAGTTTGATCGCTGAAGATTTGTATGGTCCTGAGATAAATACCGCCGTTACAAATGCCTCTTGCAACAAAGCTTTGTTTGACGCTGTGCTGCCAATGTATAATAAATTCTGCCGCAAGAAAAACCAAGACAAATTACTTGAAGTATTCTACGGACTGACTCCTAATGCAAGCAAATATTTAAACTGCCCAGATTCTAACGCTGCGAATATAATTATGATCGAGATACCAGATCGTTTGGCTGGATTTTTCAAGATTTGCCAACATCGTGAAGAGGCGAGAGCTAAACCAAGGACGACTACAACTAGCAATTTAAAACTTGACCCATCAGAACGTGGCCCTCTTTCTTACATAGCAGGGTATATCGTTTCAAAACTTTACCAGAAGACTAGGAATAAGAAGAATGAATGTTACGAGGAATTGCAAGCACTATTACAGTCCTTAAAGTCTGAATCGGACAATAACTTTATCCTAGCTCGTAGTAGAGGAGGTCTTGTTTCTCCTAGCCATCACCTTATGGGCATCGATCGTAGAAGAAGCCGAGATTTGTTTCAGGAAAAATATTGATGAGGGCGAACTAGTTTTACGAAATATACCTGCTGAGATCATCTGCGTGTCAACATTAAGCTCTCCAGTCGTCAAATCACTGTGGGACAACATTGTGCTGGAATCAGGCATAGAAGAATCAAGTTCTACCCAGAAGTTGTGCTTGGAAAATATTGTGAAGTTGTATTTACGTATTCGCTCATTTTCGTATGCGAGGGATTACATTAGTAAATACAAAATAAAGGAAAAACAGACAAAGAGTAAGTCACTACGAAAGGGTTTAAAACGAAGCAAAAACAATTGAATGAACCTTTTGTTTATGTAATTAGATATAAACTGTAAAATTACCTGATAAAGTTAATATAACTATGTTACAATGCTATGTTACAATGCCTGTATGAGAAGCCATAGTCAACACAATATATACCTGGTTTAGAAGTCTTAGAAGTTCTATTGCTTTCAAATCAACATGAAGTATGATCGCCAAATTCAATAAAAGATTAGATTCTTTTGTTGAAATGGCTGCAACACTTTGGGCAAGTTTCCAAACCACGTATATGTTCTATCAACTATATGTATATTATCATTGCTCATTAAATTGAAAGAATTAAATAGCAAATATTATTATTGCTCATTAAATTGCATTACTTGAAAAACTGTAAATAGCAAGTACAGTGTATAATTGTCTATAATTAGTATATAATAATTATAGATTATTGCTCATTAAATTGCATTACTTGAAAAACTGTAAATAGCAAGTACAGTGTATAATTGTCTATAATTAGTATATAATAATTATAGAATTGTCACATGATATTAACAACATCCATAACTTTGCTTTAATGCTCTCATAGGCATTGTAATAAAGACTACAGTAGTTAATCCACTATTACCTTTATAATGTAAACATAATCAAAAAAATATACAGTTTTATGATAACATTATAAATAATGTGGCAATTAGTATTTAATCTGAAGGCAGACAGTCACCATTTGAGCAATGAATGTTATTTAGTACGATATGTTTACAACTCAAGCTTGAAAAAAAATCCAGAACAAATTCAAGTTGGTGATTTGTAACCTAACCGAAAATTGGAGCGTCTGCACACAGGCTAGTGATTTGTGATTGGCTCATATATATCACACTAAAATAGCATGCCTCAAACTGTGACTCAGTGTGCTTTTAAGACTGTTTAGACAATTAGACTGATCAATGGCAACAACTGTGATTGCAACTAGTTTCCAATTGCAAGTTATAGTATTTGACTTGACAAGTTTACCCTGGTTGCAAGAGGTTCTTGTATCCCCCCCTCGTGCAGAAAATACAAGAACCTCTGGCAACCAGGGCATGTACATAGTATTTTACAAAATTGCCTATACTAGCTACTGTTCTGACAGATCCTGCCTGACCTGCTATAGTATAAGTCACTTCTTTTGACGCTTTTTCACAGGTTCCTCGCTTACCTGGTGCCATTTCACTTTCTCGTACCGTCCACCAACATTGCCTCTAATTACTGGGGCAATGTCTCGTTGGGAAGCTATTGTGAGATCATTGTATCCAAACTGCAAAGCAGTTGGATTATCTGACCTTCTCCCTTTCTCTCTCTGGTGTCCAAAGTAGTCTTCAAGGACATCTTGCATAAATCTCTCTGCGAGGACGTATTTAAATCCCTCAGTGAGCAGAAATTTAATCGCATCAACGTGACAGTTCACAGCAATCTTAAGGCCTTCGTACGTTTGAGAAGAGATAAACATTTTCTGTCGTGCATTGGGTGTGTACTCTCCTTCGCGTGTCAGAGTACTCTGATTCCATCTTTCCAGGTAGTTGAGGAAGACATCTTTCAACCACGTCAATCGCTCATCTTCGGGAGATTCATATGGCATGATGAATGAATTATTTTTTCTGATGTGCTCGGTCAGTGACCTCACATTGGTACAGTCAAATAATCCATTCATCATTTCACAGAACTGTGCTGTACCAGTGACATCCTCTTTGCCACTTTCTCGCAGAGCAATGGCCACTGACTTGCTGAGGACCTGGACTGCCAGCTTGACCTTCATTTTGCTATAGGAGGTCAACACAATGTGATCCAAGGTCAGCTTAGGGAGGGTGTGCAGAGCAAAATCTTGGTCGCTGTAGAAGAGGTCTGCTATGTGTTGGAATACCAGATACTGCCCATCATTCCACATCAGGCGACTGCGACTCCCATACCCAGAATTATACAGGCAGTTACGGGCTGTCTTCATGAGATGCGGAGAATCAGCAAAAAAGAAAATGAATCGTGATGGTGCAAAAATGTTTGGCGTTTTATACACAACATCACAATTCACTTCTTCAGCCAATTTGGAATGAAGTGGGAAAAACTTTCGGTTGGGGGAAGCACCATCATTCACGGCAGCACACACACGAAGATTGAGCGACACTTCCAGCACAGCTACAGTTCTCCAGAAGAGAGGCATAATCTGGAATGACGTGACATTTCCTGTGAAGAAATATGCAATGATATGCTTCAAATCAGTGCATAATCCCCTCACAAGAAATGCCAAGGCATGGGTTGCAATGGGATCTTCATCAGTGAGATTGGCAAAGTTGGTCATTGGATCGCCCAAATCGATGAAGCCAATCAGATCCCCAGACACTTTATCAAATACAAGGTTTGATTGTATCTTCATCTCATCCATCACAACTGCCACATATCGCTGTACAGGGGTGAAAGATGAGGTCTTTTCTCGTAGGCTTTCAACATTCTCTTTGTTGATGCCAGCTTTCGGCTTAAAGTAATTCTTATAGTCCCGAAGAACTCTTTCACTTGGGAGAATAAGGGCGCCGCTGTCTCGTAGTTCTCTATACGCGGATGGAGATTTCCCATGAATGGAAAGAGCAAAGCGGATTACTTGGGGGTGGTACCTTCTACCCATTTTGGCCGATTGCAACAATTTCATTTGTTCCTGCCAAAAAAACTTCATATGGGGTGTTGCTTCGAGGCTTTGTCCTCCCATGATTTTAAGAATGTTCTTCTCCAAGCTTTCACTGATCCCAATCCCTTGCTGCTCAATCTTTGTCTGCAGTTGTTGCAAGCGATCCTCAAGATCTTTCACTTGCAGTCTTGTTGATTTTACTGTCGCCCGCAACTTGTCTGGTCCACATGCTGTTAAAGAGGCTTTAGGTTTTGCTGGTGTTGCAGAGGCCTTGCTCTTCTTTCTTGCAGCTCTCTTTACCGTGTTGGAGGCACTGGCACATGGTTTGCAGGATTCCTTCGAATGGTCACTATCGACAAGCATGTCACATGTAACTGAGCGATACGAGAGTGTTACTTCAAAGTGAGGCTCTTCTACTTGGATCGCTTTGGGCACGGTATGGCGTACAATTGTGGTGGGGTTTGGATCAGGATTTCCAGTTGGATTAGTAGCCACAGACATGATTTCTTCGTCCTCTTTCAGTCCCTGGCAAAGTGTGGAATTCTCTATCTTTTCCAATAGTTCGTCTATGTCCAAATACTTAATCGAACGTTTTTGTTCCTTATAAATCGAATGGTGGTTAGGCACTGGCCAGTTATAAACAAATACAGTGAATTCCAGCACAGTGGATTCCAGACACGAATTCACAACAACACTGTACTTAGGAACACTATGTATCTTGTCGTAGAATTCAATTCGTATCTCACCCTCGTACGATTTCTCAATCTGCCATGGTTCAATTGTTTTCTGGTCGAGCTGCCTTGTAAAATCCTCCATATCGGAAAATCGTGGCTCAGACCACTGAGACGATGTTGACGGCTTTTCAACGACAGCAGTATCAACTTTCCTCACAAGCAGTCGGCGTTCACGTTTAGGAGCTTCGTGGCTTTTCTCTGGCAGATTTTCTGTCGGGACGCTGCCCGTGATCAATGTCTTCCTTGCTCCTGAAAATATGCAAATTAAATTCTGTTTAGAACTAGTTTAATAAGCAAGCAATCGAATATTCATGAACAATGCGTCCTTTATGCTAAACTGACTGTATCATTGACATTGTATCAGCAACTGTCTTTACAAACAAATATATTACGAAAAAATAGACCACAAATACTTACCAGTTACGATACATTCTGGTTTGAAATGCAGCTCGCAAACAAAAATCTTGTTTGCCTCAATTCTCTGTTTCAGTTTTGCCGTTGTTTCCCGTGTTCTAAGGATCAAGCGAAGCCATTCTTCCCGAGCTTTTCGCTTCAATTCCTTCGTATGTTCCCCATCAGAAGCAGATACTGAAGGGATTCTGAACAGCGAAAGGTCGTGCTTTCCGCTAGTCGGGCAGCCAAAAAAAGCGCAATTACCGCCACCCATATGCCCAAGAACTCCTCTCAATATAATAGTTTGAACCAGCGAAGTAAAGAGAGGAAGAAATACACAGTATTCGTTAAACAGCTGTATGTTCGCTCATGAATGTAATTTGAGCTTTAAGCGTCTGATACCGCTTATTGGTCACATGATCAAAATAAAAAGTGGACAATAACATATTTTGTCACGTGGTACAGCTAGCCTAACCATCCTATTTCTATTAACTGTGGTCAGTGACAAAGCGTGCCGCAGCATACAGAAGTGAAAGAAAACGTTGTAATTTGTGCCTCGAGGTAAAACTTTACATCACGAAAGCGAACAAGCAAACTTTAATAAACAAAAGATCTGAACTCGTTTCAAAATGCCGCCATCAAAACAGATTTAAAGTGCCCCTAACCTCAAAATGTATTGTCTTATTTGGAATTTATTTTCTTACTCCGTACGTGTGATGCCTAACTGACCGGAAATATGCGCCTGCTTAATTTTTAGCTCCGTATTATCTTCAAATTTTATTGCTGTTAATTTCATTTATCAAGGAAACTTTTATTGCAAGTACCATTACTTCATTGAGAATTAAGATAATGCTGAAGTGTCCAATGGCTATAAAATATTGGATCAACCACGAGTGGGACGAAACGGTGGAGGTACTGCAATTGTTTATCGTGATACTATCAAAGCTGATAGAATGGAATCTGGTGTGTCTTCTTTTGAATTTTCAAAATGACTTTTAAAGATTGGATCGGCTAATTTGTTATTGATGGTTATTTATAGACCTCCATACTCGACTTCGCACCCAGTCTCAATTAATACATTTTTAGATGAATTTGCAGACTTTCTCGAAGACCTTATTCTTTGCCAACATAGTATTTTGGTAACTGGTGATTTCAACATCCATATCGACAGCCAAAATGCTACAGAAACAACTTGTGAAAGAATGTATCGATGTATTATTACCTGTTTTGACGACGATAATTAATACGTCTCTTCTAACAACTAAGTAATTTCCCTGTTGCTTGGAAAAGATCAATTCTCCGATCGCTACTTATAAAACTTGATTCTGAGCTCGTTTTTAAAAATTATCGTCCTGTCAGTAACTTATCGTTTCTATCAAAACTCACAGAAAAAGCAGCATCTGGCCAGACTTATTCCTATTTGTCTACATGTGACCTCTACCCCTCCATGCAATCGGCCTATCGTCCACACTACAGCACAGAGACAGCTCTTCTACGGCTCAAAAATGACATACTGCTAAATATGAACAAGCAACATGTTACCCTTTTGGTTCTACTGGACTTGAGTGCGGCATTCGATACGGTGGATCATATAATTATCTTACAAAGATTAAACTCGCAATTTGGTATATTACTGGTAAAAACGTTCTAGCTTGGTTTCTTCCTATCTTTCAAATAGTTCTCAGCAAGTTTCCATAGGGAAAGTACTGTCAAATAATTTTAACACTGATTTTGGTGTTCCTCAAGGTTCTTGCCTTGGTCATCTACTCTTTTCGTTATATTCAAGTCAACTGTTTAACATTATTCGGCCTTATCTTCCGACAGTACAGTGTTATACCGATGACTCCCAGCTCTATCTTGCCTTCAAACCAAGTGATGACTGCATCGACCAGAATGCCGCAATATCATCTATTGAAGCTTGTATTGAAGACATCAGGAAATGGATGAAGTCAGACAAGTTGATGCGCAATGACAGTAAGACAGAGTTCATGATTATTGGTACAAACCAGCTGGCTAAAGTAAATATCCAACATATCTGTGTTGGATCTGCTGAAATTGAACCATCTGACCATGTTAGAAATCTTGGTGCTTGGTTTGACAGTAACCTGAATATGAGGCATCGTGTCCATGCAAGATATGTATAGTTCAGCATTTTATTATCTTCATAATATTCGACGAATTAGGAAATATTTAATAAAATCGATAACAGAAACGTTAGTTCATGCTCTTGTCTCTAGTCGAATAGACTATTGTAACAGTCTCTTATATGGAATGCCTACTTGTCTATTAAATAAGCTCCAACGAGTTGTTGTTGTTGTTGTAGATTACTCTTGCAGGAATTATCCTATAGAGTTGCTTCAATGAAGCTTTCAAATTCTTTTTTGTTCATCATGATTCTTCGAAGCTGTGATTCGTCTAGGCCGTATTTTCGCTCAAACGGTTTCCATAGGCTCTGTACATTCTTTTTGTCCGGGATCATACACAGCAGTGTTTTTTGCATTGAGTTGTTGGGTTTGCGCAATACATGCGCCAACCACTTCAACCTACGGGTCTCAACGAACTTTGATACTTCCGATGTGCCAGTTATATGATATATGTCCGCATTCGAGTACCAAAGCTTTTGGGTGCCAGGTTTCTTTTTATAGCCCCCCTTTACCATACGCCTGAGATATTTCCTCCACTCAACGTCTAACCTATCCAGGTCTGACTCCCGGGTCCGCCACGTGCCACATGAATACGTTAGTCTTGACCTAACAAACGCCGTCAGGTACTTCACCCTGGTTTTGATATGGATGCGTTGGTCTTGTAGCAGTTTTTTATCTCACAAAACTTGCCCATGGCACTCGCCACGCGGTGGTCCAGCGTCCTTTTCAACCCCTCAGGACTTATCATCGTCCCCAAATATTTAAACTTCACGGTGTTTTTTATATCAACCCCGTTCAATGACACCAAACTCTCCGCCTCGTGATCCTCCACCGTGCCGTTGATCACCATGCTCTCCGTTTTCTCTTCACTAATACTCAAACCGAACCTCCGAAACACTTCCGCCGCAATCTTCAAGCCAGTCTCAAGTGCTTCCTTATTCCGGAAAATAAGGACCATATCGTCCGCATACATGACCTTGCACAGTTTTTTCTTGCCTCGGGCTGGTCCGGTCCGTCGGAGGTTTCTTGGGTTGGCTTCAATCGGAATGGCAAATTGATATTGCATACCATACTTGGATCCCAGCTTGTTTTGGAGTTCTTCCTCTAGGACCAAGCAGGCGGTATCAAACAGGACGTTGAAGCAAAATGGAGACTCCAATCCGCCCTGTCTGCAGCCTGTTCTGATTCTGAAGTACCTCTCGTCGCCGGCAATTTGCGCCTGTGTGTTTTTGTACATTGTTCGGAGTAGCTTGATGAGGTCTTTACATCCTAAGCGGACGTCGAGGGCACGAAACAAAATGTTTCGTGGTATTTTGTCGTATGCCGCCCGTAGATCCACGAAGGCCAAAAAGTGCGTTTCGTCTGTGTTGTGAATCGAAGTCAACAACGCATGTATTGCATCGTCCGTACCGCAGTCGCTGCGAAAGCCACATTGTGATTCGTCCAGCATCCGGTTGTAGGCTACGCTGATTCTATTCAAAATTATCATGTGGATAAGCCTAGATAAATTGGCGGTGATTGTTAACCCACGATAATTCTTCGCTAGCATCGCTGACCCCTTTTTGAATACACACACAACTTTTCCTTTTAGCCACGTCCCCGGCACCTGACACAACGACCAAACACTCGCAATCAAAACCATAATATGCGCCATCAGCATACTCGACCCCCGCCCATACTTCATATACTCGAGTTTCACCCCGTCAACACCATCGCACCGTTGGTTGTTCAGCTTACTCAACGCCTTATCCATGCTCCTCACTGGGTACACCTTGCTCGACGTCGTTTGCCTCACCCATCTTATCGCGTAGGCACGAGTTGTCGGGATGCTCTAGTTCTGGTGGTAGGGGTGGTTCTGGCTCGTCCAGTCCCCCACCTCCAAAATGCTCGCTGAAGTGATCGTGGAGCTTGTCCTTCGAAATTAGGATTTTTTGGGTTTGAGCTTGTACTTTGAAATTTTTGGCCTCTTTGAACTCCCTTGCCACGTTTCTCAAAATTGCATTTTCATTGATCTTGTCTGCCTTCTCGCCATAAAACTTGTTCAGTAGGTTCGTTTCCAAATTTTTCAGATTTTTTCGTGCTTGCTTGAGTTCTGGGCCGTACAGGTTCATTCGCATATCTCTCAGCTGATCATTTTCCCATGGTCTTTTTTGGTACTCTTCCTTGTTCACCGGGCACACCTCTTCCGCTGCCACTTTCATACTTGAGCATATGACCTCTGCTATTTCGTCCACGTTTATACTCTCCTGGTTCGGTTCGAGCGGGCCCAGGATTTCATCTAGCCGCTGGCAGTATTGTTCTTGGAAGGTTGATTGGGTCAAGAATGAGGCGTCGATTTTGGGCTTGGATTGTCTAGGTGGTCGTTTGAAACGTTTTTTTAGGGTTTTGATCTTGGGTATTTGGAATGCAGCCTCCAAAAGGTAATGGTCGGTCACAAACATTTCCGATGTCTTACGCCTTGTTCTGCACTTGGTCGCAAAGCGTCCGAGGAAGCCATCAGTCATGACGTAATCAACCCGTTTCTCAAATCCCGTAGCAGACCTCCAAGTTGGAACTTGAAGATGAGGTTTCGTGCAGGAAAAGAAGGAGTTTTGGATACGTAGGTTGAACTCGATCGTTAGTTCGAGGAGCCTGTGCCCGTTGTTGTTGGTATCTCTGTTCAGGTTGACCTTCCCCAAACCTGGCCATACCCCATACGCATCCATCCCTATGGTCGCGTTGTAGTCCCCACACACCAGATATTTATACCCCGCCGGCTTCTTGTGCAGTGTCTGTCTCATATCTTTGTAGAACGCGTCCTTCACGTGCTCTTCTGCGCATTCTGTTGGTGCATAGCCATTCACACAAAATATCTTGAAACCCCATATTTGGAGGACCATGGCCACTATTCTCGGTGAAACATAGATAGTATCGCAGATTTCCACATCCTTGTTTAACATTATCGCCACCCCCGCCTCAACTTTTCTCGCCTATCCACAATAAGCCATTCTCGTATCCTCATCCACATCGATCATACCCTGACCTATGCGACGAACTTCCTGTATGCATAGAATTTGCTGTCTCAAACCGTAAAACACTTCGGCTATACGGAACCACATTTGACGTCGCACTTCAAAGTCCGCACGTTGATTGACCCTACTGTGAGCTCGCTTTGTTTCTTCTTTGGAACTAATAGTGCAGGCTTGTCTGGGTCTTCATATCGACAATACATAACACTACACGTTATGACAGTTTACAGCTGAAAGTTGGAGTTTTCTCGTTTTCTCGTTTTGAACGTTGAATTAACTTGAATTTAAGGTAGTTGTTTGAATACTTGGTGTTAAAAGTAGACGAGGTACCAGCTACACTCTACTTGTTTGTTGATATTTGATAGTTGGTTAGTATTTTGCCGCAGTACACAAAGTTCTGCGTTTCCAGGGTTCACCACGAGGAGGTAACTAACCATTGAAACCCCAAATTTCAAGAGTGCAAAATGCTGAGCGAGGCTTATCACAGGCCAAGCACGGTTTTGTTTCATTACTCCTATTTTATTCAATTTGCACTGGTTGCCAGTCAAGTACAGAATCCAATTCAAGGTTATTATTATTGTTTTCAAGTCCATTCATGGTATTGCTCCTTCCTATCTACAAGATCTGGTGAAACGAAATAGCCATTCAAGATATTCTCTAAGGTCAAATGATGAACTGTTACTTGCAAAACCTCGTTTTAAGTCTTTTTCTACCATGGGTGATCGTTCGTTCTGTGTTGCAGCACCGACCTTATGGAACGCTTTGCCAAAACAATTAGGGGACATTAAGAATTTGGTAGCTTTTAAAAAACACTTGAAAACTTATTTATTTAAAATTGCATTTTATTAACAACATTATTTTATAGTATGGCCGTAATAATATACTGTTATTTTATTGTATATATCTTATCTTTTTATTCAAAAAAATTAGCCATTGTAAATTAAGTGTAATTAGTTGAGCGCATGTGAACATATTCACATACAACATGCGCTATAGAAATGTAATGTATTATTATTATTATAAGAACTTTTAAAATGATAAAGTATAACTTCTTTTGAAGATTTTCGTTTCTTCACTTTCTTTTAGAGATATATCAGTTTGATATATCAGTTTGTTTGATATGTAAATGTCCGGAATTTACGTCACACATGCATAATGACTTATTGGAGAAATGTGTGTATCTCTTTCATTCTCGAACGATATCCTTTAAAATCGAGAAGTTTAGTGTTGTGGGAGAAACACGCACACGTGTTATTTACACTTAGTGTTTTTATTTGACGAACGCAAAGGTATATAACATTCTCGTATAACTCATTATGCATGTGTGACGTGAAAATCCGGACATTTCATGCCTATCAAACAAACTGATATATCTCAAAAAGAAAGCGAAGAAACGAAAATCTTCAAAAGAAGTTACTTTATCATTTTAAAAGTTCTTACAAATAAGACAATAAAAAATGTTGAGGTTAACAAACAGCCGCCGCGCGAAGAAAAAAAGTGATGACTATATAAGGCCTGCCACACGCATTGACGTAATGCATATACTATTGTTATTATTATTATTATTATTATTATTACCACGAATATTTTAACAGGATAAAAACAGTTCAGCAGTAAAATTGCTGTTATCAATGTGTGTCCTGTGTAAATTAAAAAGGATGTAAATGTTTAAATGAAATTAGAATAACTAAAAATACAATAAAAACTAAAACATTAAAATAAAAAAGTCTTAAAAGAAAATCCTGCAAGGGTAAAAGTACGTATCACTATAATACAATCAATTAAAATATTGTTTCAATAGCTGTTCGAAATCTTCATATTTCTCTGTTTTTCTGATCTCGAGTGGTATTTCATCATATATCTTGGCTCCCATGTAGAAAACCCCCCTACGCGTGCATATTCAGTTTTAGCAGCGGGTGAGGTTACCAAATACCCACTATTTCGCGTTTGTTTACCATGTACATGAAGGTTAAAATGGTCTTTCAAGGCCCTACAGACATCACCATCCAAAGATTTCCTCACAAGTTCGCATGCACGCTTCTTCTTTAAATCCATGGCTGAAGGAAGCTCAGAACAATATTTTATGTTTTTAAAAACAATTCCCGAAATGCGACGATGAAACGAAGCTAATTTGTTTAACTGCGTTGGTGTTGGGTTTAAATTCAAAACACCACAATATGTGAGTAAAGGTAGAATCATAGTTCGATATATTCTTTTCGCAGAATCCGTGTCTCAATTAAGTAGGCTATCTCTCATTCTCGCCGAAATCTTGTTGTTGCAGATTTAAAACTGGCATCAAGATTGGAATTAAGATTCAACGTTGCATCATAGTCAATCGAGATATGGTCTGGAAACTCAGCTAAACTCTAAAGTATTTGTTCTATCTTTTTGTTCGTCTTTATGCAATTTTATAAGAACCTATTGTATTTTAGTATAATGAAGCAACCATCCAATGGGTTTAATCGCTCAACCGTGTTGTTTAAATAATATTAATAAACCTAAAACAAAGGATGTGCACGGTGTAAGGGTACGGTTCAACATCAAAACGTAGCTCATTATAGTCGCTTTGAAGTTTGCCGAGTTTCCAGACCATATCTCGATTGACTATGGTTGCATCGATTTTCACTCCAAGATACTTATAACTGTTAGTAAGAATTATCATGGTATTTCTAAATGATATGAGTAATGATTCACTCGTTTTGGACAAACGCTTAGCAGTTCCAAATAACAGAACCTCCGTTTCAGTCCTTCTTTG
This sequence comes from Chrysogorgia sp. JL179-B06, assembly GCA_035772405.1. NCBI lineage: Eukaryota > Metazoa > Cnidaria > Anthozoa > Scleralcyonacea > Chrysogorgiidae > Chrysogorgia > Chrysogorgia sp. JL179-B06. The sequence continues at coordinate 2,032,621 of JAYKKM010000123.1, read as the reverse complement.
AGATTGATGATCAGTTCATTCTCTTCTAGCCAGTCCGCAATATTAGCTACTGTATATCATCTGCAAGTTTAGTTTAATTACCTTTATGTCCTTTATGTCGTCTGCATATTTGATGGTATTAGAATGCTTAATGATATATGTGATATAATTAAAACATATCAAGAATAACAATGGGCCAAGTATTGAACCTTGAGGTACGCCGGTCAGAAGATTACGTTTCTGAGATATATGGTTGTTATAGACTACACACACAATACGGTGAAACAAATAGTCTTGAAATCAGTTAAATTCATTTCCATTTATGCCATACTGGTGGAGTTTATTCAGTAACTTAGAATGACTAATCGTGTCGAATGCTTCCGTCAAATCAATGAAGATTTCGACCATATTCCCTTTATCAACTCTCTTTCGGATATCATCGATCAAAAGAGTTGTTGCTAGCTCCGTAGACATGTTACAGTAGGTTGAAAACCAAACTGAAACTGAGATAATAATTTATTTTTGTTCAAGAAACACATAAGTTGTCGGTGTATGATTTTCTCTTTCTCAAACTCATTAATAATTCATGAGCCAATTAGCCAATGAAATCACTTTATTTTATCACATGACTGAGGCTGGATACTCGAGTAAAACACGTAAAAATCATATATCACCACAGTTATTAGATCAAACCCGGTGTTGATCTAATTGCTGAGATCGTAATTAACAATTCATTTTTTGGAGAACGAAACGACCTGCCTCTTTCTTCTTTATTTAATGTTATTTATACACGGTAGGTTTATCAGCTATATTATAATAAAATATTTAAAAATTAAAAAGCTGTTTTTCAAAGGGCCGTGTATCTAATTAACTAACAGTTACTAACTAATTAACTTCACCAACTAACTAACTAACTAACTATATTACTTACAATTCAATAGGTTAAAATAATAAAACCATGCAACAATACAAATATAGAACTCTTGCTAAAAAAACCAACTAACTATATACAAGTTAAGATAATTTTAATTAAAATGAATTTAATTTACTGAATTCTAGATCATATGGCACCTCGATAACTAAAACTTTTTTTCATAGCATTAGTATTCGGTTTGGGTAAGGACAGCTTCTTATTATTACTTCTCAAATCATAACAGTCCCGGTTTACCAACTAAAATAAATAAATTAAATTTGATTTTCCACTGATGCATTTATCAACTGGGGATAATAATTGCTCATCCCTGCGACACTGCAATGTTTTCCATCCTAATTTGGACAAAGTAACAGTGGCTGATGAGTAATAGCTGTCACCAGTAATAATGCGAGCTGCTCTATTCTGTAACTTTTGTAATTTATCTTTTAATTCACCTGAGCAGTTGTCCCAAACAAGGGAACAGTAATCAAAGTGAGGTAGGACTAGAGCTTGATATAATTTCTTTAGACTATCCTTACTGACTACATCTTTAGCTCTTCTGATATTTTTTGGATACATGATCAACATGGGTTCTCCATGTTATTTTTTCATCAATAAAAACACCCAGAGTTTTTGTGGTAGTCACACGGTTAATATTTTGATCGTCAATTAAAACATTAGGGTCTATTTCAATTCGTGATAATCTCTGTCGAGACCCGATGATCATGTATTCCGTTTTGCTGATATTTAGAGATAATTTATTCGCTAGTAGCGAGTGATGTAAGCTATTTAATTTATCATCAGTTAGGAAGGTCATTTATGTAAATCAAAAATAATAGTGGACCCAGATTCGATCCCTGCGGTACTCCAGTTTTTATATTTTTCATGGATGATAATGATCTTCAAAGCTTACAAATTTGACTACGATTGCTTAAATAAGAAATGAACCATCGCAACATAATTCCCTTGACACCATATAATTTTAATTTTTTTATTAGCATGTTATGATCAACGGTATAGAATGCTTTTTTGAGGTCTAGAAACATAACCCCGTTAATAAAACCTCGATCAATGTTAATAAGCCAAGTGTCGGTGGTACTCAATAAAGACGTGGTAGTAGAGTGGCCTCTACGAAATCCTGATTGGTAATGTGTAAAAACCTTATTTCGAATTAAATATGTATTCAATTGCTCAAAAACTAGTTTTTCAAATAACTTAGAAACAAGACCTGAAAAAACGACCTTCCTCCGTCTTCGCTCATCCTCAGCTAAACAGAGTCTGTTAATTTTCTGAATAAATTTTACACACCCTCGTGAGTTTTTATAAAATAAGATGTACACAAAATAAAATAAATAAAAGTTTAAAACTCAGGTATTCAGATCCTGGGGATACAGTGTCACGTCTGATTTTGGTATATGGTGGTTGATGGTCGTTGGCCTCTTGGTTGAATTCCCTGCTGCTCAAATGATGTTATGTAGACTGTTCAGTGTGGTGAGGTGCATGTAAGATTGTCTATGTATGTATGTACGTGGAGTCTATATTAAGTGCCGAATGTATTTAGCTTGTACAGTAGATCTGATTGGGGACATTTTTCCATTGATTCTGTAGAGAGGAAAACTGGAGAATCCGGGGAAATGCCCTGAAGGTGCAGGGGAAAATAATCTATTTTAGAGTCATCCATCTTGCTGAGTTGACTTGACACTGGGGAGCAGTGGTGCCGTGCAAGGCAGCCAGCTTGTAGAATACGTTACCAATGCATTCTATATAGTGATACTGTATATGTTGTGTGTCTCGTTATTTAAAAAACTTTATTGTAATTATATTTATAAAGTTGGATGTAAATACAGGTAAACTAAAATAATGTGGAGTTGAGTGAGATTGTGTTCCGGATTATGTCATTGTATATTGTATATGTTTTGGATTATGTCATAGTATACTGTTTGTTGTTTATTTTACATCAAGTTTATATTGTTTTTTTTACTTCGTATTATAGCATATCGTGTGGAGAGAATATATTAGAATAGAGGTGTAAAGATGTAAATTAAATAAAGGGAGATGATGATAATGGTGATGTACATGTAATAATGGTATTTATTTAATGATAATAATAATAATACTTATTTAAAATTATATTGATAATAACACTTAATGTTATATACTGTGGATGGTTGTGTATTGTAGTTTGGTTTGATATTTTCGGACAATGGTTTTGATGGGATGGTATGGTCATTGATGGTGGGATTTGGATCGGAAGAGATTTGTGACGAGCAATGATTTGAATGCAGAATGGAGAAGTGAAGAGGAGAATGAGGGAATAAGCTGGGAGAGTGGAGGATAATTGAAGATATGGAATTTGCAAAACCCGGGTGCGGTGAATAATACTGTACAATCCGGCTTATAAGACCCCTAGTTATTGGCAACCACGTAACCCAGGCTTAGTCCGCCGAGTGTGTGAAAAGCCTGGGTACGAGGTTGAGTTATTGGCCCCTGTTTGTTAACAAAAAATACCTTCTGATTTAATATAAGGTATATAATTAAGCCCACACAGATATAAGCCAGCATTGCTTTACATTAGCACCTTTCCTAACAAAAATAACAACAAATTAGAGAATAAAAGTAAATAATAAAGTTAAAAAGTTACGGCTACATTCTGTATCTCATTACTGACAAATCATTTTGAGGATGCTTACATAACGTGTGTAGAAGGTTTTGCTATACAGGGCATAATTGCAAACTAAATTGTTTCGTAGTTTTAAAAATAAATTTAATTCCTTCATCTCATCAAAGAAGCAGTATCGATATTTTTATTGCAGAAAACATTCATAAATACATTGTGTAAATATTTTTATTAGCTGCAGCTCAGTTGCATAAGTAAATCTGTTAAAGTACTTTTGGATAATATCTCATAATAACTGTCACGTCATATATCTTGTTTTTATATATCTTAGACATCGACGAGTGCTTGGGCCAACCATGTCATGCAAACGCTACTTGTAACAATACCGTTGGATCTTTCATGTGCACATGTGATGTAGGCTATACCGGTGACGGATTTAACTGCTCAGGTATACACAACTTTTATCCAATTGTTAATAAAGAAAAATATAAATATTTTTAATTCAGACAATTTGGGCATAAGCTCCATTTTTTTAAATCGTGCAGGAAAATGTTGATATAAAAAAACTTTTGCGAATAAGTGAAATTATAGCATAAGCGTCAGCACGGCCGAGATCTATTGGAAACATTAGTTTTAAAAGCTTTCTTCTTTGTGGAAGAATGTTATTCTATATATTCAAATATAGTCGTATAAAGTAATTATTATCCATTTAAGATAAAAAGATCAATAATGTAAGTTGTGGCATTACAGTAATTGCCAAGTGCAAAACGCATTTGGGATAAAGAAAATACAAGTATTTCCATAGTTAGATAATTGCGACAGTTATTTCTGTTGAATAACAATTTTATTTAGAAACTTAAGAGAAGTTCAAAAGACTACGTTATAATCTCGTGAAATGTAAACTAAATTGTTTCGCAGTTTTGAAAATAAATTTAATTCCGTCATTTCATCAAAGAAGCACTATCGATATTTTATGGCAGAAAACATTTATAAATTTATTGTCTCAATATTTTTGTTTCCTGCAACTTAGTTGCATCAGTAAATTTTGGTTAATTGCTCAAACAACTGCAAGTCATATATCTTGTTTTTATATATCTTAGACATCAACGAGTGCTGGGGCCAACCATGTCATGCAAACGCTACATGTAACAATATCGTTGGATCTTTCATGTGCACATGTGATGTAGGCTATACCGGTGACGGATTTAACTGCTCAGGTATACACAACTTTTACCCAATTGTTAATAAAGAAATATTTGCATATTTCGAATCATAAGCTCCCTTTTTTAAATCGTGCATGAAAATGTTGATATAAAATACTTTTGCGTATAAATGAAATTGGAGTATTATAGTCAGCACGGTCGAGATATATGATGACATTAGTTTTAGACGTTTTCTTCTTCGTTGAAGAATGTCATTCTACATATTCGAATATAGTCGGAAAGTATAATTATTAATCCATTTAAGATAAAAAGATAGATAATGCAACTTGTAGCAATACAGTAATTTCCAAGTGCAAAACGCCCTTGGGATAAGGAAAATACAAGTATTTCCATAGCTAGATAATTGCGACAGTTATTTCTGTCGAATAATTATTTTATTTTATTAGAACCTTATGAGAAATTAAAAAGTCCACGTTATAATCTCGTGAAATGCAAACTAAATTGTTTCGTAGTTTAAAAAAAAATGTAATTCCTTCATCTCATCAAAGAAGCAGCATCGATATTTTTATTGCAGAAAACATTCATAAATACATTGTGTAAATATTTTTGTTTGCTGCAGCTCAGTTGCATAAGTAAATCTGTTAAAGTACTTTTTGGAAAATATCTCAAAATAACTGTCACGTCATATATCTTGTTTTTATATATCTTAGACATCGAGGAGTGCTTGGGCCAACCATGTCATGCAAACGCTACTTGTAACAATACCGTTGGATCTTTCATGTGCACATGTGACGTAGGCTATACCGGTGACGGATTTAACTGCTCAGGTATACAATAAAGAAATATTTGATATTGAATGCAAATAATTTCTGCATAAACTCGTTTTTTTTAAATCGCGAAGGAAAACGTTGATATAAAAACGTTTTGTGAATAAGTGAAATTATAGCATAAGCGTCAGCACGGCCGATATCTATTGGAAACATTAGTTTTAAAAGCTTTCTTCTTTGTAGTCGTATAAAGTAATTATTATCCATTTAAGATAAAAAGATCAATAATGTAAGTTGTAGCATTACAGTAATTGCCAAGTGCAAAACGCATTTGGGATAAAGAAAATACAAGTATTTCCATAGTTAGATAATTGCGACAGTTATTTCTGTTGAATAACAATTTTATTTAGAAACTTAAGAAAAGTTCAAAAGACTACGTTATATTCTCGTGAAATGTAAACTAAATTGTTTCGCAGTTTTGAAAATAAATTTAATTCCGTCATTTCATCAAAGAAGCACTATGGATATTTTATGGCAGAAAACATTTATAAATTTATTGTCTCAATATTTTTGTTTCCTGCAACTTAGTTGCATCAGTAAATTTTGGTTAATTGCTCAAACAACTGCAAGTCATATATCTTGTTTTTATATATCTTAGACATCGACGAGTGCTGGGGCCAACCATGTCATGCAAACGCTACATGTAACAATATCGTTGGATCTTTCATGTGCACATGTGATGTAGGCTATACCGGTGACGGATTTAACTGTTCAGGTATACACAACTTTTACCCAATTGTTAATAAAGAAATATTTGCATATTTCGAATCATAAGCTCCCTTTTTTAAATCGTGCATGAAAATGTTGATATAAAAAACTTTTGCGTATAAATGAAATAGGAGAATTATAGTCAGCACGGTCGAGATATATGATGACATTAGTTTTAGAAGTTTTCTTCTTCGTGGAAGAATGTCATTCTACATATTCGAATATAGTCGGAAAGTATAATTATTAATCCATTTAAGATAAAAAGATAGATAATGCAACTTGTAGCAATACAGTAATTTCCAAGTGCAAAACGCCCTTGGGATAAGGAAAATACAAGTATTTCCATAGCTAGATAATTGCGACAGTTATTTCTGTCGTAGAATTATTTTATTTTATTTGACCTGATGAGAAATTCAAAAGTCCACGTTATAATCTCGTGAAATGCAAACTAAATTGTTTCGTAGTTTAAAAAACAATTTAATTCCTTCATCTCATCAAAGAAGCAGCATCGATATTTTTATTGCAGAAAACATTCATAAATACATTGTGTAAATATTTTTGTTTGCTGCAGCTCAGTTGCATAAGTAAATCTGTTAAAGTACTTTTTGGATAATATCTCAAAATAACTGTCACGTCATATCTTGTTTTTATATATCTTAGACATCGACGAGTGCTTGGGCCAACCATGTCATGCAAACGCTACTTGTAACAATACCGTTGGATATTTCATGTGCACATGTGACGTAGGCTATACCGGTGACGGATTTAACTGCTCAGGTATACAATAAAGAAATATTTGATATTGAATGCAAATAATTTCTGCATAAACTCGTTTTTTTAAATCGCGAAGGAAAACATTGATATAAAAACGTTTTGTGAATAAGTGAAATTATAGCATAAGCGTCAGCACGGCCGATATCTATTGGAAACATTAGTTTTAAAAGCTTTCTTCTTTGTGGAAGAATGTCATTCTATATATTCAAATATAGTCGTATAAAGTAATTATTATCCATTTAAGATAAAAAGATCAATAATGTAAGTTGTAGCATTACAGTAATTGCCCAGTGCAAAACGCATTTGGGATAAAGAAAATACAAGTATTTCCATAGTTAGATAATTGCGACAGTTATTTCTGTTGAATAACAATTTTATTTAGAAACTTAAGAAAAGTTCAAAAGATTACGTTATAATCTCGTGAAATGTAAACTAAATTGTTTCGCAGTTTTGAAAATAAATTTAATTCCGTCATTTCATCAAAGAAGCACTATCGATATTTTATGGCAGAAAACATTTATAAATTTATTGTCTCAATATTTTTGTTTCCTGCAACTTAGTTGCATCAGTAAATTTTGGTTAATTGCTCAAACAACTGCAAGTCATATATCTTGTTTTTTATATATCTTAGACATCGACGAGTGCTGGGGCCAACCATGTCATGCAAACGCTACATGTAACAATATCGTTGGATCTTTCATGTGCACATGTGATGTAGGCTATACCGGTGACGGATTTAACTGCTCAGGTATACACAACTTTTACCCAATTGTTAATAAAGAAATATTTGCATATTTCGAATCATAAGCTCCCTTTTTTAAATCGTGCATGAAAATGTTGATATAAAAAACCTTTGCGTATAAATGAAATTGGAGTATTATAGTCTGCACGGTCGAGATATATGATGACATTAGTTTTAGAAGTTTTCTTCTTCGTGGAAGAATGTCATTCTACATATTCGAATATAGTCGGAAAGTATAATTATTAATCCATTTAAGATAAAAAGATAGATAATGCAACTTATAGCAATACAGTAATTTCCAAGTGCAAAACGCCCTTGGGATAAGGAAAATAGAAGTATTTCCATAGCTAGATAATTGCGACAGTTATTTCTGTCGAATAATTATTTTATTTTATTAGAACCTTATGAGAAATTCAAAAGTCCACGTTATAATCTCGTGAAATACAAACTAAATTGTTTCGTAGTTTAAAAATAAATTTAATTCCTTCATCTCATCAAAGAAGCAGCATCGATATTTTTATTGCAGAAAACATTCATAAATACATTGTGTAAATATTTTTGTTTGCTGCAGCTCAGTTGCATAAGTAAATCTGTTAAAGTACTTTTTGGATAATATCTCAAAATAACTGTCACGTCATATATCTTGTTTTTATATATCTTAGACATCGACGAGTGCTTGGGCCAACCATGTCATGCAAACGCTACTTGTAACAATACCGTTGGATCTTTCATGTGCACATGTGACGTAGGCTATACCGGTGACGGATTTAACTGCTCAGGTATACAATAAAGAAATATTTGATATTGAATGCAAATAATTTCTGCATAAACTCGTTTTTTTAAATGGCGAAGGAAAACGTTGATATAAAAACGTTTTGTGAATAAGTGAAATTATAGCATAAGCGTCAGCACGGCCGAGATCTATTGGAAACATTAGCTCTATAAGCTTTCTTCTTTGTGGAAGAATGTCATTCTATATATTCAAATATACTCGTATAAAGTAATTATTAATCCATTTAAGATAAAAAGATCGATAATGCAACTTGTAGCATTACAGTAATTGCCAAGTGCAAAACGCATTTGGGAGAAGGAAAATACAAGTATTTCCATAGTTAGATAATTGCGACAGTTTTTTGTGTCGAATAACAATTTTTTTTTTATTTGAACCTTATGACAAGTTCAAAAGACCACGTTATAATCTCGTGAAATGTAAACTAAATTATTTCGTAGTTTTGAAAATAAATTTAATTCCTTCATCTCATCAAAGAAGCAGTATCGATATTTTTATTGCAGAAAATATTCATAAATACATTGTTTAAATATTTTTTTAGCTGCGGCTCAGTTGCATAAGTAAATCTGTTAAAGTACTTTTTGGATAATATCTCAAAAAAAACTGTCACGTCATATATCTTGTTTTTATATATCTTAGACATCGACGAGTGCTTGGGCCAACCATGTCATGCAAACGCTACTTGTAACAATACCGTTGTATCTTTCATGTGCACATGTGATGTAGGCTATACCGGTGACGGATTTAACTGCTCAGGTATACACGACTTTTATCCAATTGTCAATAAAGAAATATGTGATATTGAATGCAAAGAATTTCTGGATAAACTCCTTTTTTAAATCGCGAAGGAAAACGTTAATATAAAAACGTTTTGTGAATAAGTGAAATTATAGCATAAGCGTCAGCACGGCCGAGATCTATTGGAAACATTAGTTCTAAAAGCTTTCTTCTTTGTGGAAGATTGTCATTCTATATATTCAAATATAGTCGTACAAAGTAATTATTAATCCATTTAAGATAAAAAGATCGATAATGCAACTTGTAGCATTACAGTAATTGCCAAGTGCAAAACGCATTTGGGATAATGAAAATACAAGTATTTCCATAGTTAGATAATTGCGACAGTTATTTCTGTTGAATAACAATTTTATTTAGAAACTTAAGAGAAGTTCAAAAGACTACGTTATAATTTCGTGAAATGTAAACTAAATTGTTTCGCAGTTTTGAAAATAAAATTAATTCTGTCATTTCATCAAAGAAGCACTATCGATATTTTATGGCAGAAAACATTTATAAATTTATTGTCTCAATATTTTTGTTTCCTGCAACTTAGTTGCATAAGTAAATGTGTTAAAGTACTTTTTGGTTAATTGCTCAAACAACTGCAAGTCATATATCTTGTTTTTATATATCTTAGACATCGACGAGTGCTGGGGCCAACCATGTCATGCAAACGCTACATGTAACAATACCGTTGGATCTTTCATGTGCACATGTGATGTAGGCTATACCGGTGACCGATTTAACTGCTCAGGTATACACAACTTTTACCCAATTGTTAAAAAGAAATATTTGCATATTTCGAATACAGAGAATTTCGGCATAAGCTCCCTTTTTAAAATCGTGCATGAAAATGTTGATATAAAAAACTTTTGCGAATAAATGAAATTGGAGAATTATAGTCAGCACGGTCGAGATATACACATGTATGATGACATTAGTTTTAGAAGTTTTCTTCTTCGGGTAAGAATGTCATTCTACATATTCGAATATAGTCGGAAAGTATAATTATTAATCCATTTAAGATAAAAAGATAGATAATGCAACTTGTAGCAATACAGTAATTTCCAAGTGCAAAATGCCCTTGGGATAAGGAAAATACAAGTATTTCCATAGCTAGATAATTGCGACAGTTATTTCTGTCGAATAATTATTTTATTTTATTAGAACCTTATGAGAAATTCAAAAGTCCACGTTATAATCTCGTGAAATGTAAACTAAATTGTTTCGTAGTTTTAAAAATAAATTTAATTCCTTCATCTCATCAAAGAAGCAGTATCGATATTTTTATTGCAGAAAACATTCATAAATACATTGTGTAAATATTTTTGTTACCTGCGGCTCAGTTGCATAAGTAAATCTGTTAAAGTACGTTTTGGATAATATCTCAAAAAAACTGTCACGTCATATATATATCTTGTTTTTATATATCTTAGACATCGACGAGTGCTTGGGCCAACCATGTCATGCAAACGCTACTTGTATCAATACCGTTGGATCTTTCATGTGCACATGTGATGTAGGCTATACCGGTGACGGATTTAACTGCTCAGGTATACACAACTTTTATCCAATTGTTAATAAAGAAAAATATAAATATTTCGTATACAGACAATTTCGGCATAAGCTCCATTGTTTTAATCGTGCAGGAAAATGTTGATTTAAAAAAACTTTTGCGAATAATTGAAATTATAGCATAAGCGTCAGCACGGCCGAGATCTATTGGAAAAAGTAGTTCTAAAAGCTTTCTTCGTTGTGGAAGAATGTCATTCTATATATTCAAATATAGTCGTATAAAGTAATTATTATCCATTTAAGATAAAAAGATCAATAATGTAAGTTGTAGCATTACAGTAATTGCCAAGTGCAAAACGCATTTGGGATAAAGAAAATACAAGTGTTTCCATAGTTAGATAATTGCGACAGTTATTTCTGTTGAATAACAATTTTATTTAGAAACTTAAGAGAAGTTCAAAAGACTACGTTATAATCTCGTGAAATGTAAACTAAATTGTTTCGCAGTTTTGAAAATAAATTTAATTCCGTCATTTCATCAAAGAAGCACTATCGATATTTTATAGCAGAAATCATTTATAAATTTATTGTCTCAATATTTTTGTTTCCTGCAACTTAGTTGCATAAGTAAATGTGTTAAAGTACTTTTTGGTTAATTGCTCAAACAACTGCAAGTCATATATCTTGTTTTTATATATCTTAGACATCGACGAGTGCTGGGGCCAACCATGTCATGCAAACGCTACATGTAACAATACTGTTGGATCTTTCATGTGCACATGTGATGTAGGCTATAGCGGTAACGGATTTAACTGCTCAGGTATACACAACTTTTACCCAATTGTTAATAATTGTAATCAAAGTGAGGTAGGACTAGAGCTTGATATAATTTCTTTAGACTATCATTACTGACTACATCTTTATCTCCTCTGATATTTTTTCGGATACATGATCAACATGGGTTCTCCATGTTATTTTTTCATCAATAAAAACACCCAGAGTTTTTGTGGTAGTCACACGATTAATATTTTGATCGTCAATTAAAACATTAGGGTCTTTTTCAATTCGTGATAATCTCTGTCGAGACCCGATGATCATGTATTCCGTTTTGCTGATATTTAGAGATAATTTATTCGCTAGTAGCCAGTGATGTAAACTATTTTGTTCTATGTTTAGTTTTCTCTCAATATCTTCACCCGAAACACCGGTTACAGTTATATTAGTATCATCAGCAAATATCGCATGAATGAAATCGTTTAAACAGTTAGGAAGATCATTTATGTAAATCAAAAATAATAGTGGACCCAGATTCGATCCCTGCTGTACTCCAGTTTTTATATTTTTCATGGATGATTATGATCTTCCCACCTTACAAATTTGACTACGATTGCTTAAATAAGAAATGAACCATCGCAACATAATTCCCTTGACACCATATAATTCTAATTTTTTTATTAGTATGTTATGATCAACGGTATCGAATGCTTTTTTGAGGTCTAGAAACATAACGCCGTTAATAAAACCTCGATCAATGTTAATAAGCCAAGTATCGGTGGTACTCAATAAAGACGTGGTATAGTAGAGTGGCCTCTACGAAATCCTGATTAATAATGTGTAAAAACCTTATTTCAAATTAAATATGTATTCAATTGCTCAAAAACTAGTTTTTCAAATAACTTAGAAACAAGACCTGAAAAAACGACCTGCCTCCGTTTTCGCTCATCCTCAGCTGAACAGAGTCTGTTAATTTTCTGAATAAATTTTACACACCCTCGTGAGTTCAGTCCCATGAGGGTTTGTTCTAAAATGCGTTTTAACGGGTTGAGAAGCCATATAAACAACTCGTTTATCGCGTTTAATCAGGGGATCCAAACACTCGAAAACAATATAAACACTCGCGCTCGTGTTTTCATCATATTTTCTCGTGTTTGGATCCCCTGATGAAACACTCAAACTCGTTGTTCATATATTACATCACCATTGATGTTACGGGAAGAATTGAAATGGGCCTGTAGTTGTCAAATGTTGTTGTTGAACCTGATTTATGCAGGATGGCTACAATTTTCGCCGTTTTCCATTCCGTCGGAAAAACACCAGATTCAAATGAAAGGTTGATTATGTGGGTTAATGGTGGAGATATCGTAGCCGCAGAATCGTTTAATAAACCAGGTGGTAACTCATCAGTGCCGGTGGATTTAGATCGTTTAATTAGTTTTAAATATCTTTCCACCTCCAATACAGTTACATTTAATTACAAGATTTTATTGGGTTTTTTTGTTATACTAATTGAGTTCCTCGATGTAAAATTACTCAGCGGAAAAGCCTTCTGTTTTAATACTGTTATTATACTGGTAAAAAGAACAGAAGGCATTTGAGATTCTCAACGCATCCGTTACCATCTCTCCATTAATGTCGAATGACCGCATCGTGTGCTTATTTGTTGATTTTGTCGGATAAATTAATTTTATAATCTTCCAGAATGTACTTGGGTTTCTAGAGTTCTCATCCAATAGGTTTTTATAATACGAAGACTTCGCATTCCTTAAGGCAGTGTTCGTGCTGTTCCGTTTTTGTTTATATGCCAGACGATCAAAATCTTTCTTGGTTCTACGCCTACGGTATTTACGATCATTCATAAGCTTTTTAAGATCACTATTGAGTCAGCCATGGAGTGGGTTTACCCTTTACTTTCTTCGTGATTATGGGAGCATATCGGTCATATATGTATGTAATCGCTTTCTTCATATAGGACGGTCGTGGCTAGATGGTACACTCGCAGTTGAGGTGACCGTGAGGTACTATCGTCTTCTGGACGATCTTTTTTAGTATCCGCGAGAGGTTGGACGAAATGAGAGATTGATATGATGCGACATGCCTGTATGATGAAATACATCATGGACTGCTAACCCCAAAACAACCTAGATCCTAACCCTAACGGCCCGCCTAATGGGTTTTCTAATCCCCGCCTAATGGGTTTTCTAATCCCCGCCTAATGGTTTTCTAATACTAACCTTAATACTAATACTAATAAAAGGATCGTCCAGAAGACGACTCAGACCTAGTACTTCGCGGTCACCTCAACTGCGAGAGTACGATCTAGCCACGACCATATAGGACCACGCTCTGTTTACATCATTGCTGATATAAACAAAAGACCAATCAACTGACCGAAGCTCGTCATTCATTGCCTTGGGGTCATAGCTGTTATAATCACGACATGTAATCAATCTTGGTTTAAACTTAATATAATTCATCTTTCGAACACAACCAACCATCTCGTGATTGCCAATGGAAGTTGGTATAACATCAGTGCCTTTAATAGCACTCCGTCGATATGACGTCAGTATCCATGTTTGTCCGCTTTTACCCATAATTATTGCGGCCATAACAGAAGAATATAGCTGAAAATTAATTAGACGAGAAAATTTTATCATTTTAAGTTTGATACATTTGTGTGATAAATCATATTTGAGAAGTAAAAACACGAATAGTTTTTTCCAGTTATAAATAAAGGATAAATTGTAGTGGAATAAAGGTAGGTATTACTATAAGCAACAATAAATTATGTCAAATAGGGATAAATTAATGGTTAATACAAGTAATTACCTTCCAGTAATTACATAAATGTTAACATATTGCCGAATCTTTGATAACACACCAAGCCTGCGTTTAACTTCCCTTACAATATAGTTTCAATGCCTTTACGTTCAATTCATATTTATTCATGTTATGTTTTTAAACATATGTAGATGTTGATGAATGTCAATCCAACCCGTGCAATTTAAATGCAAACTGTACAAATACCAATGGCTCTTGTTGCGATGTAGGCTATTCTGGGAATGGAACAAATTGTACAGGTAGGTTGCCTCATTTTTTAATCATGAGTATAGAGTTTTCCAAATCACTTCACCAAATAATCTTTGCTCGATCTGAGACTGAGTAATTCAATAGTTAGTTATAGAGTTCACGTCATGATTAAATTTTAAATACAGCTATATATGATACAGCTAAGAGTGTTTTGTTAGTTCAATATAGGTCAAAGATCTTCCTCCGGAATATGTTTATAGTAATTATATTAGCATATTATATAAAACGTTGTAAAAAATAGACACGTATAGCGTACATGGATACGCGTATGAAATAGTATTCCGAGACAGGATTCTGGACGAAATTCTAAATGCACTGTAGCCCCGAAATTATTGAACAACTTACCTAGATTTTTAAACAATTCTACCGATATAATTACCTTTAAAAATACTTAAAACAATTATATTTCCTGGATAATCTATTCGCTATTATGAGCTTAATGTATTTTATAATGCTATATACTTTTATTATTTTAGCTTATATATTATTTTTAGTTATTATGTAAAACACATCGAGACATTGTTATATGTGTTTATGAAAAACTTAGTTATATATATATATATATATATATATATATATATATATATATATA
Organism: Chrysogorgia sp. JL179-B06; assembly: GCA_035772405.1. Taxonomy (NCBI): domain Eukaryota; kingdom Metazoa; phylum Cnidaria; class Anthozoa; order Scleralcyonacea; family Chrysogorgiidae; genus Chrysogorgia; species Chrysogorgia sp. JL179-B06. Next base: position 2,017,354 of record JAYKKM010000123.1, on the reverse strand, counting down.
TATATATATATATATATATATATATATATATATATATATATATATATATATATATATATATATATATATATATATATATATATAGATATATATATATATATATATATATATATATATATATATATATATATATATATATATATATACGTGTAGGTTTTGGTCTACGAAATGCAAAGAGTGCTCAACAACATATAGTTAGAGCAAATAATAGATTTTCGCTTACCTCAAAACTGGTCTGCTACAACTTGTTTCATCTGTAAAAGAATCTTCAGGCAGTGACCTGAAGATTCTTTTACAGATGAAACAAGTTGTAGCAGACCAGTTTTGAGGTAAGCGAAAATATATATATATATATATATATATATATATATATATATATTTAGCATATACCAAAACAGTGAATAGTGCTTTTCGTGCAATCTGATTGGTTCCTCTAGCTCTGGATATCCTGCACTATTCACTGTTTCGCAAAATAAGATGGTGTCCTTCTCTTGAACGACTTTTCTTTTTACGTAATGCAAGAAATTAGTAAAAGCAGGAAGGTAGAAAACCATTACTGTATGCAGGGTAATTATTTTACGTAATATTTATGAAAAACAAGTTGCAAAGAGAGAATAGAAAGTGCTCAAAAACCCGTAGAACAACGAAATAAATGTCCTCAAAAAACAAACTCGATTGAACGAATTGACTGTTGTTAGTTTTCTTTAGAAAAGTGTACTCCGTAGTTCATATATCGATATTCTCCTTTATATAGTTTATGAGACATTTGAATTGCCTTTCATATAGAATTTAACCCATTTACAAACATTTCAGTTACAAAATTACATCATAGGACTAGAAATACGTATACGCAACAACCCCTACACCGTCGTCATAGCGTAGTTCTATAATTAGTTCTTTTACTTAAAAATATATACATGTATAACCCATTAATTTGCCAATCGAATGGACTTATAGGAGACACTACATGTATCTGAGCCTTTAAACTATCAAGCTTGTGTTGTTCTGAATTTCATTGTTTCATAATTAGACATCAAACTAAATAACTTAATAACTCAGTGTTTAATTTTTGGGTACAATATACAGTACCTGCAGTGATTAAGATTTGTTTGATATGTAAAGGCCGGATCCTCACTGTGATGTCACACTGTATATATATATATATATATATATATATATATATATATATATATATATATATATATATATATATATATATATATAAATATATATATACACTATATATATATATATATATATATATAGTAACATACTGAAAAAGCGCGTATATATATCTTTGGGATTATTAAATTAAAGCACTCAAAACATAGGCATACTTTCATAATTTTGTTACATTTTCCCAAAGATATAGACCTTATTTAAAAATGGCTGTTGATTTAATATTCTTTTATATGTATATAAATTGGCTGTTATGACCTCGTTTTAGAGTAAAAATTAAGGGGCAATTTATATGCATAAAAAATAATATTAAATCAGCGGCCATTTTGGAATAAGGTCTATTTACAGGCTTCTTGAATAAGTCATTATGCAGCGTGATGTCAAAATAAGGACATTTACATCAGAGGCATATAGCTAGGATTTTCTGTCAAGGCGGCCGGCCAGGAAAAACCTAGGGGGGCAGCCTAACTGAGGAAAATGAAGAGCCAAGAGTACAAATTTTCTCAGGGGCCCCACTTATTTTGCCAGGGCGGGGAGGGCAGGAACTTTGCCAGGCCCTACGGCCCCCGATCTTGCTACACCTCTGATTTACATATCAAACAAATATTAATATGTAACTGAGATTATAATTATGGAAGAGTTGTAAATGCCAAATATATTTATAATTAATTATTTTGTTCTTTCAAGTAGGAGAGTTTATTTCAAAATGAATTTTTCATTCTATATATATATATATATATATATAGAAAGGATTTATGGTGAAAGAAAATTTCGAGTGTTGGAATACATACATTTTTAAGACCAAACCGGGACCAGCTGCGAAAAATGCAACTTTAAGGCCTTCCGGCTGGGAATTGAACCAGCGACTCTGCGATGCTAGTGCAGTGCTCTGACCACTGAGCTACGGAAGCCGTTGCCGAGAGCCTAGTCACGAGTTCTGTATATATGGTGGTACCCATAATGGTTGACATGCCCTTTGCCTGCTTAATGCATTGTCGCAATAGTGAGCTGACACACGTTCAATCCCTAACATTTCCCCTAATACAGCAAGACTGCATCAACCTACCCAATCATAAAATACTGTACAATCCCGTAACCCAGGCCGCCGAGTGTGTGAAAAGCCTGGGTACGAGGTTGTGTTATTGGCCCTTCTGATTTAATATAAGGTATATAATTAAGCCCACACAGATATAAGCCAGCATTGCTTTACATTAGCACCTTTCCTAACAAAAATAACAAAAAATTAGAGAATAAAAGTAAATAATAAAGTTAAAAAGTTACGGCAACATTCTGTATCTCATTACTGACAAATCATTTTGAGGATGCTTACATAACGTGTGTAGCAGGTTTTGCTATACAGGGCATAATTTTTGACATTATAAATTCTAGTTAATATTTCTTACTCAGTGTACTTACATTTTCCTTAATTGACTATTAAAGCAAAAATTTGAGTAAAAAAGTGTCAACCATTTAAATGCCTGTTATGCATTTTGAAACATTTTAGTTCGAGTGATCGCACATATTATATTAATTTTACATTTGATTGTTTGTAAGAAATGTAATAAAATCTACTATATAATGCCCTTCAGGAAGCACTTCAACAATCAATCTTAAATATATATGGGACCGGCATTGCATGTGCAGTTCTATTCCAAGGACAAAAGTGTTTACACAGAAACACTAAGCGGAGGCCAGGCCAGGCCTAACATGTGTAGGTCTATAAACCTGTACAATGCATGTTTACAATAAAACACTACTCAAATGTACAAATGCCCATACAACAATTAAAAGCACAACATTTATGCATGTATTGGAGTAAATTATATCACCACATAAACATAATCAGGATGATCAAGGTGCATTTCACCTGCTTGGTGGCTGATCTGATACATCTAGTATTATCCCCTCGCCCGGCGCGAAGGCCGAAGGCCTGAGGGCGAGGGTGATAATATCGACCGGCGTTTAGTCCCTCATCACGGGATTCCAGGCGTTTGCAAAGTCACATTTAGTTTAGATATTTATATATATATATATATATATATATATATATATATATATATATATATATATATATATATATATATATATATATATATATATATATATATATATATATATATATATATATATATATATATAATATATATATATATATATATATATATATATATATATATATATATATATATATATATATATATATATATATATAATATATATATATATATGGTCAACGGCCACCGGGCGAGCGGAATATATATCCATGAACCTCGCAATGAACCAACTTGGCCTGTTTACGGGGCAGAAAGTAAGATCAATAACATAGAGAAAACACCAGCATTCAACGCGAAATACGGCTTGCTAAGAAAAAACAAACACAGCGATACTATTTATATGTCAAAAGACCGTGAACAATGGCGACAAGTTTGGTGATGCTTACAATATTAAATGTGATTACAGATAAGCTGCTAGGTAAGTGAGTTAAATAATAGCCTATAGGTCTGGATATTTTAATTGGTAGTATATACACAAGCTTTCTCTGCCATTGTTATGCTTATGCTTTCTCTGTCGTAATATACATTTGCTTGCAAAACAGCACCGGTCGGTGGTCCCTGAATGTAAGATTATTACTAGGCGATAGCCGAGTGTTTTGCTAGCTTCTCCAGTGCCATTATAACTCGATAATCACACAAGACAAGCTTTTTTATTTCTTTTATAAAATAACACCATTAAATGAACAATAAAGCCATGAAAAATGCAGATTTAACTGTTATTATATGCGTTGTTATGTGCGTTGCTAGGAAGACTTTGTAGCGATTTTAGCGATGAAAATGTACTCAACGTTGCAGTTAAAACATTCTGTTGTGTTAGTACCTTGATTAGCGTTGTATCCAGGTGTTCTTTGAGTTCCGTTTGTGATTTAAACTACTTCAAATACGTCGAAACGACAAAATTTACGGAGGAACACGTTAGCTTATGCTTTTAATATTGAGTTATAATGACACAGTTTTTAGCTCAATCAGAATTTTATAATACTAGATGTATCAGCTCAGCCACCAAGCAGGTGAAATGCACCTTGATCATCCTGATTATGTTTATGTGGTGATATAATTTACTCTAATACATGCATAAATGTTGTGCTTTTAATTGTTGTATGGGCATTTGTACATTTGAGTAGTGTTTCATTGTAAACATGCATTGTACAGGTTTATAGACCTACACATGTTAGGCCTGGCCTGGCCTCCGCTTAGTGTTTCTGTGTAAACACTTTTGTCCTTGGAATAGAACTGCACATGCAATGCCGGTCCCATATATATTTAAGATTGATTGTTGAAGTGCTTCCTGAAGGACATTATATAGTAGATTTTATTACATTTTCTTACAAACAATCAAATGTAAAATTAATATAATATGTGCGATCATTCGAACTAAAATGTTTCAAAATGCATAACAGGCATTTAAATGGTTGGCACTTTTTTACTCAAATTTTTGCTTTAATAGTCAATTAAGGAAAATGTAAGTACACTGAGTAACAAATATTAACTAGAATTTATAATGTCAAAAATTATGCCCTGTGTTATATAGCAAAACCTGCTATGCACGTTATGTAAGCATCCTCAAAATGATTTGTCAGTAATGAGATACAGAATGTTGCCGTAACTTTTTATCTTATTATTTACTTTTATTCTCTAATTTTTTGTTATTTTTGTTAGGAAAGGTGCTAATGTAAACCAATGCTGGCTTATATCTGTGTGGGTTTATTATATACCTTATATAAAATCAGAAGGTATTTTCTGTTGACAAACAGGGGCCAATAACTCAACCTCGTACCCAGGCTTTTCACACACTCGGCGGACTAAGCCTGGGTACGCGGTTGCCAATAACTAGGGGTCTTATAAGCCGGATTGTACAGTATTTTATGATTGGGTAGGTTGATGCAGTCTTGCTGTATTAGGGGAAATATTAGGGATTGAACGTTTGTCAGCTCACTATTGCGACAATGCATTAAGCAGGCAAAGGGCATGTCAACCATTATGGGTTAAACAAGTACTGATATAATTTAGAAAATAATACATAATGTTGCATGCTCTGCTGTTGCATAGGCTATTGGGTTAATTACCATTGGAATAAATATGGCATGTGTTAATTAATATTATGATAGCAATGGAGGTCTTCCAGTGGAGTAAAATATTTATCAACAATAATCAGTGCATATGCAATGCATTGCAACCATTTGTCATCCACAACCTATAGGGATGTGGTGAATTATTGCAGATATTTTAACATTTTTGGATATTGTGAGAGTCATTATGAACCATAGCTGTCATAATACTGACTATAAGTTATTATTTAAATCATAAACAATTGACGCAGCTATATGTGACAAGTTAATTCTTTCTTAGTGACCGATGGTAGTAATATAACACCAGAAGACTTAAAGTGTTTATATATATATATATATAGAATGAAAAATTCAGTTTGAAATAAACTCTCCTACTTGAAAGAACAAAATAATTAATTATAAATATATTTGGCATTTACAACTCTTCCATAATTATAATCTCAGTTACATATTAAGATTTGTTTGATATGTAAATCAGAGGTGTAGCAAGATGGGGTGCCGTAGGGCCTGGCAAAATTTATGCCCGCCATGGCAAAATAAGTGGGCTCCCTGAGAAAATGTGTACTCTTGGATCTTCATTTTCCTCAGTTAGGCTGCCCCCCTAGGTTTTTCCTGGCCGGCCGCCTTGACAGAAAATCCTGGCTATGCCTCTGATGTAAATGTCCTCATTTTGACATCACGCTGCATAATGACTTATTCAAGAAGCCTGTAAATAGACCTTATTCAAAAATGGACGCTGATTTAATATTATTTTTTATGCATATAAATTGGCCCTTAATTTTTACTCTAAAACGAGGTCATAACAGCCAATTTATATGCATATAAAAGAATATTAAATCGACGGCCATTTTTGAATAAGGTCTATATCTTTGGGAAAATGTATCAAAATTATGAATGTATGCCTACGTTTTGAGTGCTTTAATTTAATAATCCCAAAGATATATATATATATACACGCTTTTTTCAGTAAGTTACTTTATATATATATATATATATATATATATATATATATATATATATATATATATATATACAGTGTGACATCACAGTGAGGATCCGACCTTTACATATCAAACAAATCTTAATCAGTGCAGGTACTGTATATTGTACCCAAAAATTAAACACTGAGTTATTTAGTTAATTAGTTTGATGTCTAATTATGAAACAATGAAATTCAGAACAACACAAGCTTGATAGTTTAAAGGCTCTCATAGATACATGTAGTGTCTCCTATAAGTCCATTCGATTGGCAAATTAATGGGTTATACATGTATATATTTTTAAGTAAAATAACTAATTATAGCACTACGCCATGACGGCGTACGAGGGGTTGTTGCGTATACGTATTTCTAGTAAAATTCTGATTGAGCTAAAAACTGTGTCATTATAACTCAATATTAAAAGCATAAGCTAACGTGTTCCTCCGTAAATTTTGTCGTTTCGACGTATTTGAAGTAGTTTAAATCACAAACGGAACTCAAAGAACACCTGGATACAACGCTAATCAAGGTACTAACACAACAGAATGTTTGAACTGCAACGTTGAGTACATTTTCATCGCTAAAATCGCTACAAAGTCTTCCTAGCAACGCACATAACAACGCATATAATAACAGTTAAATCTGCATTTTTCATGGCTTTATTGTTCATTTACTGGTGTTCTTTTATAAAAGAAATAAAAAACCTTGTCTTGTGTGATTATCGAGTTATAATGGCACTCGAGAAGCTAGCAAAACACTCGGCTAGCGCCTATAGTAATAATCTTACATTCAGGGACCACCGACCGGTGTTGTTTTGCAAGCAAAAGCATATTACGACGGAGAAAGCATAAGCATAACAATGGCAGAGAAAGCTTGTGTATATACTACCAATTAAAATATCCAGACCTATGTTCTTCTCATCTTCATGTGGTTCTCTCATCCAGTTATCCTGGAGAGAATCTTTGCATTAGTTTGCGGGTTTACAGGTCTCGTAAATGCTTTTCAGACTGCGATTCATTGACAACAAGAATACGTAAATTAGTTTCGCAATGCCTATCGGGATGACTGCATTTATTGCATGTTTCGCAAAGCCTATCGGTATTGCAGATTCTCGACATGAAAAAGGAAAAAAATAGAGCCCATTTTAAGACTCTGGCTACCACAGTAGCCCGAGTAATTAATCATAATGTAATAATAGGGGTGATTGAAAAATTGTGAATTTTTATATAATAATTAGACAACGAGTATACGTTTTATGAGCAGTTCAATAATTGTAGTAAATATTTATTAACTAGTATTATACACTGTAAAAAGAGATGGTTAAAACAACCGATTTCGTCGTACTACAATTTCGTCGTTTACAGTGTACTACAAACGTCCTCGACCATATAAAAGTAATTATAAACAGGGACGTAGACATGGGGGAGCCCCCTTACTTGTTGAAATAAAAACAAAAATTCAACGTAACATTTTACAGTACATCATTAATTTGTTTACAGATTGCTTGTTCTTCATAAATTCATCACCAAACAAAGTACTTGTGCTACGGAAAAAGTCTGTTTACATTAGTCTCGGAATTTAAATATGTTTCCGTATTCAGTTTTCTTTTTAATAAACCTACGCCTTTTTTAAAATAAGCAAACAATTGTGTTTTGTGTTTTACTGTCAATAAATAATGAAAGGCTGGATAAAATATAACTCATTATTAGCACGATGTAAAAGCTAAAAATTTCTAAACATCGTCTGGTACTCTGGTGGCCTAATTTCGCAAAAAATCATGTGAGAAATTGCTGTAAAAGCACTTCTGGGCCTTTCAAAATTGAAAATCTTCCTGTTGGACCATGCACCCCTCCAGACTTTCCAGCCACAACCGCGGCTTTGCAGCGAACATACAGCCACGACGTCCTTCATTCTCCACAGGGCTCCCCCCTTTTGAAGGTTCTGGCTATGTCGCTGATTCTAAATGCATCTTTCGACAGCCAGCATAATTTAGAAAGGACTTAAATACATAATCGTGGAAAGAAACATCAGTTTTAGCCTTAGATTTAGGCTGTGAACATTGCTGTGGTACGGTGGCCCACAAGTGCAATACAACATTATTTATTGTTGAACAAAATTTTATTTATTCCAGTACAAACATTTATTTTCAGAACAAAAATAATATTTTCAGGACAACTATATATTTCCAGTACAAATATATCTTTCCAGTACAAATACATTTCCAATACAAAAATATATTTCCGGCACAAATATATTTCCAGTACAAAAATATATTTCCAGTACAAAAATATATTTCCAGTACAAATATATATTCAGTACAAAAATATTTCCATTACAAATATATTTCCAGTACAAAAATATATTCAGTACAAAAATATATTTCCAATACAAAAATATATTTCCAGTACAAATATATTTCCAGTACAAAAATATATTTCCAGTACAAAAATATATTTCCAGTACAAATATATATTCAGTACAAAAATATTTCCATTACAAATATATTTCCAGTACAAAAATATATTTCCAGTACAAAAATATATTTCCAGTACAAATATATATTCAGTACAAAAATATTTCCATTACAAATATATTTCCAGTACAAAAATATATTCAGTACAAAAATGTATTTCCAATACAAAAATATATTTCCAGTACAAATATATTTCCAGTTACAAATTAGAAACCAGGCCCCATGTATCAAACACGTGATGCAGCTTTTCCAATTCCCGCCTAAATTCCCGATAATGAAAACATGGCCTCTTCAAGCTCGATCGCGTTTTGTTCTTCCTGTGGGTTTGGCTTGGAAAAAAATTTCATGTTCTGTCCGAAATGCGGCGTGAACATAAGACACTCGTCTGAATCGAATACCGCACCAGCTACACGACCTTCAGCAGCACCTCGACTACCAAATCGAAGAAAGAGTCTGAACGGAGGTCCTTCTTCACTTCAGGAAAAGGTAAAGGACAGAAAAGAAAGAAAGTCGAAGAAGAGATGGTAGCAATAAGCGTTGGTGTGATGAAAGACGTTGATACAGTCAAAAGAGGAGAAACATTGCCCTTAAAGGTTCCATCAACAGCAACCACAAAACACATAATTGATGTAGCCTTGAAGAAACACGCTAGCTTTAACCAACGCTTTGACCAAAACGAGCGTTATACATTAGTTTTTAAAGATGGAAGTGAGGCTACTCATATCCCAGGAACAAACCAAGAAGAAGTATTCACACTAAAGAGATACAAGGAAGAATCTGGTTTTGGATATGCAAGGATTACCCTTTACCTTCTTCCCAAACCTATACCCAGATCTAGTAGTAGTGGTGGGATGCCAACAAGCTCAGAGGATTCAAAGAAACCTATCGTTCATGAGAATTTGATCTCCAGCAGCAGTGATGATGATGATGATGATTTTTTGATGTCAGAACCTATTGATCGCAAGCAACCCTTGCCGATGGCAAACTTCACCTCTTCTAGCACAATTACAAATATGTCAAAGAATACGAATGCCCTGTTGGTTGACTGCCCAACTTGCTGGCTAAAATTTCCCATTGAGAAAATCGAGGAGCATGCAGACGTGTGTGCACAAAATCTTGAAATTTTTGAAGAGCCACTAGTAGTTTGGGAATGTCAGAAGGTAACACCTTTTGTTTATTCCTTAGCTTATTCAAGACTTACTATTGTACATCAAACAATTGGGTGGAATAAGAGCAGATGAGAACTTAATTATCATGTCTTTTTGAAGAACAAATTAGCTAGACTTTTGTACATTTTATCAAAATATTCACCTATTGCCATTGAGCTGACTTGCACACATCCTATTTTAACTTTACATGCCAGACTATGGAGAAGGGGGTATGGTGGTAAAATACAGGGGTTAAAGAGGTTTATGGGAACTTCTCCTCATGCACAGTCGCAGGCTTTGCCCATTCCTTCCCCCATTTCTTTAGCCCAATATCACCTCCCCCCATAGTTTGGCATGTAGAGATAGAGATGACTGGGTACAAGTCAGCCTATTGGGTCAGTGCAGATGACGTCAAAGTCTCCATGTTGCGTGGCAAAAGAGCTCAAGACTGGTAGATTATTCCAAAGTATAGTGAGAACATAACTTGCTTGTTTGTTTTTAATGTATGCGCAAAGATGAAAATCTGGAGAAAAGTGATTTAAAAGATGAGATCTGCCATTTGACAACACAGATGAAGGGTGAATGTGTTAGAGTTACTGTGCGCAGGAAGCAACTTTGGGATGATTTCAGAAGAGCACGAGATAGCATCTACTCTCCCTCTCAACCAGTTAAAGTTACATTCTGTGGTGAGCCTGCGATCGACGATGGTGGCCCGAAGAGAGAATTTTTTTGCGGTATGATACTCATAGTATTTGCACCCAATGGTGCTGCTATTAATCAGCCAATGCTAAGGATGCCTGTCCCTCAACCCAGCAGGGGTTACTTAACTCTACATTGTCTTTCAAATTGATTTGGTTCAATGTACATCATTTGAATTGATTGATACATTTTGGTATTGTAAATATAATTAGTTTTAAGCAAAAACTTCCTTAAAACTTTCTTTTAAAAACCAAAAAAATTCTTAAAACCTGAAAGTTTTTAGCTATATTGCAACAAGTACCTTACACGTTTTCACTTTAATATTGAAACATGGAGAAGTGTGTTAAAAACTAGTTACATGTAAGAGAACTTTAGTGCACTTTGAGGTGTTTTGATAGACCAATATGGTCACTCTCCATGCAACCCTGTCCGATATGCAGTCTGTACTGGTTATATAATCCTTATTTAGTTCACATTTATACAATAATTAGTTATGTTAAAATATTTTTAGAGCTTCTTGAATATGTTAAGAAAAGGCTTTTCCTAAATGGAAGTCCTATCCAGGCAACATTGGCATTGGCAAAAGATGATTTTAGAGTTGCAGGAGAAATTATGGCCATGTCCATTGCACAGGGTGGACCAGCACCAAACTTTCTGTCCCGAGATATCTACACCATTATCAGCAGGTCTTTTCTAATTGATAACTGTCACAATCAGTCCTTCAAGGAAATATGCAAAAAGGTTTTGTACTTAAGTTTGCTCCCTACTATTTTATTAAAATTAATTGAGGTGCACATTGTAAATTAACTATAACATAGGTAGTTCCTTTGTTCATGCCAGTTCTTTCTTATTGACAATTTGACAGCCCTTGTATATTATTTGACAAATTGGAGGAATATCTCAGTTTATGTACTTTTATTGTGAACTCCAAGCCCCAAAAGCGATGCTTGGTGGTGATAATATAACAAAAACAGGATGTAAACAGCTTGCATAAGCCCAAATGCATAATATCTTCCAGATGGATTGCAAATTCCATGTATTCACTTTTCGCAGACCTTTTCACTGGCCAGCAACAAAATTTATAAATTATGTTTGTTAATTATTGGCAGGCCCGCAAAGAGGCAACCGGATAGAGACCCCCTGACTATTGGACTAAATTGAGTCTTGGGGTACAATTTGCTGTGAGACCTATTTTCGGATATTAAATACCTCTTGAAAAATCCTCAACATAATTTTTATGAGACCCTTTAGAGCATGAGGCCCTGGGAAAAATTGCCCCTCCTGCTCCCCCCCCCCCCCGGCAGGCCTGATTGTTGGGTGTATTTTGTTACATATACATTTTTATCTAATTTGCAGTTGGTGGATGCATCGAATGAAGAAATTGCTGATATATTGATGGAAGATAGTGTACTTGACATTCTCCAAACAGTTGGGTATAATGGTGTACCTTCAAAAGAAAACACAGAATCAGCAAAAAGAATTGTTGAGTAAGTTTCTCCAAAAATACCTTACTAGTTGTTAGTAAGCAACTTGTTGGTTGCTACTGCAGTCAAGAACATTGAGATTAAAATTGAGTATGTAATGCATTTTTAAAATTCAAATTTTCCAATTGGTCCTTTTCAAATTTTTCATCCCTCCCTTTATGAAGGGGGTCCAACTGTGATATATATAAACGTCATTGTACTTTGTTTTAACTGTAGGTCAATATGCTTCCATGACCAAATCCCTTCAGAAAAAATGCCCAGTATTTTACAACTGGAAGAAGGCCTGAAAACATATGGGCTTCTAAAGTCAATTAGGAGTAACCCAAACTTGTGGAAGTCTGTCTTCACCAAAGATAGTTCAAGTGTTATAACAGCTACACAACTTCTTGACCAGTTGCTGGTGCAACACAGCGAATTGCAGAGGCAAGTTCAGAAGGAAATCGATGTTTACTATCATTTTACAAACTACATCCAGTCGTTAAATACAGCTGGTTTGGAGTTGCTATTGAAATGGGCTGTAGGATCAACATCTATTCCACCACTTGGACTGCCAAAGAAAATCACCATTCAGTTTCTTTATGGATGTAACAAAGATTGTCGCTGTAGACCAACTACGTCTACTTGCGATCTTGTGATCACAATTCCCATTCACGTGGATAATGAAAATGATATGAAGGAGATCATGGCTTCTGCTATTGCAGATTGTGATGGTTTTGGTTTGATCTAAATTATCCATTGTCATCATAAATGCTGTATTTACATATTAGTTCAGATCAATGGAATTTCAGTTGATAAATTTTAACATAATATTCTTGTTCAAAAACAAATAGTTCATAGTTTGTAGAATTATTGCAATTTAAAATTATTTCAACATCATCTTGAGATATAAACTTATCATAGTTATGTACAAAAACTAATAACCTTGAGTTTCCTTTAATTGAACTTGCATACTGTACAGTAAACATCTGAAACTACCCCAAAAATATGCCCCCCCCCCCCAAGACATATTACATGAAAAAATACTTACTTCAAATACATCTAAGCCATTACATGTAATGTACATGTAAACACCCATTTTGAAACAAAATAAATTCCCTTGAATAATAAAGTCTGCCAAAAATGTCCTTTGAACAAAATAAATAAAAGTGCAGGGCTTATAAATTGTTAGATGTTTGTGGTACACATACTACACATGTATAATATTATGTAGTTTATATGTTACATTCTGTCAATGTTTTCAATAAACTATTCTGCCTCCTGCTTTCCTAATGCAATTAAATGCAAATACAAATCCTCAGCTTCTCTCCAGTTTTGTGGATGCTGTAAATCAGTGTTGGACATTACAAAGTCAAAATATTCCTGATACAAGTTTTCTTCTTCAAGTTGTACAAGATTCTCTCTGATGGATGCTATCCTCTCAGTTGAAATTGGGCAAATTAAATTAGCAGAACCACCATGGTTCTCAGGTAAGAAGTATAGCTCATGTGGTATGCCAGGTATTGTATCATGCCTGGAATGCCTTATTCGATGAGTGTTCCAGTGCTCTTTGGTCAAATCAAGATCTCTCTGAATAATATGGTGATAGCAAAACCAAATGCATTCCTTCTCTAGCTCATTATTTGGGTTAAACTGTTCTTTCTCGATCATGTCTTTAAAATAGTTGATCCACCATGTTGACCTATTGTGTCGATAAAAGGACCACCAAGCTTCTATCCTCTGGTTGGCTGGAGAAGAACCATATATATGAGCATCAATGTTGCCCTGAAACTCGCACTGAATTGCTGCCATTTGCCCATTTTCAGTTCCACAATCTGTCCGTAGCTTGACTGGACACCCACCAACCATTGTAACACAATTAAGATAATAAGAAGCTATAACTTCAGGTTGATTATTTGATCTTTCCACTCGGAGCCACATCATCCTTCTGCTCCAGCCATCAATACACCCATGTATTGGGAAGCCGTATGGCTTCAACTTATCATACCCGTCTGCATGCCAGCAGTAGTTAGGTCCTGGATTTCGGTAACTTCTTCTTCGTAAACGCTTTGCACGTCTAATTTCACATCCATCAGGATCAACCTCCCTCATGATCTCTTCAACAACAGCTCTTGGAACTTGATAACCTTCAGATCGTAACGTATGCCATACTGAGCGATATCCTCCCATGCTGCCGGGTCCATCAAGCTCTCGCTGTATTATTTGACGTATTTCTTCTCTGTTAAACAAGGGTAACTTTCGTCGAAGTCCGTATTCCTCTAAGCGGTACTTCAGAGTGCGAATTGACATATTAATATTGTGCTTGGAAAGTAAACAAATAATACTTTGGTACTCAAATCCACGCGAAAAGTAAAACTCTATTAAACTCTTTTCGGTAACAATGATTTCTGTTCCACACTGCGGACAAAAGTTAAAATTATTGCTTATATTTGCCAAACAGTTCAAACATGTAATGGACTCGGCCAGTTGCGCCATTTTGTGATTGTATGTGGTTTGCGTTGCATTATGGGATATAGCTTAAATGCAATATTTTGTACTGGAAATATATTTTTGTACTGGAAATATATTTTTGTACTGAAAATATATTTTTGTACTGGAAATATATTTTTGTACTGGAAATATATATTTGTACTGGAAATATATTTTTGTACTGGAAATATATTTTTGTACTGGAAATATATTTTTGTACTGGAAATATATTTGTACTGGAAATATATTTTTGTATTGGAAATATATTTTTGTACTGAATATATTTTTGTACTGGAAATATATTTGTAATGGAAATATTTTTGTACTGAATATATATTTGTACTGGAAATATATTTTTGTACTGGAAATATATTTTTGTACTGGAAATATATTTGTGCTGGAAATATATTTTTGTATTGGAAATGTATTTGTACTGGAAAGATATATTTGTACTGGAAATATATAGTTGTCCTGAAAATATTATTTTTGTTCTGAAAATAAATGTTTGTACTGGAATAAATAAAATTTTGTTCAACAATAAATAATGTTGTATTGCACTTGTGGGCCACCGTACTGTGGACATATCTCCAATTATTTTGTTTAAACCGATACAAGCAAACGATATGAACATCTTAGCATCAGTATCATCCCTTAAACTTTGAAAACTGCAAATCTGAAAAATATATTGTTGATATTTGACCGCTGACTCTTTCGAATCATTGATGAATTACCAATAAGAATCCGGCATTAATCCCCCCGCAAGCGAGGCCGAGAAGACATAGCGGATCAATTTATAAGTACATTAACCAGTATTGTGTACTAGTTTGCGTAATATAATAGACAGGAATGTTATGTATTTATACTCGCTAATTCCATATCAGTTTTCAAAATTAATATCGGTTAAATATTGGCCGAGATAATGTTTAAAATCTACGACGAAATGGCCTTGGCAAATTGTGATCTACAAATACACGGCGTGCGACGTCTGGGACCAATAGATGGAAAAATCCCATAATTAAATCCCGTAGGGAGTTCGGATGAAAATATGCAAATAGAACAGGCTGGCGAGGGGTTAATGCGGAATGCATTTTTAGGCAGTGCATTTTAGTCGTTGCTACAACCTAACTTAAGTATCATTTTATCTTAATTTAGATATTAATGAATGTGATACCTTGGATCCTTGCCATGTTAATGCCACATGTACAAACTCTAACGGATCTTATATGTGTGCTTGCAAAGCTAATTTTAGTGGAGATGGATTATTTTGTGAAGGTAATATTCAGTATCAGAATTATATAATGTAATACAAGATACTATCACTCTAGTTTATAATTTAACATTGTTACCGAGAAGACGCAAAAGTCTTGATGTCAATACAAAGGTACCAATTTCTCCTCAATTGATTTAAGACCCTGAGTTGGGGTCCGAGTCAGGATAGAAACTGGATCTCCCAGCTGATGGGCAAGTGTAGTAACCACTACAACATTCTGGTAGGTAACCTCTATTAAGCGGCCACGGCCACCTCTATTAAGCGGCCACGGCCACCTACGAGCGATCCCAATTGGTGTTTCGTATTGTTTTAACCTGTATTAAACGGCCAGCCTAAATTATTATGCACAAATTTTTCCGCAAGAGCACCGAAACTAAAACTTGAGAACACTTGTAATTGGTTGTTGTCAGTATATGTATTTTATTCAACTCATGTCACTTGAAACCTCACACAAGTTTACAGGTAATCAAATTCAAAACCATTGTCGGTAATAAAAATATCAGTAACAAATTCCTCCTTTTGTAGCTTTGTCTTCATGCAACTGATTGAAAAATGCTTTTCCTGGAAAGCGATATTCACAAGGACCATAGGCGTACGGGCAAAATTTTGTAGGTGGGGCTGAATAAATGATGACGTCATATTACTACACGAATTGCCATCGTTTAACTAAAGCATTATTTCCTGCAATTTGCGGGCACTTTTCTCGTTTTTGCAGCCGCAGCAGTTTGCGGGATTCGAAGAATTTAATTACCGTTATTTTCCAAATTTAGACCGCGTGGATATCTCTCCCGCAATGCGCATATGGAATGCGTTGCACGACAGCAGAAGAGAAGGAAGGAAAAGCAATTAGCCACAAAACCAAATGTATTAGGTATATTCAAGTTGAATATACGAGATTACGTTTAGACAACGCGCGGACCAAGGCATGGCTATATCTCACTTTTAACCATTGCTAAACGAACAACAATGAAATCCCAGATTTCCCTCAATGAGAATCCCAGATTTCCCTCAATGAGAATCCGTTATAATGTCATTAAGCTGCATTCAAATATTAGAATAATTTAATACAGGACCTTTTTGCCCGAATGACAAGACCATTTTTGCCCGAATAGAGCTAATTTTTCGGACAACTGTCTCGTACTCCTATGACAAGGACCATGCAAATCGTACCAGCCACCTCTATTCACGCGCTTTCCCTTGATCACTGTTTTACCGGAGTTCGTCGCTCATTTTAGAAACTTTGTGAATTGTCAGCCAGATTGCCATTAGTTTGGGAAAATGTCCAATGACTTGAAAATCCTCTTTCATTTAATTCGGATGCGAGTCCGCTTGTTACTGTTATAAATTATTTAGAATTGAATAAAAGGATATTTGACCACATCTAAGCTCCATTGTTACGTTCATTAAAAGCCCTCTGTATTACGGCCACAAAGCCATTCCCCAAGGGTCGCCGTTTAATAGAGGTTTGACTGTATACAATTGCATGAGACATTTGAACCTATACGCATCTGTGAGCGATATTCCCAATGAAACTTTTATATAACAAATATATAGTACATGTAAAACAGAGGTTTAAAAACATCCCAAATATATATTTTATTTATTTTTCAAAATATTATTTTAATAAATACAAAACATTTTCCCTGTTTTCACCTAGCTATAGAATAGGAGTGGGAGTTTCTGAGAACGAAAAATCGCCCTTTTTTAGCTCAAAATGTTTTTTTGATAATTTGAGCTTGACTATCGTTCACTTTTCGACTATTAATTCAAATTTCCCACAATGATTACAGCGAAGTATAAGCCGTTTTCCAATTATGTTAGTCATTCGCCACAGTATTTCGTATGTTTGAAGAATTGCAATTAATATTATGTTATTAGAAATCGATATGATGGGCAAAACGAGTACTTTGCATTTTATATAGAACAAAACGTTACTTTGTAATATTCATTTCAAAAACATTTTGTTTGCGAACGATTACTTAATTTGACAAAATGTTCGACCTTGCGTTCTTTGTATACTAAACTATATATCAATTATTACAAAATCAATGCAAATAGTGTGCATGTTCTAGGCCAGATACGTTTCTATTAATAATCAAGAGACTTAAAATCTGAAAAGTCATTGACTTTTTAAACATCATCTGCAGCTTTATTGACTTGGACGCTGCATATTGAAAATAGCATCCGCGAGTTGTTACTTGTTTTTGTTTTTCAGTATGCATGCACAACGTTAGATGCGTTTCTACCTAAAATATGGCACTATTCAGTTACCAAATGTGTTCTTTTATTTCAGTACTGACATGCAAGATTGATGCTTTATATTATGCAACGTCGACAAAAATTATAGGGGTATTTGCAGACGGAAATTCCACTACAGATATAATAACGGCCAGTAATGCAAAACTTAACTATGACAAGACAAGCGAACGTCTAATTTACTTTACAAGCATCGATTCTCTAAAAAGTGTTAAGCTAGATGGAAGTGATCCTGTATCAATTGCTAATGGATTATCCGTCAGGCAATTTGCGGTTGATTACCTATCAAGAAAAGTGTACTATGTTACTGAATTATTTGGAATTGTTAAAAGTATCGATATTGCCACTGGAAAAATCACTACAGTAAACGCATCAGTGGGTACCATTAAGGATCTTGATACTGACCCCCGAAACAAGTAAGAAAAATATTAAACATATTAATTTTCCTGAAAACAATTTTTTAATGAAATAATTTCTAGGCGAAACAACTGAAAATTATTGTTCTTGTTCTTTTTCTTGTCTCCTTGTTTTTTCGTCTTGTTCTTTTTTCTTTTCTTCTTTTTCCTATCCTTCCTTTTTCTTAAATGTTTTTTCTTATCAGTCTCTCTAAGAGCTATTGCCAAACTGGAAGATAAATTTGCATTACCTAGATCAGGTCACCTTATATTAAAATAATGTATAATGTTCTTTTTATAGTTCTTTGGTTTTTACCAATGAGAATGGAGATCTCACTGATGGGGATATAATTCGTTATTTCATTGATAAAGTCACAGATATCACCGTCTTTCATAACGGCAACAGTGTTCCACTTTGTTTAGCCGTCGATTCTGAGAATGAAGTTATTTATTGGGTAAACTATACGGATCCAAATTATGATTTGATAGGAACGTTTTATAACGGCACAACGATGATATTTAAAGAATACGTTGGTTCCATTACTTCAGTAAAAATTGCCATTGGATACAAAGATTTCTACGTTCTTGTTAGACCAAGTGGTCGCATAGATCGTTTCGACAGAGACAGTAGGATACTCCAAGATTATTTTGTGGCTTCTGACGCAAGTGAACTGACAGTAGTTCAAGGTGAGTAACCAAATTAATACGAGCAATGGGATATATATCTTATAGGAAATTTGAACTATGTTGGCCATGTTCCCCAATAATTTTGACAACTAAGCTTAGTTAGGTGTTAAAGTCCTCTGGTCACCCAGCCACACTGGTCAATTTTCAATTTGTAACATCATTATCGGATAATGTATTATTGTATTCTTTATCGATCATAACTGTAGTTTTTAAAATTAGTCGTAAATCAGAATCAGCGTATTTTCCTAAGAAATGTATAGTCTTCTTTCCCTACCAGAAACAACCTTATGTCATTACATGTGGCTTCATTGTGGCTTAATTTACTGCACGAAAAATGGATTTACTCAAACTTACAACTGCGCAAGTATGGAGCAAATTTATTCAAATGCTGCATTTACTATAAGAGTAAACATGGTAAATGCCGCATTTACTTCATATTTACTCAAAATTGAGTAAATGCGGCATTTACCATGTTTACTCCAATGGTATATGTACATATTGTAAATTTGAGAAAATCCATTTTTTCGTGCAGAGCTCATCGGCCCCAATAACTACATCATATCTAAAAAAGAGAATGAGTCACATAATACCGTTATAGTGTTGAAGAAGGCAGTTGAAAGAATACTACAAAAAGCTGTATTTTGTAATAGTAAAACGTTTTATAACCGCATGCTTAAGGATTTATAATTGTACCGACTGATCAAAATGTTTCATATGTGACACTAATTTTAAATGTGCAGGGCATGAATGTTTTGGAGGAGAATGAAACTGTAGTCACGTATAGAAAAATATCCAAGATATTTGTGAAATACAGCTAATAAATGACGTGTTTCAGTTGCTGCTGCGGCAAGAATTATGTTTCATAATGGCTACAAAGTACTTTCAACAGAATTAAATCATTGAGATTACTATATCATTCGATTTATTTATTAGCAGCAAATATTAAATAAATAAACTATACAAGATAACACTTACCGGCCGATCAAAATATCTGATGTGACACTTTTAACTTTAAAAGTGCACATGGATGTTTCGGAAAAAGGTGAAAGTAAAGTCACCTATATAAAAACACCCAAGGCGTTCGTAAAGTACTATAGTTGCTAGTAAATAACGTGTTTTAGATGCTGCTAAACTGTTGTAAAAATGATTTTTCAGAATGGCTACAAAGTACTATGCAACGGAACCTCATTGAATTCTATAATTACTATCATTCGATGTATTGTATATTATAAAAATACTTTTTATTCTCTAATACGCATTTTCTTTAAAGATTTGGACGAATGTTGTTTTGCTGAGTACTGTCATGAAAATGCAACCTGTACCAATACTCCAGGAAGCTACATTTGTTCTTGTAGTGAAGGATTTACTGGAAATGGCACATTTTGCGAAGGTAAAAAGTGATAGTAAAAATAAAAAAATAATTATAATAATGGGATTTTATATTTCTTCTTCATTCCTTGTTTAAAAGTCTGCACAGCCCTTTCCACCAAACCATTTGAAGAGGGGAGATATGGTGCGGAGGTTACATGTCGCAAACCATTTCTCTGTGTAAAAATATTGAAATCATCACTAGTGAAGACAGAACCGTTGTCTGACACTAGCATTTCTGGCAGGCCATGAGTCGCGAAAGTAGCTCTGAGCTTTTAGATGGTTGCTTCCGTCGTTGCAGAATTGACACAATGGATGTCTAGCCACTTGGAATGAGCATATATGACAAGGAGAAACATTTTCCCCATAAAAGGGCCAGCATAATCGATGTGGACTCGGGCTCATGGGCGGCTGGGCCATTCCCAGGGATGTAGCGGTGCCTGTGCCGGAGTTTAATTTCCTGTGTGCTTGGCAAACTTGGCAGCTTTTTACTCTTTCCTCGAGTGCTGAATCCATTTTCGGCCACCAGACATGATTTCTTGCTATGCTCTTCATTCTTACAATGCCCGGATGACTATCATGTATAATGTACATTACTTCTTCTTTTCCTTGGTTTGGTATGAGTACCCGAGAACCCCATAGTAGACATCCGGCATGGACGCTCAGTTCATTCTTTCGTGTGAAATAGGCCGGGCTGTAGCTTGGTATCATCCACCGTTGAAGGCCATCCCTGGAGAACAAAATGCATTACTTGAGAAAGCACCGGATCGCGAGCTGTCCACTGCTTCACTTTGGCTGCATCTATAGGGCTAGCATTCAGGTTCTCCATTAAGTGGATGATGTCACCAGGCACTGGTGTCGACTGTGGGGCCTCTGGGAGAGGCAAACGGCTCAAGGTATCTGCGTTGCCGTTCTCGATACCAGGTCGGTAGACTAGCTCGTACTCGTAAGCTAAGAGCGTCAATGACCATCTTTGCATCCCACTCGATGCCATGAGCGGTGTAGCTTTCTCAGGGCTTAGTAGTCCCAGCAGTGGTTTGTGGTCGGTGAAAATAGTGAAGTGTCGACCGTACAGGAATTGGTGGAACTTCTTGACGGCGAATATGACCGCTAGTGCTTCTTTATCCAGCTGCGAATAATTTCTCTCTGCCTTGGAGAGTGTCTGTCATGCGTATGCAATTGGTGTCTCTGAACCATCATTCATCACATGTGCCAGCACTGCTCCGACACCATACGGGGATGCGTCACAATACACCACTAATTTCTTCGCTGGGTCGTAGTGCACCAACACCCGTGACGACTGTAGTAGATCTTTGGCTGCCTGTTACGCCACTCCATGTCCATCGTGTTTCCTTACGGAGGAGCTCGTGGAGAGGTTCCAGACTAGATGATAGGTTTGGGAGAAACTTTCCATAAAAGTTAATCATTCTTAGAAAGGATTTCAACTCGGTTGTGTTTGTTGGAGCTGGAGCTTCTTTGATGGCTCTGACCTTGGATTCAACTGGGTGGAAACCTTTATCCACTCGGTGTCACAGACATTCAAGTGACGACTTCATAAATTGGCACTTCCCGACCTTAAGTCGCAAACCCGCATCGGACAGACATTTCAAGACTTTTACTTACGCAGATGCTCTTCGTCGGTTGCTCCAGTGATGAGAATATTGTCTGGTAGGACTCCAACACAAGGAATTCCTTGCAGCAAACCCTCCATCGTCCTCTGGAAAATCCCTGGTGCTGATGCAGAGCCGTATGGAAGACGATGGTAACTGTAAAGGCCCTTGTGTGTTTTAATCTGTTCGTATGCATGGCTCAGGTCTAATTCTGTGAAGGTTTGACCACCAGCAAGCTTTGTGTAGAGATCATCCAACTTGGGAATGGGGTTTGCATCAAGCAGCTTGACACTTTGTTGACTGTGAGTTTATAATCACCACATACTCTCACAGTTTCATCTGATTTGACACGATGGGCGTGGCCCACTCCGAATATTGGACCGGTTGGATTGTACCAGCTTTCTCTAGCCTGTCTAGATCCTGTTCGATCTTCTTTCTCAGGGCATATGGCACCGGTCTAGCTTTGTGGAATATGGGCGTGGCAGTCTGGTAAATATGGATCTTTGCTGTAGTCCCTTTCAGAGTGCCAAGGCCTTCTTAAAATAGCTGGGGATATTTTCTTCTCACCCCATCCAGCTGCTGACTTCCTGGGGTTAGTTGTTTGATCATATGCCACTTCAATTTAATCTTCTCCAACCAATTTCTTCCAGCATGGCCAATTTTTATTCCCTGCCGTCATAGGATACCATGACATCTACAGACCCTTTGGGTTTCACCTTTTCCCAAGTGTATGTGTGTAGCACCACCTCGGGTTTTGCTAGTGGGGGTTGGCCCCTCTTGTTTTCCAGGTAATTTCTGTATGCTTCCTCACTCATCACTGACAGGGATGCTATTGTATCGACTTCCATATCTGGGGGTGTCCCATAGATGTCCATGTTCACTTTGTATGGTGATGGGCGTCTGTTATCAAATGTAAACAGTTCATATAAATCTTCGCTTTCCCTTCCTCCCATTTCCTTTTCTTCACCTTCGAGATGGTGGTTTGCTTGAGGCTTGTATGGCCTACGTCTCCAATGTTGTTCACCCGGTGTTTTCTTCCCCTGTTCTTTACTGCCATGCAACAGGCCCTGGAGATATGACCAATTTTCCCACATGCATGGCACTTAGCTTCTTTAAACGGCATTCTCTGGGGTCGTGGTTCCCATCACATCGACTACATTTGACAGGGTTGTCTTTTTCGTGCTCCTTGGGAAGGTCCCTTGAACCTTCTAACTGGTTCACCGAATTTCGTTGGGAATTATTTTTATGCAAATCCATAGCATCTTTCTCGGATGTTTCGAAGGCTATTGCCAGGTCAATTGCCCTCTTTAAAGTCAATTTTGGCTCAGCCAACAGGCGACGTTGAATCTTGTCGTTACTCGACCCACAAACTAAATGGTCGCGCAACATTTCTTGCTCCGAATTCACAATTTTCAGAGAGGTGTCGTAACTCAGCTAAAAACACTGGAATGGTATCACCTTGTTGCTGGCTGCGGGTATTGAAGCGAAAACGTTCAACTATCACGGAAGGCTTCGGCTTGTAGACTAGTGTTCTTGTACTAGCTTTGCCAGGTCTTCATAGCTCTTTTCCTTCGGATCTGCAGGGGAATCTAGGCTTCTGATGAGCTTGTATGTTTTTGCTCCAACGCTATACCAAGAAAATAGATCGCTTTTTGTCTCCATCCGTGATTTCGTTGGCTTCGAAGAAGTGGTTTACACGTTCTACGTAACGACGCCATTCCTCGGTTTCATTATATTCGTCGACTTTTCCAAACGTCGGCATAACTGTTTTCGGTTTAAATCAGCTCGCTTCGTAGTCGCACGAGATGTCGCTATCCCTTTTGCCAATATATAATTAAGATAATTTTAATGAAAATGATTTTAATTTACTGAATTCCAGATCATAGCACCTCGATAACTAAAACTTTTTTTCATTGCATTAGTACTCGGTTTGGATAAGGACAGCTTCTTATTATTATTTCTCAAATCATAACAGTCCCGGTTTACCAACTCAAATAAATTACTTAAATTTGATTTTCCACTGATGCATTTATCAACTAGGGACAATAATTGCTCATCCCCGCGACACTGCAATATTTTCCATCCTAATTTGGACAAAGTAACAGTGGCTGATGAGTAATAGCTGTCACCAGTAATAATGCGAGCTGCTCTATTCTGTAACTTTTGTAATTTATCTTTTAATTCACCTGAGCAGTTGTCCCAAACAAGGGAACAGTAAACAAAGTGAGGTAGGACTAGAGCTTGATATAATTTCTTTAGACTATCCTTACTGACTACATCTTTAGCTCTTCGTAGGATTCCTATTCCTTTTGATATTTTTTTGGATACATGATCAGTAAAAACACCCAGAGTTTTTGTGGTAGTCACACGATTAATATTTTGATCGTCAATTAAAACATTAGGGTCTATTTCAATTCGTGATAATCTCTGTCGAGACCCGATGATCATGTATTCCGTTTTGCTGATATTTAGAGATAATTTATTCGCTAGTAGCCAGTGATGTAAACTATTTAGTTCTATGTTTAGTTTTCTCTCAATATCTTCACCCGAAACACCGGTTACAGTTATATTAATATCATCAGCAAATATCGCAGGAATGGAATCGTTTAAACAGTTAGGAAGATCATTTATGTAAATAAAAAATAATAGTGGACCCAGATTCGATCCCTGCGGTACTCCAGTTTTTATATTTTTCATGGATGATAATGATCTTCCAACCTTACAAATTTGACTACGATTGCTTACATAAGAAATGAACCATCGCAACATAATTCCCTTGACACCATATAATTCTAATTTTTTTATTAGTATGTTATGATCAACGGTATCGAATGCTTTTTTGAGGTCTAGAAACATAACGCCATTAATAAAACCTCGATCAATGTTAATAAGCCAAGTATCGGTGGTACTCAATAAAGACGTGGTAGTAAAGTGGCCTCTACGAAATCCTGATTGATAATGTGTAAAAACCTTATTTCGAATTAAATATGTATTCAATTGCTCAAAAACTAGTTTTTCAAATAACTTAGAAACAAGACCTGAAAAAACGACCTGCCTCCGTCTTCGCTCATCCTCAGCTGAACAGAGTCTGTTAATTTTCTGAATACATTTTACATGCACCCTCTTGAGTTCAGTCCCATGAGGGTTTGTTCTAAAATGCGTTTTAACGGGTTGAGAAGCCATATAAACAACTCGTTTATCGCGTTTCATCAGGGGATCCAAACACTCGAAAACAATATAATCACTCGCGCCCGTGTTTTCATCATGTTTTCTCGTGTTTGGATCCCCTGATGAAACACTCAAACTCGTTGTTCATATATTACATCACCTTTGATGTTACGGGAAGAATTGAAATGGGCCTGTAGTTGTCAAATGTTGTTGTTGAACCTGATTTATGCAGGATGGCTACAATTTTCGCCGTTTTCCATTCCGTCGGAAAAACACCATATTCAAATGAAAGGTTGATCATGTGGGTTAATGATAGAGATATCGTAGCCGCAGAATCGTTTAATAAACCAGGTGGTAACTCATCAGTGCCGGTGGATTTAGATCGTTTAATTAGTTTTAAATATCTTTCCACCTCCAATACAGTTACATGTCGAAACTTGAAGATTTTATTGTTGTTTTTTTGTTATACTAATTGAGTTCCTCCATGCAAAATTACTCAGCGGAAAAGCCTTCTGTTTTAATACTGTTATTATACTGGTAAAAAGAACAGAAGGCATTTGAGATTCTCAACGCATCCGTTACCATCTCTCCATTAATGTTGAATGACCGCATCGTGTGCTTATTTGTTGATTTTGTCGGATAAATTAATTTTATAATCTTCCAGAATGTACTTGGGTTTCTAGAGTTCTCATCCAACAGGTTTTTATAATACGAAGACTTCGCATTCCTTAAGGCAGTGTTCGTGCTGTTGCGTTTTTGTTGTGTGAAATAATCTTTAATGAGGATACCTGATCACCTGTTCAGTGATTTTCATTAGGGTCCTAACAATATATTAGATTACCTGTACATCAAATTATACAAATTAAAAACGAACAAAACAAACAAACAGTTAAAATTAGTACAAGTGTGTATAAAAACAGATCATCACGAATTAAAATTGTGCTTGTCAATTAAAGCTTTCTTAAAAATATGAAGTTCCCTAATCGATCGGATAGACAGATCAATACTGTTCCAGTCATCAGAAGCACGAGAGGTCACAGTCCATTGACCCCATCGGCGCTTTGAAGAGGGCTTTCTTAAGTTCTCCTTATTTCTCGTATTATAGGAGTGTGTAGTTTTGTTGAAAGTTAAGTTAAAATCATAGTCAATCAAACCATTAATACATTTATATATAAAAATAGATCGATGTAAATATCTTCGATGAGTTAAAGGCTTCCAATCGAGTGTTTTAAGGGCATCAGTTGCGGAAGAGTGGTATGGCCGATCCAGGATTTCTTTGGCTGACTTGTTGTGTAAAATTTGCAGAGACTGCATTAAATTGTTGTTACCTCTGTCTCCCCAAACACAATCACAATAATCAAAAAGAGGTAACATAAATGAATTAAAAAATAGTTTCCTAGCACTAGTGGGGAGATACATCTTAATTCTTCTAAACAGACTTAGTTTTTTCAATAATTTACCGCTAATATAATTCACATGGTCATCCCATGTAAGATGACTGTTTATGGTGATTCCAAGATACTTAAAATTCTCAGAATTTTCTAAAAATTGTCCTGATATGCTTATTCCAGTAGGGTCTACATTAGTTAGCTTTCGAGGACTTCCAATGATCATCAATTTGGTTTTACTGACATTTAACGTTAGACGGTTATACTTTAGCCACTTCGTAACATTCATCAAGTCATTGTTGATAACAACCTTTAGATCATCCGCAGATCGCGAAGAATAATACAGGGCAGCATCATCAGCGTATAATGTAACATTTACTCTTTCCAGGCAATTAGGGAGATCGTTTACATAAATGATAAATAGCAACGGTCCCAAGATGGAGCTTTGTGGTACTCCCATAGGTAATCTGGACAAGTCAGACAAGTGATTTTGATAGAGAGTTCCTTGTAAACGATTATCCAAATAGGATTGAAACCACGACATTGCAGAATGACACACACCATAATGAGAAAGTTTCTTTAGTAGTATTGAATGGTCTACACAGTCAGACGATCAAAATCTTTCTTGGTTCTACGCCTACGGTATTTACGATCATTCATAAGCTTTTTAAGATCACTATTGAGTCAGCCATGGAGTGGGTTTACCCTTTACTTTCTTCGTGATTATGGGAGTATATCGGTCATATATGTATGTAATCGCTTTCTTCATATAGGACGGTCGTGACTAGATGGTACACTCGCAGTGGTACTATCGTATTCTGGACGATCTTTTTTAGTATCCGCGAGAGGTTGGACGAAATGAGAGATTAATACGATGCGACATGCCTGTATGATGAAATACATCATGGACTGCTAACCCCAAAACAACCTAGATCCTAACCCTAACCCCCCGCCTAATGGGTTTTCTAATCCCCGCCTAATGGGTTTTCTAACCCCCCGCCTAATGGTTTTCTAATACTAACCTTAATACTAATACTAATAAAAGGATCGTCCAGAAGATGACTCAGACCTAGTACTTCGCGGTCACCTCAGCTGCGAGAGTACCATCTAGCCACGACCATATAGGACCACGCTCTGTTTACATCATTGCTGATATAAACAAAAGACCAATCAACTGACCGAAGCTCGTCATTCATTGCCTTAGGATCATAGCTGTTATAATCACGACATGTAATCAATCTTGGTTTAAACTTAATATAATTCATCTTTCGAACACAACCAGCCATCTCGTGATCGCCAATGGAAGTTGGTATAGCATCAGTGCCTTTAATAGCACTCCGTCGAGATGACGTCAGTATCCATGTTTGTCCGCATTTACCCATAATTATTGCGGCCATAACAAAAGAATATAGCTCATTTGCAATAATTTGTGAGTCAAATTTGATTTGTTTGTCCGCATTTTAGCTATTAATAGCAGCCAGACGCTACGCTATTGTTGCTGGATTGTTAGTACTAACATCTATTAAGGATTTAGTTGATTCAGTTTTTCGTGTTGGTTTAATGATCATTTGTTTGAAACCGTTCCAAATACATTCGATGTTCTCGTTTTCTAAATCTTGTCTACGATCCCACATAATGTCATTTCAGATATAAGTTGCTACGCAACCACCGTTTTTCTGGGATTACTAATAAAGGACTTATACAGAAGTACTACATATTAATCAGTTCCACTATTGCCTGATAATTGCATTTGCGTGAAACTCAGAGTAACAAACAATATTTGATGAATATTTCTGACAAAATTATTTCTAAAAAAAGAAAATGTATGAGAATCAAACATAAATAAAGCATTGTGAAAATTAATTAGACGATAAAATTTTATCATTTTAAGTTTGATACATTTGTGTGATAAATCATATTTGAGAAGTAAAAACACGAATAGTTTTTTCCAGTTATAAATAAAGGATAAATTGTAGTGGAATAAAGGTTGGTATTACTATAAGCAACAATAAATTATGTCAAATAGGGATAAATTAATGGTTAATGCATACAAGTAATTACATAAATATTTTAATACAAGTAATTACCTTCCAGTAATTATATAAATGTTAACATATTGCCGAATCTTTGATAACACACCAAGCCTGCGTTTAACTTCCCTTGCAATATAGTTTCAATGCCTTTACGTTCAATTCATATTTATTCATGTTTATGTTTTTAAACATATGTAGATGTTGATGAATGTCAATCCAACCCGTGCAATTTAAATGCAAACTGTACAAATACCATTCGCTCTTGTTGCGATGTAGGCTATTCTGGGAATGGAACAAATTGTACAGGTAGGTTTCTTCATTTTTTAATCATGAGTATAGAGTTTTCCAAATCACTTCACCAAATAATCTTTGCTCGATCTGAGACTGAGTAATTCAATAGTTAGTTATAGAGTTCACGTCATGATTAGATTTTAAATACAGCTATATATGATACAGCTAAAAGTGTTTTTATAGTTCAATATAGGTCGAAGATCTTCCTCCGGAATATGTTTATAGTAATTATATTAGCATATTATATAAAACGTTGTAAAAAATAGACACGTATAGCGTACATGTATACGCGTATGAAATAGTATACCGAGACAGGATTCTGGACGAAATTCTAAATGCACCTCCACAGTAATCATAGCGTGTCTTAAATTGGGATGGGGTGAGTGATTTTATATCCCATACTGCTTAATACTAAACTAGAATATTTTATTAAAAATTTCCTTGTAATCAGTTTAAGTAGTAGTTAAAACATCGGCCGCGAATATTTTAACAAACTTGTAAAATGAATAGAATATATGATGCATTCTCCGAAAAAGTTCAATTTGAGAAAGTCAACTTTGATATATAAAGCATTGAAGATGTAGTTTTAAAGATGCTGATTAAATATTAATTTCCTTTGTATTTTCCTCATGAATTATTAATGATTTTACTCGTGTTCAATAACTTGGAAGCAAAATATTTTCTTATTTAATAATTTATATACTTCGCAAACAAAGTGTTGTGAAATTTGTGGCTCAACCGCCCATGTTAAAAGATGAATTTATGGAACTTCCTCTAGCTTTAATTCACATTTCGCTTATCAGCGTAGATTGAACAACAGCCTCGATTAAAACGTCAACAATTGTTCCATAGGACAGAATAAAACAAATTTAATAAAGTTTTAATAGTATTATATGGGAAAATTGTACTTTCAAACATTCTTTCACAACAAATGTACTCATTACCATTCCTTGAACTACATGTACGTATACAATTCAAAATAATTGTTTTAATTTTTAAGGCACTCAATTGAATAGCACCCATGACAGAACTACTTAATCATTATGCTCCAAAGCATTTGCTGCGATCGAAAGAGGAAAATAATTCAGTTATCCAGAAAACGAATACAGTAACCTATGGTGATAGATCTTTAGTAGCTGTAGTCCCGAAATTATTGAACAACTTACCTAGATTTTTAAACAATTCTACCTATATAATTACCTTTAAAAATAACTTAAAACAATTCTATTTCCTGGATGATCTATTCGCTATTATAAGCTTAATGTATTTTATAATGTTATATACTTTTATTATTTTAGCTTATATATTAGTTTTTTAGTTATTATGTAAAACACATCGAGACATTGTTATATGCGTTTATGAAAAACTTAGTTATATATATATATATATATATATATATATATATATATATATATATATATATATATATATATATATATATATATATATATATATATATATATATATATATATATATATATATATATATATAATATATATATATATATATATATATATATATATATATATATATATATATATATATATATATATGTACTATTTACAAAACGAGTTGGAGGGCTTTATCGGTGTATAAAGACGCGAGCCGAAGGCGAGCGGCTTTATACACCGATAAAGCCCGATAACGAGTTTTGTAAATGGCTTCAAAAACGTCCATTAGTTAGTATTTATCTATTGTGTGAAATTATTTAGCAATGCAAACGAGGGACACGCTGCAGTGCGTTTGTACTGCTGCTTGTTCCGCAGCATAGTTTTGCAGTATAATTGTGAGATGAAGCGCTTCAGGCTGGCTGAATGAGTGTTCTATCAAATTTAAAGACACTGATGTTTTATTAATGAGTGTTCTATCACATTTAAAGACACTGATGTTTTATTAATGAGTGTTCTATCACATTTAAAGACACTGATGTTTTATTAATCAGTTCTGTACTACATGGTAGAAACATTGATTAAAGATGCATTTCTTTTGTGTTTTCTTCATGCATTATTAATGAGTTTTTGAAATATATATATATATATATATATATATATATATATATATATATATATATATATATATATATATATATATATATATATATATATATATATAATATATATATATATATATATATATATATATATATATATATATATATATATATATATATATATATATATATATATATATATATATATATATATATATATTTAGCATATACCAAAACAGTGAATAGTGCTTTTCGTGCAATCTGATTGGTTCCTCTGCACTATTCACTGTTTCGCAAAACAAGATGGTGTCCTTCTCTTGAACGACTTTTCTTTTTACGTAATGCAAGAAATTAGTAAAAGCAGGAAGGTAGAAAACCATTACTGCACGCAGGGTAATTATTTTACGTAATATTTATGTGCTCAAAAAACAAACTCGATTGAACGAATTGACTGTTGTAAGTTTTCTTTAGAAAAGTGTACTCCGTAGTTCATATATCGATATTCTCCTTTATATAGTTTATGAGACAATTTGAATTGCCTTTCATATAGAATTTAACCCATTTACAAACATTTCAGTTACAAAATTACATCATAGGACTAGAAATACGTATACGCAACAACCCCTCGCCCGTCGTCATAGCGTAGTGCTATAATTAGTTATTTTACTTAAAAATATATACATGTATAACCCATTAATTTGCCAATCGAATGGAATTATAGGAGACACTACATGTATCTATGAGAGCCTTTAAACTATCAAGCTTGTGTTGTTCTGAATTTCATTGTTTCATAATTAGACATCAAACTAAATAACTAAATAACTCAGTGTTTAATTTTTGGGTACAATATACAGTACCTGCACTGATTAAGATTTGTTTGATATGTAAAGGCCGGATCCTCACTGTGATGTCACACTGTATATATATATATATATATATATATATATATATATATATAATATATATATATATATATATATATATATATATATATATATATATATATATATATATATATATATATATATATATTAACTTACTGAAAAAGAATCAGTAAAAAAAAATCTTTGGGATTATTAAATTAAAGCACTCAAAACGTAGGCATACTTTCATAATTTTGTTACATTTTCCCAAAGATATAGACCTTATTCAAAAATGGCCGTTGATTTAATATTATTTTATATGCATATAAATTGGCCGTGATGACCTTGTTTTAGAGTAAAAGTTAAGGGCCAATTTATATGCATAAAAAATAATATTAAATCAGCGGCAATTTTTGAATAAGTCATTATGCAGCGTGATGTCAAAATGAGGACATTTACATCAGAGGCATAGCCAGGATTTTCTGTCAAGGCGGCCGGCCAGGAAAAACCTAGGGGGGCAGCCTAACTGAGGAAAATGAAGAGCCAAGAGTACAAATTTTCTCAGGGGCACAACTTATTTTGCCAGGGCGGGGAGGGCAGGAATTTTTCCAGGCCCTACGGCCCCCCATCTTGCTACACCTCTGATTTACATATCAAACAAATCTTAATATGTAACTGAGATTATAATTATGGAAGAGTTGTAAATGCAAAATATATGTATAATTAATTATTTTGTTCTTTCAAGTAGGAGAGTTTATTTCAAACTGAATTTTTTATTGTATATATATATATATATATATATATATATA
Source organism: Chrysogorgia sp. JL179-B06 (assembly GCA_035772405.1). NCBI lineage: Eukaryota > Metazoa > Cnidaria > Anthozoa > Scleralcyonacea > Chrysogorgiidae > Chrysogorgia > Chrysogorgia sp. JL179-B06. The sequence goes on along the minus strand of JAYKKM010000123.1, from coordinate 1,984,673 downwards.
TATATATATATATATATATATATATATATATAAACACTTTAAGTCTTCTGGTGTTATATTACTACCATCGGTCACTAAGAAAGAATTAACTTGTCACATATAGCTGCGTCAATTGTTTATGATTTAAATAATTAACTTATAGTCAGTATTATGTCAGCTATGGTTCATAATGACTCTCACAATATCCAAAAATGTTAAAATATCTGCAATAATTCACCACATCCCTATAGGTTGTGGATGACCAATGGTGCAATGCATGCATATACACTGATTATTATTGATAAATATTTTACTCCACTGGAAGACCTCTATTGCTATTATAATATTAATTAGCACATGCCATATTTATTCCAATGGTAATTAACCCAATAGCCTATGCAACAGCAGAGCATGCAACATTATGTATTATTTTCTAAATTATATCAGTACTTGTTTAACCCATAATGGTTGACATGCCCTTTGCCTGCTTAATGCATTGTCGCAATAGTGAGCTGACAAACTTTCAATCCCTAACATTTCCCCTAATACAGCAAGACTGCCTCAACCTACCCAATCATAAAATACTGTACAATCCGGCTTATAATACCCCTAGTTATTGGCAACCACGTAACCCAGGCTTAGTCCGCCGAGTGTGTGAAAAGCCTGGGTACGAAGTTGAGTTATTGGCCCCTGTTTGTTAACAGAAAATACCTTCTGATTTAATATAAGGTATATAATTAAGCCCACACAGATATAAGCCAGCATTGCTTTACATTAGCAACCTTTCCTAATAAAAATAACAAAAAAATAGAGAATAAAAGTAAATAATAAAGTTAAAAAGTTACGGCAACATTCTGTATCTCATTACTGACAAATCATTTTGAGGATGCTTACATAACGTGTGTAGCAGGTTTTGCTATACAGGGCATAATTTTTGACATTATAAATTCTAGTTAATATTTCTTACTCAGTGTACTTACATTTTCCTTAATTGACTATTAAAGCAAAAATTTGAGTAAAAAAGTGCCAACCATTTAAATGCCTGTTATGCATTTTGAAACATTTTAGTTCGAGTGATCGCACATATTATATTAATTTTACATTTGATTGTTTGTAAGAAATGTAATAAAATCTACTATATATAATGTCCTTCAGGAAGCACTTCAACAATCAATCTTAAATATATATGGGACCGGCATTGCATGTGCAGTTCTATTCCAAGGACAAAAGTGTTTACACAGAAACACTAAGCGGAGGCCAGGCCAGGCCTAACATGTGTAGGTCTATAAACCTGTACAATGCATGTTTACAATAAAACACCACTCAAATGTACAAATGCCCATACAACAATTAAAAGCACAACATTTATGCATGTATTGGAGTAAATTATATCACCACATAAACATAATCAGGATGATCAAGGTGCATTTCACCTGCTTGGTGGCTGAGCTGATACATCTAGTATTGTCCCCTCGCCCGGCGCGAAGCGCCGGCCGAAGGCCGAAGGCCTGAGGGCGAGGGTGATAATATCGACCGGCGTTTTAGGAATATATATCCATGAACCTCGCCATGAACCAACTTGGCCTGTTTACGGGGCAGAAAGTAAGGTCAAAAACATAGAGAAAACACCAGCAATCAACGCGAAATACGGCTTGCTAAGAAAAAACAAACACAGCGATACTATTTATATGTCAAAAGACCGTGAACAATGGCGACAAGTTGAGTAAGGTCGCAGTGCTCTAGAAGAAGGTCTGTGATTGATTAGAAGCTTTCTGTGATTGGTTAGGATCTCCTGTGAGATGGGGGAAATGAGTCGTAATTTAAACCAATGACAATCGACGTTCTAGAGCACTGCGACCTGACCCCATTTTTCATGGCTTTATTGTTCATTTAATGGTGTTATTTTATAAAAGAAATAAAAAACCTTGTCTTGTGTGATTATCGAGTTATAATGGCACTCGAGAAGCTAGCAAAACACTCGGCTATCGCCTAGTAATAATCTTACATTCAGGGACCACCGACCGGTTTTGTTTTGCAAGCAAAAGCATATTACGACGGAGAAAGCATTATAAGCATAACAATGGCAGAGAAAGCATATACTACCAATTAAAATATCCAGACCTATAGGCTATTATTTAACTCACTTACCTAGCAGCTTATCTGTAGTCACATTTAATATTGTAAGCATCACCAAACTTGTCGGGTCAGGTCGCAGTGCTCTAGAACGTCGATTGTAGAAAAATGCAGATTTAACTGTTATTATATGCGTTGTTATGTGCGTTGCTAGGAAGACTTTGTAGCGATTTTAGCGATGAAAATGTACTCAACGTTGCAGTTAAAACATTCTGTTGTGTTAGTACCTTGATTAGCGTTGTATCAGGTGTTCTTTGAGTTCCGTTTGTGATTTAAACTACTTCAAATACGTCGAAACGACAAAATTTACGGAGGAACACGTTAGCTTATGCTTTTAATATTGAGTTATAATGACACAGTTTTTAGCTCAATCAGAATTTTATAATACTAGATGTATCAGCTCAGCCACCAAGCAGGTGAAATGCACCTTGATCATCCTGATTATGTTTATGTGGTGATATAATTTACTCTAATACATGCATAAATGTTGTGCTTTTAATTGTTGTATGGGCATTTGTACATTTGAGTAGTGTTTCATTGTAAACATGCATTGTACAGGTTTATAGACCTACACATGTTAGACCTGGCTTGGCCTCCGATTAGTGTTTCTGTGTAAACACTTTTGTCCTTGGAATAGAACTGCACATGCAATGCCGGTCCCATATATATTTAAGATTGATTGTTGAAGTGCTTCCTGAAGGACATTATATAGTAGATTTTATTACATTGTGTAGTTCCAGAAAAAATCCATAACCCCCGACGGAAGGCACTGGAATTTTCGAAGGGGTACCGTGGGGGTGTTGGACACTGAAATTTCCGAAGATGGGGGGGGGGGGGGGGGGGGGGGGTCAGAGTCGTCTTAATTTTCCAGATGGTCATCGAAGTAGTCACATTTGATAAAATATCTTTGGTTTGATTGTCCATTTAACGCAGTGTAACACGATAGAACGTGTTTTGGTGTATCGTAGTCTTTATATTTTAGATATTATTGCCCGTAATTGCTACCGATAGTCGTCAATGCGACTATTAAATCTTAGTGTCCTTGGCGACGAATATATACATGTATACTGTATATGCAGAAAGTCTCCGCGTTTGCGCCACGTTAGCGACTGGAAGGAATTAAGGTGATCAACAATTGCTTTCAGAAAAAACGCGAACTTATTCTTACTGTAAAGTGGCAGGCTTTTTCGCGTTTGTATTAAGGCTGACTTTGAATTCTATTTAAATTCGAAGTGGCGTTGAACAGTGTTTCTCTCCATAGTTTTGGTGGACGACCGAAATTTCGCAAGTATATAGCAGGACAATGTTTGCCAGTATCACGCGGGTTAGTTTCTCTGCCTCTTGGGTGATTCGTTTTCTCGAGAGTCCAAGCAACATTGATATCACCTTGAATTTCGCCAGATTTGAATGTTTTCAACGCGTTCCAGAATGGTGTGTTGCATTTATCCCTGTACTCTCGTTAATTTCGCTTGCGCTGAATATCTTGATCTTTGTATATTCTGTGTCTTAGTGTCTATATAGAAAGAACCCTATTCAGTTACATTGCACTGCATTTTAAGACGTTTTCCTGCAATTCCGTGCTATGCTATTCGCATTTGAAACTTCGGAAATTCCAGGGGGTAGGGGGGGGGGGTCAATGTTTGACTGGAAAAAGGAAATTCCAGGGGGTATGGGGGTACTAGACAAATTGCCTTCCGTGGGGGGGGGGGGGTTATGGATTTTTTCTGGAACTACACATTTCTTACAAACAATCAAATGTAAAATTAATATAATATGTGCGATCACTCGAACTAAAATGTTTCAAAATGCATAACAGGCATTTAAATGGTTGGCACTCTTTTACTCAAATTTTTGCTTTAATAGTCAATTAAGGAAAATGTAAGTACACTGAGTAACAAATATTAACTAGAATTTATAATGTCAAAAATTATGCCCTGTGTTATATAGTAAAACCTGCTACGCACGTTATGTAAGCATCCTCAAAATGATTTGTCAGTAATGAGATACAGAATGTTGCCGTAACTCTTTATCTTATTATTACTCGGGCGTTAGCCGAGTTTATGTTCTGCGATTATTTTTTTGGGGTCGAGTTTTGGCCCCAAGAGGCTTTGCGAAACTGAGGCATGTCATGTGACTATAATATCTAGCATGTCACGTGGTTCGAAAACTTGCCAGCGATTACTTGCAAGTGTTCAAAGTCAGTTATGTTGGCTGGGAAGTATCTTGTTCTTGAATACGCTCACAATGCTTACAATCGCACACGCCGATCGCGGTAGACCTATTCTAAAAGATGCCGAGCGATTTCGAAACGGGTTGGTCCGCGATCTGATGAAAACTTATATGAATGCCAATCTTACAATGAATGCCAAATGAATGCCAAACTTACAAAACTAAAGCTAATATAAACTTGAATACAACGTTATCGGTCATGTGTGTCATTGATTGAATTGCTCAAATGATGTAAATAGAAGCACAAAGAACGTATTTGACGAAGCCAAGTTGCAAGTGTCACAGAGATGTATATTGAGGTAACTTTATTAATATTTATGATTTGTTTTATTTTTGCCTGTATTGTTTGTTGTGTTAAAATGTCGTGCAAAATATGGTCGATGTGATTCAATAGTTTATCGTTTCATCTGAACAGTCGCATGTTTTGCCTAATAATTCAGAAAACGTTGCCATTCACTTGACATACCGGTATATGAGAATGTAAAAAGTTCCCAGTTATCAGTAGAAGTTTCCGCTGATATTGACCCAGAGACTTTAAACACAAAGGAATGTACGTAGATCTCGTTATACTAAATTTATTGTGATTGAGGTAAACAAGCGCCATGTTGGTCGACGACCCTCGTGGAACATGTGTATTTGTTGGAAGTAAATTCAGTTATCGACTTGGAAGAATATTTCAAAAATTTATATAAACCTTTAAAAGGCATTAAAATTACTGTTGCACAATTTACACAAATTACAAATATACATACAAGCACAATTGAATCAGGTCACTGTTCATCGATATGTGACAATGAAACATTTAATGACAATTTTATTTCTTCTGCAGAGAGTTGTGCAATGTGTGTCTCTATTCAATTTGCTTTTCTACTATTACAGTATGTACTTACTGGGATGAACTGACATTAGGTGCTGTTGCAGAACATGGCATCTTTATTTACAAGACCATGAGTTTACATGTGATTATTTACCACAAACAGTAAATAATTATATATGGTGCTGATATTGAGGTAGTATTTAATTCAAGGCAGCAGGACACATTGGTTACTAAGTCTGTTTCTAGTAAACTGGCCCTTAGATAAATTCCAATGTCCACCAAAATAACTTTGCTTTAACCACATGCTTGAATCGATGGAATGCATTGTGATTGTAACATTGCCATCACCAAACCAAGCAACTGCATGTCAACAAAGGTCAAAGCTGCAAACTTGATTCACTACATATGTTTTGCATTCGTATTGTACATGTACATCTCTCTTTTATAAATAATTTTCATGTGGAGTTGTTAAAGAAGACTATAAATAGCAAAAATTGTCAGAATATTCAGACAGTGTGACTGTGTCTTTAGATAAAGAATGAACAATGTTCTGTTGCCATGGCAATTACAAATCATCTGATGTATGTCACAAATAGATCATTATCCTGGTCCAAATATCCAATGAAAAATGAAAATTGTGAACACCATCAAAAACAGTTTTGCATCTCGAGACAAGTTTTAAAAAATGAAAATCGTGAACACTATCAAAACAGTATATAAATAGCAACTGAAATTAACTAGAATATATGTACACAAAATGTCACAATACTGTGTCATGTACTTCACTTCAGTTTAATAATTGACACGTAAAATACCATCCATATACAGTAAATGAATTATATGTTGTCCAGATCTAGGTTCTCCACATGTATAATATTAATAAATAAACAAATTATCCTTTCTAATAATATAGACAAGTGAGTGTGTTTTATAATTCCAACTGTCTAACATGCCCATTGGGGGCCCATTGCATACCCATACCCCCCTGCAAGCTGCCCGCCCCAACCCGCTGTCCCTATTAAATTTGTTCACTGATCAAGTAGCCCGAGTTAACGCCTAGCGGGCGTCTTGTTTACTTTTATTCTCTAATTTTTTGTTATTTTTGTTAGGAAAGGTGCTAATGTAAAGCAATGCTGGCTTATATCTGTGTGGGCTTAATTATATATTTTATGATTGGGTAGGTTGATGCAGTCTCGCTGTATTAGGGGAAATGTTAGGGATTGAACGTGTGTCAGCTCACTATTGCGACAATGCATTAAGCAGGCAAAGGGCATGTCAACCATTATGGGTTAAACAAGTACTGATATAATTTAGATAATACATAATGTTGCATGCTCTACTGTTGCATAGGCTATTGGGTTAATTACCATTGGAATAAATATGGCATGTGTTAATTAATATTATGATAGCAATAGAGGTCTTCCAGTGGAGTAAAATATTTATCAATAATAATCAGTGTATATGCATGCATTGCACCATTGGTGATCCACAACCTATAGGGATGTGGTGAATTATTGCAGATATTTTAACATTTTTGGATATTGTGAGAGTCATTATGAACCATAGCTGACATAATACTGACTATAAGTTAATTATTTAAATCATAAACAATTGACGCAGCTATATGTGACAAGTTAATTCTTTCTTAGTGACCGATGGTAGTAATATAACACCAGAAGACTTAAAGTGTTTATATATATATATATATATATATATATATATATATATATATATATATATATATATATATATATATATATATATAATATATATATATATATATATATATATATATATATATATATATATATATATATATATATATATATATATATATATATATACAATGAAAAATTCAGTTTGAAATAAACACTCCTACTTGAAAGAACAAAATAATTAATTATAAATATATTTGGCATTTACAACTCTTCCATAATTATAATCTCAGTTACATATTAAGATTTGTTTGATATGTAAATCAGAGGTGTAGCAAGATGGGGGGCCGTAGGGCCTGGCAAAATTCCTGCCCGCCCTGGCAAAATAAGTGGGCTCCCTGAGAAAATTTGTACTCTTGGCTCTTCATTTTCCTCAGTTAGGCTGCCCCCCTAGGTTTTTCCTGGCCGGCCGCCTTGACAGAAAATCCTGGCTATGCTTCTGATGTAAATGTCCTCATTTTGACATCACGCTGGATAATGACTTATTCAAAAATGGCCGCTGATTTAATCCCCTCGCCCGGCGCGAAGCGCCGGCCGAAGGCCGAAGGCCTGAGGGCGAGGGTGATAATATCGACCGGCGTTTAGTCCCTCATCACGGATTCCAGGCGTAATGTAAAGTTAATGTAAAGTCACTTCGTCGATCATGCGCGGCATTGGAAAATTTGGCCCTGGTAACTAGATATGGTAAAATTTGAATTAAAAGAAAAGTACGTGTTTTGTCGGGTTATACGGTGAATGAAGATTTGTGTTCAAAAAGATCGTGAAAAGGCAGTGAAAATGCAATATATCGTCGTCGGAAGATGTCAAGTTCGTAAATCAAGTTTTATACGTGGCGTCAAACTAAAGGTAAACCCGTTTTCGTTTTTTTAAACCTGTTAATCAGTTACAAAGATCGTTTTGCAAACATGTCCGAGTATGTTATTCAGGCTTTTATTTGATGTATAGCATGATTTTCTAGAGTTAGTAGTTCAAAATATATCGTCATCTGAATATCTAAAATATTTACTCGGAGTTTGTCAAATCCAATCCAAGCGTCGTCGCTTTTTTCAAGCTGTTAGCTATCAGTTACAAAAATATTTTTGTAGGTATGTGAGAGGCTGTTAATCAAGCTTTCATTAGATATGTAGAATGAGTTCTTAGAGTTAGTACTTCAAAAGATATTGTGGTCGGAACATTTCACTTTTGGCATGTCGTCATGGCAACCGAAATTTAAAATTATTATAACACCAAGGATTAGGGTTAGCGATTATTTGAATTTCGGTTTGTTGATATATCGAGAAAGCGCCAATCAGACATCACGAAATCACTCTTTGCAGGGCTTTCGCTCAAAATTGAATAGTCCTTACATAAGATATACCAATAAATTATGTGCTTTATTATAATATTGCAGTATAACAAATGTTACTACAAATTTTGAATGGCAGATTTTATACTTTTATTTAAATTATCCATCACCATTGTTTCACTCGGTCACTTTGCAACCTCATCCACAATGGAATGATTGCAATACTTGATAATTAGCCTATATAGTGAGTACCAGTACTGGTGGTAAGGATGTAAAAAAGTACAGATTATAGCTGTATTTATACTGCAAGTCTATAGGACTAACCAGGACCAACCTGGCTGGATGCCACCTTGGGCCTGGCTTACATTTTACTCACTTTAATAGTGTAAACATACACTATACTGGCTATAACAATCAGCATTTATGCTCATCTGATATTATGGCATATGCCCTTCTGGCCAATGGCTTAGTGTGTCTGTTTAAATTCACCATTGTCCTGGATAGTAGGCCTGGACAGTGCCAGTCCTAGGCTTTCAATGTATATATTTTACACAGCTTTTGAAGGATAAATACTGTATAATGTATAATTGGGTAGGTTAACACTCACTGTGTCAGGGGAACATCTTAGGATTAAACAATTGGTATCACCCCACTGACAAGAAGCAGCTGAAAGGAATTTCATCCTGAATTAATATATATACATGTATATTGGTGAAATAATTAGATTAAGCAATATCGTTCTTTGTTGTTTTTTTTGGGCTTTTGTCATTTCAATTTTTGAAATTGTGTTACCGGTACTTGAATACCATTGAAATACTGGTACATGAATGTGCATAATTATATAATATTAATAAAAGTTAAGAAACAGAAGTCTTCTAAAAGAATGAAAGGTTTATCAGACTTATCAATTTGGTCTAGGATAAATTTAGGTATGGAATCTTTTGGTATCTGCTACTAACAATTAGACAATAAGGAACATGCAGATTACATTATTACAGTAGGGTACATGTATCTGCTTATACTGACAATTAGACAATAAGGAACATGCAGATTACATTATTACAGTAGGGTACATGTATCTGCTTATACTGACAATTAGGCAATAAGGAACATGCAGATTACATTATTACAGTAGGGTACATGTATGTACAAGGTTATGCAGTCTCGTGAATACAATTGTACTTTGAGTAAAATTATGAGTATGCCACTGTTACGGTACTGTAAACATGCATGTTGAAATTTATTATTAAAGCATAACTGACATAATTAACTTTAATTATGTAATATATAATTAATAACATTATTATTTAAATTAATAATTATTAAAATTAATTATTAATTTCAACAATCAATAATTACACAATTGGTTTCCAACCCTGACTGCGAGACAATTGTGTTGGCAGACTTTCCCACTTGGGTTCTGTTCAGTACACTACCCACAAATTGCACCCAAAAAATAAGCAGTTTGAAAATCTGTTCAGTTTGGCAATATTAAAGCCTCAAACAGTAAGCGGGCGAGGGGTTGTTGCGTACACGTATTTCTAGTTATGCATATAAATTGGCCCTTAACTTTTACTCTAAAACAAGGTCATCACGGCCAATTTATATGCATATAAAAGAATATTAAATCAACGGCCATTTTTGAATAAGGTCTATATCTTTGGGAAAATGTAACAAAATTATGAAAGTATGCCTACGTTTTGAGTGCTTTAATTTAATAATCCCAAAGATATATATACAACGCTTTTTCAGTAAGTTACTATATATATATATATATATATATAATATATATATATATATATATATATATATATATATATATATATATATATATATATATATATATATATATATATATATATATACTGTATATATATATATATATATATATATATATATATATATAATATATATATATATATATATATATATATATATATATATATATATATAATATATATATATATATATATATATATGCTCTGGCATGGTTCTTGATGTCCCACATTTTGTGTGCATCAAGGGTGACTGTAAATAGCAGTCATCTTCATCCTGCTCATCAGCACTAACACTGATGAGGCCCAAAAGTACGAAACGGTACCGTCTGTAGTTATATATATATATATATATATATATATATATATATATATATATATATATATATATATATATTTATATATAATATATATATATATATATATATATATATATATATATATATATATATATATATATATATATATATATATATATATATATATATATATATATATTTATTTTATATATATATATATATATATATATATATATATATATATACAGTGTGACATCACAGTGAGGATCCGGCCTTTACATATCAAACAAATCTTAATCAGTGCAGGTACTGTATATTGTACCCAAAAATTAAACACTGAGTTATTTAGTTATTTAGTTTGATGTCTAATTATGAAACAATGAAATTCAGAACAACACAAGCTTGATAGTTTAAAGGCTCTCATAGATACATGTAGTGTCTCCTATAAGTCCATTCGATTGGCAAATTAATGGGTTATACATGTATATATTTTTAAGTAAAATAACTAATTATAGCACTACGCCATGACGGCGAACGAGGGGTTGTTGCGTATACGTATTTCTAGTAAAATTCTGATTGAGCTAAAAACTGTGTCATTATAACTCAATATTAAAAGCATAAGCTAACGTGTTCCTCCGTAAATTTTGTCGTTTCGACGTATTTGAAGTAGTTTAAATCACAAACGGAACTCAAAGAACACCTGGATACAACGCTAATCAAGGTAGTAACACAACAGAATGTTTGAACTGCAACGTTGAGTACATTTTCATCGCAAAAATCGCTACAAAGTCTTCCTAGCAACGCACATAACAACGCATATAATAACAGTTAAATCTGCATTTTTCATGGCTTTATTGTTCATTTACTGGTGTTATTTTATAAAAGAAATAAAAAACCTTGTCTTGTGTGATTATCGAGTTATAATGGCACTCGAGAAGCTAGCAAAACACTCGGCTATCGCCTAGTAATAATCTTACATTCAAGGACCACCGACCGGTGTTGTTTTGCAAGCAAAAGCATATTACGACGGAGAAAGCATAAGCATAACAATGGCAGAGAAAGCTTGTGTATATACTACCAATTAAAATATCCAGACCTATAGGCTATTATTTAACTCACTTACCTAGCAGCTTATCTGTGGTCAAATTTAATATTGTAAGCATCATCATTGTCGCCATTGTTCACGGTCCTTTGACATATTAAATAGTATCGCTGTGTTTGTTTTTTCTTAGCAAGCCGTATTTCGCGTTGATTGCTGGTGTTTTCTCTATGTTTTTTACCTTACTTTCTGCCCCGTAAACAGGCCAAGTTGGTTCATGGCGAGGTTCATGGATATATATTGCGCTCGCCCGGTAGCCGTTGACCATATATATATATATATATATATATATATATATATATATATATATATATATATATATATATATATATATATATATATATATATATATATTATATATATATATATATATATATATATATATATATATATATATATATATATTATATATATATATATATATATATATATATTATATATATGTATATATATATATATATATATATATATATATATATATATATATAAACTAAATGTGACTTTGCAAACGCCTGGAATCCCGTGATGAGGGACTAAACGCCGGTCGATATTATCACCCTCGCCCTCAGGCTTTCGGCCTTCGGCCGGCGCTTCGCGCCGGGCGAGGGGATAACCGACGAATTATAGATCTAAATACATTGTGTAAATATTTTTGTTAGTTGCAGCTCAGTTGCATAAGTAAATCTGTTAAAGTACTTTTTGGATAATATCTCAAAAAAACTGTCACGTCATATATCTTGTTTTTATATATCTTAGACATCGACGAGTGCTTGGGCCAACCATGTCATGCAAACGCTACTTGTAACAATACCGTTGGATATTTCATGTGCACATGTGATGCAGGCTATACCGGTGACGGATTTAACTGCTCAGGTATACACAACTTTTCCCAATTGTTAATAAAGAAAAATTTGAATATTACGAATTCAGAGAATTTCGGCATAAGCTCCATTTTTTAAATCGTGCTGGAAAATGTTGATATAAAAAAACTTTTGCGAATAAATGAAATAGGAGAATTATAGTCAGCACGGTCGAGATATATGATGACATTAGTTTTAAAACTTTTCTTCTTCGTGGAAGAATGTCATTCTACATATGACGAGTGCTTGGGCCAACCATGTCATGCAAACGCTACTTGTAACAATACCGTTGGATCTTTCATGTGCACATGTGATGTAGGCTATACCGGTGACGGATTTAACTGCTCAGGTATACACAACTTTTACCCAAATGTTAATAAAGAAATATTTGAATATTTCGAATTCATATAATCTCGGCATAAGCTCCATTTTTTAAATCGTGCAGGAAAATGTTGATATAAAAACGTTTTGTGAATAAGTGAATTATAGCATAAGCGTCAGCACGGCCGAGATCTATTGGAAACATTAGTTCTAAAAGCTTTCTTGTTTGTGGAGGAATGTTATTCTATATATTCAAATATAGTCGTATAAAGTAATTATTAAGTCCATTTAAGATAACAAGATCGATAATGCAACTTGTAACATTACAGTAATGCTAAATAAATTTAATTCCTTCATCTCATCAAAGAAGCAATGATTATTATTATTTTTGTGGAAGAAAACATTGATAAATTTATTGTCTAAATATTTTTGTTTGCAGCAGCTCATTTGGAAAAGTAAACATGTGAAAGTAGTTTTGATTAATTTCTAAAACAACTGCACGTCATATATCTTGTTTTTATATATGTCTTAGATATCGACGAGTGCTTGGGCCAACCATGTCATGCAAACGCTACTTGTAACAATACCGTTGGATCTTTCATGTGCACATGTGATGTAGGCTATACCGGTGACGGATTTAACTGCTCAGGTATACACAACTTTTACCCAAATGTTAATAAAGAAATATTTGAATATTTCGAATTCATATAATCTCGGCGTAAGCTCCATTTTTTAAATCGTGCAGGAAAATGTTGATATAAAAACGTTTTGTGAATAAGTGAATATAGCATAAGCGTCAGCGCGGCCGAGATCTATTGGAAACATTAGTTCTAAAAGCTTTCTTGTTTGCGGAGGAATGTGATTCTATATATTCAAATATAGTCGTATAAAGTAATTATTAAACCATTTAAGATAAAAAGATCGATAATGCAACTTGTAGCATTACAGTAATGCTAAATAAATTTAATTCCTTCATCTTATCAAAGAAGCATTATTATTATTTTTGTGGAAGAAAAGTAACATTCATAAATTTATTGTGTAAATAGTTTTGTTTGCAGCAGCTCATTTGGAAAAGTAAACATGTGAAAGTAGTTTTGATTAATTTCTAAAACAACTGTCACGTCATATATCTTGTTTTTATATATGTCTTAGATATCGACGAGTGCTTGGGCCAACCATGTCTTGCAAACGCTACTTGTAACAATACCGTTGGATCTTTCATGTGCACATGTGATATAGGCTATACCGGTGACGGATTTAACTGCTCAGGTATACACAACTTTTACCCAATTGTTAATAAGAAATATTTGAATATTTCGAATTCAGAGAATTTCGGCATAAGCTCCATTTTTTTAAAATCGTGCAGGAAAATGTTGATATAAAAAACTTTTGCAAATAAATGAAATAGGAGAATTATAGTCAGCACGGTCGAGATATATGATGACATTAGTTTTGAAAGTTTTCTTCTTCGTGGAAGAATGTCATTCTACATATTCGAATATAGTGGGAAAGTATAATTATTAATCCATTTAAGATAAAAAGATAGATAATGCAACTTGTAGCAATACAGTAATTTCCAAGTGCAAAACGCCCTTGGGATAAGGAAAATACAAGTATTTCCATAGAAAACATTCATAAATGTATTGTCTAAATATTTTTGTTTGCTGCAGCTCATTTGGAAAAGTAAACATGTGAAAGTAGTTTTGATTAATTTGTAAAACAACTGCACGTCATATATCTTGTTTTTATATATGTCTTCAAAAACTCATTAATAATGCATGAAGAAAACACAAAAGAAATGCATCTTTAATCAATGTTTCTACCATGTAGTAGAGAACTGATTAATAAAACATCAGTGACTTTAAATGTGATAGAACACTCATTGATAAAACATCAGTGTCTTTAAATGTGATAGAACACTCATTAATAAAACATCAGTGTCTTTAAATCTGATAGAACACTCATTCAGCCAGCCTGAAGCGCTTCATCTCACAATTATACTGCAAAACTATGCTGCGGCACAAGCAGCAGTCCAAACGCACTGCAGCGTGTCCCTCGTTTGCATTGCTAAATAATTTCACACAATAGATAAATACTAATTAATGGACGTTTTTGAAGCCATTTACAAAACTCGTTATCGGGCTTTATCGGTGTATAAAGCCGCTCGCCTAAGGCTCGCGTCTTTATACACCGATAAAGCCCTCCAATTCGTTTTGTAAATAGTACTTAGACATCGACGAGTGCTTGGGCCAACCATGTCATGCAAACGCTACATGTAACAATACCGTTGGATCTTTCATGTGCACATGTGATGTAGGCTATACCGGTGACGGATTTAACTGCTCAGGTATACACAACTTTTACCCAATTGTTAATAAGAAATATTTGAATATTTCGAATTCACAGAATTTCGGCATAAGCTCCATTTTTTAAAATCGTGCAGGAAAATGTTGATATAAAAAACTTTTGCAAATAAATGAAATAGGAGAATTATAGTCAGCACGGTCGAGATATATGATGACATCAGTTTTAAAAGTTTTCTTCTTCGTGGAAGAATGTCATTCTACATATTCGAATATAGTGGGAAAGTATAATTATTAATCCATTTAAGATAAAAAGATAGATAATGCAACTTGTAGCAATACAGTAATTTCCAAGTGCAAAACGCCCTTGGGATAAGGAAAATACAAGTATTTCCATAGAAAACATTCATAAATTTATTGTCTATATATTTTTGTTTGCTGCAGCTCATTTGGAAAAGTAAACATGTGAAAGTAGTTTTGATTAATTTGTAAAACAACTGTCACGTCATATATCTTGTTTTTATATATGTCTTAGACATCGACGAGTGCTTGGGCAAACCATGTCATGCAAACGCTACATGTAACAATACCGTTGGATCTTTCATGTGCACATGTGATGTAGGCTATACCGGTGACGGATTTAACTGCTCAGGTATACACGACTTTTATCCAATTGTCAATAAAGAAATATTTGATATTCGAATTCAAAGAATTTCTGGATAAACTCCTTTTTTAATCGCGAAGGAAAACGTTAATATAAAAACGTTTTGTGAATAAGTGAAATTATAGCATAAGCGTCAGCACCGCCGATATCGATTGGAAACATTAGTTCTAAAAGCTTTCTTCTTTGTGGAAGAATGTCATTTTACATATTCGAATATAGTCGGAAAGTAATTATTAATACATTTAAGATAAAAAGATAGATAATGCAACTTGTAGCAATACAGTAATTTCCAAGTGCAAAACGCCCTTGGGATAAGGAAAATAGAAGTATTTCCATAGCTAGATAATTGCGACAGTTATTTCAGTCGAATAATAATTTTGTTTTATTAGAACCTTATGAGAAATTCAAAAGTCCACGTTATAATCTCGTGAAATGTAAACTAAATTGTTTCGTAGTTTTAAAAATAAATTGAATTCCTTCATCTCATCAAAGAAGCAGTATCGATATTTTTATTGCAGAAAACATTCATAAATACATTGTGTAAATATTTTTGTTAGCTGCAGCTCAGTTGCATAAGTAAATCTGTTAAAGTACTTTTTGGATAATATCTCAAAGAAACTGTCACGTCATATATCTTGTTTTTATATATCTTAGACATCGACGAGTGCTTGGGCCAACCATGTCATGCAAACGCTACTTGTAACAATACCGTTGGATCTTTCATGTGCACATGCGATGTAGGCTATACCGGTGACGGATTTAACTGCTCAGGTATACACAACTTTTACCCAATTGTTAATAAAGAAATATTTGAATATTTCGAATTCATATAATCTCGGCATAAGCTCCATTTTTTAAATCGTGCAAGAAAATGTTGATATAAAAACGTTTTGTGAATAAGTGAAATTATAGCATAAGCGTCAGCACGGCCGAGATCTATTGGAAACATTAATTCTAAAAGCTTTCTTCTTTGTGGAGGAATGTCATTCTATATATTCAAATATAGTCGTATAAAGTAATTATTAATCCATTTAAGATAAAAAGATCGATAATGCAACTTGTAGCATTACAGTAATGCTAAATAAATTTAATTCCTTCATCTTATCAAAGAAGCATTGTTATTATTTTTGCGGAAGAAAACATTCATATATTTATTGTCTAAATATTTTTGTTTGCAGCAGCTCATTTGGAAAAGTAAACATGTGAAAGTAGTTTTGATTAATTTCTAAAACAACTGCACGTCATATATCTTGTTTTTATATATGTCTTAGACATCGACGAGTGCTTGGGCCAACCATGTCATGCAAACGCTACTTGTAACAATACCGTTGGATCTTTCATGTGCACATGTGATGTAGGCTATACCGGTGATGGATTTAACTGCTCAGGTATACACAACTTTTACCCAATTGTTAATAAGAAATATTTGAATATTTCGAATTCAGAGAATTTCGGCATAAGCTCCATTTTTTAAAATCGTGCAGGAAAATGTTGATATAAAAATATTTTGCGAATAAATGAAATAGGAGAATTATAGTCAGCACGGTCGAGATATATGATGACATTAGTTTTAAAAGTTTTCTTCTTCGTGGAAGAATGTCATTCTACATATTCGAATATAGTGGGAAAGTATAATTATTAATCCATTTAAGATAAAAAGATAGATAATGCAACTTGTAGCAATACAGTAATTTCCAAGTGCAAAACGCCCTTGGGATAAGGAAAATACAAGTATTTCCATAGAAAACATTCATAAATTTATTGTCTATATATTTTTGTTTGCTGCAGCTCATTTGGAAAAGTAAACATGTGAAAGTAGTTTTGATTAATTTGTAAAACAACTGCACGTCATATATCTTGTTTTTATATATGTCTTAGACATCGACGAGTGCTTGGGCCAACCATGTTATGCAAACGCTACTTGTAACAATACCGTTGGATCTTTCATGTGCACATGTGATGTAGGCTATACAGGTGACGGATTTAACTGCTCAGGTATACACGACTTTTATCCAATTGTTAATAACAAATATTTGAATATTTCGAATTCAGAGAATTTCGGCATAAGCTCCATTTTTTAAAATCGTGCAGGAAAATGTTGATATAAAAAACTTTTGCGAATAAATGAAATAGGAGAATTATAGTCAGCACGGTCGAGATATATGATGACATTAGTTTTAAAAGTTTTCTTCTTCGTGGAAGAATGTCATTCTACATATTCGAATATAGTGGGAAAGTATAATTATTAATCCATTTAAGATAAAAAGATAGATAATGCAACTTGTAGCAATACAGTAATTTCCAAGTGCAAAACGCCCTTGGGATAAGGAAAATACAAGTATTTCCATAGAAAACATTCATTAATTTATTGTCTATATATTTTTGTTTGCTGCAGCTCATTTGGAAAAGTAAACATGTGAAAGTAGTTTTGATTAATTTGTAAAACAACTGCACGTCATATATCTTGTTTTTATATATGTCTTAGACATCGACGAGTGCTTGGGCCAACCATGTCATGCAAACGCTACATGTAACAATACCGTTGGATCTTTCATGTGCACATGTGATGTAGGCTATACCGGTGACGGATTTAACTGCTCAGGTATACACGACTTTTATCCAATTGTTAATAAGAAATATTTGAATATTTCGAATTCAGAGAATTTTGGCATAAGCTCCATTTTTTTAAATCGTGCAGGAAAAATGTTGATATAAAAAACTTTTGCGAATAAATGAAATAGGAGAATTATAGTCAGCACGGTCGAGATATATGATGACATTAGTTTTAAAAGTTTTCTTCTTCGTGAAGAATGTCATTCAACATATTCGAATATAGTCGGAAAGTATAATTATTAATCCATCTAAGATAAAAAGATAGATAATGCAACTTGTAGCAATACAGTAATTTCCAAGTGCAAAACGCCCTTGGGATAAGGAAAATACAAGTATTTCCATAGAAAACATTCATAAATGTATTGTCTAAATATTTTTGTTTGCTGCAGCTCATTTGGAAAAGTAAACATGTGAAAGTAGTTTTGATTAATTTGTAAAACAACTGCACGTCATATATCTTGTTTTTATATATGTCTTAGACATCGACGAGTGCTTGGGCCAACCATGTCATGCAAACGCTACATGTAACAATACCATTGGATCTTTCCATGTGCACATGTGATGTAGGCTATACCGGTGACGGATTTAACTGCTCAGGTATACACGACTTTTATCCAATTGTCAATAAAGAAATATTTGATATTGAATTCAAATAATTTCTGGATAAACTCCTTTTTTAAATCGCGAAGGAAAACGTGAATATAAAAACGTTTTGTGAATAAGTGAAATTATAGCATAAGCGTCAGCACGGCCGAGATCTATTGGAAACATTAGTTCTAAAAGCTTTCTTCTGTGTGGAAGAATGTCATTTTACATATTCGAATATAGTCGGAAAGTAATTATTAATCCATTTAAGATAAAACGATAGAAAATGCAACTTGTAGCAATACAGTAATTTCCAAGTGCAAAACGCCGTTGGGAAAAGGAAAATACAAGTATTTCCATAGCTAGATAATTGCGACAGTTATTTCAGTCGAATAATAATTTTGTTTTATTAGAACCTTATGAGAAATTCAAAAGTCCACGTTATAATCTCGTGAAATGTAAACTAAATTGTTTCGTAGTTTCAAAAATAAATTGAATTCCTTCATCTCATCAAAGAAGAAGTATCGATGTTTTTATTGAAGAAAACATTCATAAATACATTGTGTAAATATTTTTGTTAGCTGCAGCTCAGTTGCATAAGTAAATCTGTTAAAGTACTTTTTGGATAATATCTCAAAAAAACTGACACGTGATATATCTTGTTTTTATATATCTTAGACATCGACGAGTGCTTGGGCCAACCATGTCATGCAAACGCTACTTGTAACAATACCGTTGGATCTTTCATGTGCACATGTGATGTAGGCTATACCGGTGACGGATTTAACTGCTCAGGTATACACAACTTTTACCCAATTGTTAATAAAGAAATATTTGAATATTTCGAATTCATATAATCTCGGCATAAGCTCCATTTTTTAAATCGTGCAGGAAAATGTTGATATAAAAACGTTTTGTGAATAAGTGAAATTATAGCATAAGCGTCAGCACGGCCGAGATCTATTGGAAACATTAATTCTAAAAGCTTTCTTCTTTGTGGAGGAATGTCATTCTATATATTCAAATATAGTCGTATAAAGTAATTATTAATCCATTTAAGATAAAAAGATCGATAATGCAACTTGTAGCATTACAGTAATGCTAAATAAATTTAATTCCTTCATCTTATCAAAGAAGCATTATTATTATTTTTGTGGAAGAAAAGTAACATTCATAAATTTATTGTCTAAATATTTTGTTTGCAGCAGCTCATTTGGAAAAGTAAACATGTGAAAGTAGTTTTTGATTAATTTCTAAAACAACTGCACGTTATATATCTTGTTTTTATATATGTCTTAGACATCGACGAGTGCTTGGGCCAACCATGTCATGCAAACGCTACTTGTAACAATACCGTTGCATCTTTCATGTGCACATGTGATGTAGGCTATACCGGTGATGGATTTAACTGCTCAGGTATACACAACTTTTACCCAATTGTTAATAAGAAATATTTGAATATTTCGAATTCAGATAATTTCGGCATAAGCTCCATTTTTTAAAATCGTGCAGGAAAATGTTGATATAAAAAACTTTTGCGAATAAATGAAATAGGAGAATTATAGTCAGCACGGTCGAGATATATGATGACATTAGTTTTAAAAGTTTTCTTCTTCGTGGAAGAATGTCATTCTACATATTCGAATATAGTGGGAAAGTATAATTATTAATCCATTTAAGATAAAAAGATAGATAATGCAACTTGTAGCAATACAGTAATTTCCAAGTGCAAAACGCCCTTGGGATAAGGAAAATACAAGTATTTCCATAGAAAAACATTCATAAATTTATTGTCTATATATTTTTGTTTGCTGCAGCTCATTTGGAAAAGTAAACATGTGAAAGTAGTTTTGATTAATTTGTAAAACAACTGCACGTCATATATCTTGTTTTTATATATGTCTTAGACATCGACGAGTGCTTGGGCCAACCATGTCATGCAAACGCTACATGTAACAATACCGTTGGATCTTTCATGTGTACATGTGATGTAGGCTATACGGGTGACGGATTTAACTGCTCAGGTATACACGACTTTTATCCAATTGTCAATAAAGAAATATTTGATATTGAATTCAAAGAATTTCTGGATAAACTCCTTTTTTAAATCGCGAAGGAAAACGTTAATATAAAAACGTTTTGTGAATAAGTGAAATTATAGCATAAGCGTCAGCACCGCCGATATCGATTGGAAACATTAGTTCTAAAAGCTTTCTTCTTTGTGGAAGAATGTCATTTTACATATTCGAATATAGTCGGAAAGTAATTATTAATCCATTTAAGATAAAAAGATAGATAATGCAACTAGTAGCAATACAGAAATTTCCAAGTGCAAAACGCCCTTGGGATAAGGAAAATAGAAGTATTTCCATAGCTAGATAATTGCGACAGTTATTTCAGTCGAATAATAATTTTGTTTTATTAGAACCTTATGAGAAATTCAAAAGTCCACGTTATAATCTCGTGAAATGTAAAATAAATTGTTTCGTAGTTTTAAAAATAAATTGAATTCCTTCATCTCATCAAAGAAGCAGTATCGATATTTTTATTGCAGAAAACATTCATAAATACATTGTGTAAATATTTTTGTTAGCTGCAGCTCAGTTGCATAAGTAAATCTGTTAAAGTACTTTTTAGATAATATCTCAAAGAAACTGTCACGTCATATATCTTGTTTTTATATATCTTAGACATCGACGAGTGCTTGGGCCAACCATGTCATGCAAACGCTACTTGTAACAATACCGTTGGATCTTTCATGTGCACATGTGATGTAGGCTATACCGGTGACGGATTTAACTGCTCAGGTATACACGACTTTTATCCAATTGTTAATAAGAAATATTTGAATATTTCGAATTCAGAGAATTTCGGCATAAGCTCCATTTTTTAAAATCGTGCAGGAAAATGTTGATATAAAAAACTTTTGCGAATAAATGAAATAGGAGAATTATAGTCAGCACGATCGAGATATATGATGACATTAGTTTTAAAAGTTTTCTTCTTCGTGGAAGAATGTCATTCTACATATTCGAATATAGTGGGAAAGTATAATTATTAATCCATTTAAGATAAAAAGATAGATAATGCAGCTTGTAGCAATACAGTAATTTCCAAGTGCAAAACGCCCTTGGGATAAGGAAAATACAAGTATTTCCATAGAAAACATTCATAAATGTATTGTCTAAATATTTTTGTTTGCTGCAGCTCATTTGGAAAAGTAAACATGTGAAAGTAGTTTTGCTTAATTTGTAAAACAACTGCACGTCATATATCTTGTTTTTATATATGTCTTAGACATCGACGAGTGCTTGGGCCAACCATGTCATGCAAACGCTACATGTAACAATACCGTTGGATCTTTCATGTGCACATGTGATGTAGGCTATACCGGTGACGGATTTAACTGCTCAGGTATACACGACTTTTATCCAATTGTCAATAAAGAAATATTTGATATTGAATTCAAAGAATTTCTGGATTAACTCCTTTTTTAAATCGCGAAGGAAAACGTGAATATAAAAACGTTTTGTGAATAAGTGAAATTATAGCATAAGCGTCAGCACGGCCGAGATCTATTGGAAACATTAGTTCTAAAAGCTTTCTTCTTTGTGGAAGAATGTCATTTTACATATTCGAATATAGTCGGAAAGTAATTATTAATCCATTTAAGATAAAAAGATAGATAATGCAACTTGTAGCAATACAGTAATTTCCAGGTGCAAAACGCCCTTGGGATAAGGAAAATACAAGTATTTCCATAGCTAGATAATTGCGACAGTTATTTCTGTGGAATAATTATTTTATTTTATTAGAACCTTATGAGAAGTTCAAAAGACCACGTTATAATCTCGTGAAATGTAAACTAAATTGTTTCGTAGTTTTAAAAATAAATTTAATTCCTTCATCTCATCAAAGAAGCAATATATGTTATTTACCGGCTGGGAGGTCCGTACTGGAAAAATATTTTCCCGAGGTCTCAAAAATGGCCCGAGGCCGCAGGCCGAGGGACATTTTTGAGACCGAGGGCAAATATTTTTCTATACGGACCGACCAAAACGGTAAATAACATATTTATTTTTTTGTTATAAATAATTGTAAGACAAGAAAATCTGCCGCCGTGTAAAAACCACAGGAAGCTAAAACGCTAGTGGTCACTTCCGCTGCCCATATTTGGAAAGAGGCGAACCATATATAGAAAATCACCTGACAAAGGACAAACTCATTCAAGTCATCTTTTTAATAAACAAGATTGGAAATTCGACAGGTACAGTTGAACAGAGCAAACCAGGACTTAACCAGGACTAATATTCATCATTGATCATGCAAAAGCAAAATTGAAAACATTGTTTGTCTCGTATGATACATGTAATCGGAATCTTGCCGCCTTGTCTTTGTCGGCTTCTCACTCGATGTGTCGCCAGAACTAAAGTTGAAGCGAAGTTGAAATTGAAAGTATATATCATTCAAACTTGCCAATTTTTGCTCCGGAAAACAAGTCTGTAATTGCTGTGGTTGTTGACGTTATTGCGATACTGTTAAGCAATTCGGGACGTTTTGAAATCTTGCGGTGGACAACTGAAGCTGCTTTGTATTAAAGCATCAAGCCTTTCCGACACTGCCGTCTTTCTCTGTTATGGTCATGAAAAACCGACACAAGAGAACATTTCTCATGTTCGTTTACTGTAGCACAGAAGCGGTTCCACACATTCATCTCGTAGGTACACTTAACTTGTATTTTCAGGCCGTTGTTCTTAAATAAAATTTTGAATTTCGTCCAAGTTATCTTGGACAATGTTGCCACTTCGCTGGACTTTTTCTTTTTCGTATATAAAATCTTCAACTTCGGGAAAATAAAATTCGCTTTCGCTGTGATAGCTTTCATTGTCACTATATCCATCTTATTTTGTTTTTACTGGCAGTATATTGTCTCAAAAGGTAGTAAAAAGCGACGAGTATACGAAATATTAAAAAAGCTATTTTGTTTTTGTTTTTAAATCCACAGCGGTCCGGTATCGGGGTCCGTATCGTAGGATACCGGACCGCTCGCTAGCCAATCAGAGCGCGCGAATCAGATGGATACCGGACCGCAAAAAAATAAGTATCGATATTTTTATTGCAGAAAACATTTATAATTACATTGTGTAAATATCTTTGTTAGCTGCAGCTCAGTTGCAAAAGTAAATCTGTTAAAGTACTTTTTGGATAATATCTCAAAAAAACTGTCACGTCATATATCTTGTTTTTATATATCTTAGACATCGACGAGTGCTTGGGCCAACCATGTCATGCAAACGCTACTTGTAACAATACCGTTGGATCTTTCATGTGCACATGTGATGTAGGCTATACCGGTGATGGATTTAACTGCTCAGGTATACACAACTTTTACCCAATTGTTTAATAAGAAATATTTGAATATTTCGAATTCAGAGAATTTCGGCATAAGCTTCCATTTTTTAAAATCGTGCAGGAAAATGTTGATTATAAAAATATTTTGCGAATAAAATGAAATAGGAGAATTATAGTCAGCACGGTCGAGATATATGATGACATTAGTTTTAAAAGTTTTCTTCTTCGTGGAAGAATGTCATTCTACATATTCGAATATAGTGGGAAAGTATAATTATTAATCCATTTGAGATAAAAAGATAGATAATGCAACTTGTAGCAATACAGTAATTTCCAAGTGCAAAACGCCCTTGGGATAAAGGAAAAATACAAGTATTTCCATAGAAAACATTCATAAATGTATTGTCTAAATATTTTTTGTTTGCTGCAGCTCATTTGGAAAAGTAAACATGTGAAAGTAGTTTTGATTAATTTGTAAAACAACTGCACGTCATATATCTTGTTTTTTATATATGTCTTAGACATCGACGAGTGCTTGGGCCAACCATGTCATGCAAACGCTACATGTAACAATACCGTTGGATCTTTCATGTGCACATGTGATGTAGGCTATACCGGTGACGGATTTAACTGCTCAGGCATACACAACGTTTACCCAATTGTTAATTAAGAAATATTTCCATAGGTAGATAATTGCGACAATTATTTCTGTCGAATAATAATTTTATATTATTAGAACCTTATGAAAAATTCGAAAGTCCACGTTATAATCTCGTGAAATGTAAACGAAATTGTTTCGTAGTTTGCAAATAAATGTAATTCCTTCATTTTATCAAAGAAGCATTATTAATGTTTTTGTGGAAGAAAACATTCATAAATTTATTGTGTAAATATTTTTGTTTGCTGCAGCTGAGCTTCAAAAGTAAAAGATAACATTTATTTAATAACATTTATTTCCATAGGCAGATAATTGCGACAATTATTTCTGTCAAATAATGACAAATTCAAAAGTCCACGTTATAATCTCGTGAAATGTAAACGAAATGTTTTCGTAGTTTTGAAAATAAATGTAATTCCTTCATTTCATCAAAGAAGTATTATTAATGTTTTTTGTGGAAGAAAGCATTCATAAATTTATTGTGTAAATATTTTTGTTTTCGGCAGCTGAGCTGCAAAAGTAAACATAAAATTTATTGTGTAAATATTTTTTGTTTTGCTGCAGCTCAGTTGCAAAAGTAAACATGTGAACGTAGTTTTGGTTAATTTCTAAAACAACTGCACATATATATTTTTATATATCTTAGACATCGACGAGTGCTTGGGCCAACCATGTCATGCAAACGCTACATGTAACAATACCGTTGGATCTTTCATTTGCACATGTGATGTAGGCTATACTGGTGACGGATTTAACTGCTCAGGTATACACGAATTTATCCAATTGTCAATAAAGATATATTTGAATTCTTCGAATTCAGAGAATTTTTTAATCAGCTCCCTTTTTTAAATCGTGGATGAAAATGTTGAATATAAAAAACTTTTGCGAATAAATGAAATAGGAGAATAGCCAGCACGGTCGAGATATATGATGACATTAGTTTTAAAAGTTTTCTTCTTCGTGGAAGAATGTCATTCCACATATTCGAGTGTAGCGATACAGAAATTTCCAAGTGCAAAACGCCCTTGGGATAAGGAAAATACAAGTATTTCCATAGCTAAAAATTGCGAATGTTATTTCAGTCGAATAATAATTTATTTTATTAGAACCTTACGAGAAATTCAAAAGTCCACGTTATAATCTCGTGAAATGTAAACGAAATTGTTTCGTAGTTTTTAAATAAATTTAATTCCTTCATTTTATCAAAGAAGCATTATTAATGTTTTTGTGGCAGAAAACATTCATAAATTTATTGTGTAAATATTTTTGTTTGCTGCAGCTGAGCTTCAAAAGTAAAGATAACATTTATTGTGTAAATATTTTTGTTTGCTGCAGCTCAGTTGCAAAAGAAAACATGTGAAAGAGGTTTTGGTTAATTTCTAAAACAACTGCACATATATTTATATATATATATATATATATATATATATATATATATATATATATATATATATATATATATATATATATATATATATATATATATATATATATATATATATATATAAAGTATAGTGAACAAGAGAGACACAATATGGTAGCGACTTAAAGTTTCATGTTTATTCAACAATCATGAAAAAACATGAAACTTTAAGTCGCTACCATATTGTGTCTCTCTTGTTCACTATACTTATTTAGCTCTACGTAAGTATTGAGCACTCTTTTACGTTCAAGATTTCTACATTTATTCATTTATATATATATTTATATATATATATATATATATATATATATATATATATATATATATATATATATATATATATATATATATATATATATATATATATATATAATATATATATATATATATATATATATATATATATATATATATATAATATATATATATATATATATATATATATATATATATATATATATATATATATATATATATATATATATATACATGTATATATATATATATATATATATATATATATATATATATATATATATATATATATATATATATATATATATATATATATATATATATATATATAATATATATATATATATATATATATATATATATAATATATATATATATATATATATATATATATATATATATATATATATATATATATATATATATATATATATATATATATATATATATATATATATATATCTTAGACATCGACGAGTGCTTGGGCCAACCATGTCATGCAAACGCTACATGTAACAATACCGTTGGATCTTTCATGTGCACATGTGATGTAGGCTATACCGGTGACGGATTTAACTGCTCAGGTATACACGAATTTATCCAATTGTCAATAAAGATATATTTGAATACTTCGAATTCAGAGAATTTTTGAATCAGCTCCCTTTTTTAAATCGTGCATGAAAATGTTGATATAAAAAACTTTTGCGAATAAATGAAATAGGAGAATAGCCAGCACGGTCGAGATATATGATGACATTAGTTTTAAAAGTTTTCTTCTTTGTGGAAGAATGTCATTCTATATATTCGAATATAGTCGGAAAGTAATTATTAACCCGTTTCAGATAAAAAGATAGATAATGAAACTTCTACCATTACAGCAATTTCCAAGAGTAAAACGCATTAATCGAGATACGGAAGATAGAAGTATTTCCATAGTTAGATAATTGCGACAATTATTTCTGTAGAATAATTATTTTATATTATTAGAACCTTATGAGAAATTCGAAGGAACGCGTTATAATCTCGTGAAATGTAAACGAACTTGTTTCGTAGTTTGAAAATAAATTTAATTGCTTCATTTCATCAAAGAAGCATTATTAATGTTTTTGTGGAAGAAAACATTCATAAATTTATTGTGTAAATATTTTTGTTTTCGGTAGCTGAGCTGCAAAAGTAAACATAAAAATTTATTGTGCAGATATTTTTGTTTGATGCAGCTCAGTTGCAAAAGTAAACATGTGAAAGTAGTTTTTGGTTAAATTCTAAAACAGCTGCACATATATATTTTTATATATCTTAGACATCGACGAGTGCTTGGGCCAAACATGTCAGGCAAACGCTACTTGTAACAATACCGTTGGATCTTTCATGTCCACGTGTGATGTAGGCTATACTGGTGACGGATTTAACTGCTCAAGTATACACAACTTATACCCAATTGTTAATAAAGAAATATTTGAATATTTCGAATTCAGAGAATTTCGGCATAAGCTCTATTTTTTAAATCGTGCAGGGAAACTTTGATAAAAAAATATTTGTGAATAAGTGAAATAGGAGAAGAGTCGACACGGAAGAGATATACATGTATGGTAACATTAGTTCTAAAAGCTTTCTTCTTTGTGGAAGAATGTCATTCTATATATTCGAATATAGTCGGAAAGTAATTATTAACCCGTTTAAGATAAAAAGATAGATAATGAAACTTCTACCATTACAGCAATTTCCTAGAGCAAAACGCATTGATTGAGATAAGGAAGATAGAAGTATTTCCATAGTTAGATAATTGCGACAATTATTTCTGTAGAATAATTATTTTATATTATTAGAATCTTATGAGAAATTCAACGGTACGCGTTATAATCTCTTGAAATGTAAACGAAATTGTTTCGTAGTTTTCAAAATAAATTTAATTCCTTCATCTTATCAAAGAAGCATTATTAATATTTTTGTGGAAGAAAATATTCATAAATTTATTGTCTAAATATTTTTGTTTGCCTGCAGCTCAGTTGGAAAAGTAAACATGTGAAAGTAGTTTTGGTTAATTTCTAAACAACTGCACGTCATATATCTTGTTTTTATACCGTACTGTATGTGTCTTAGTCATCGACGAGTGCTTGGGCCAACCATGTCATGCAAACGCTACATGTAACAATACCGTTGGATCTTTCATGTGCACATGTCATGTAGGATATATATATATATACACGACTTTTATGCAATTTACAATAAAGTAATATTTGAATATTTCGAATTCAGAAAACTTCTGCTTAAGCTCCATTTT
The DNA here is from genome assembly GCA_035772405.1 of Chrysogorgia sp. JL179-B06. Taxonomy (NCBI): domain Eukaryota; kingdom Metazoa; phylum Cnidaria; class Anthozoa; order Scleralcyonacea; family Chrysogorgiidae; genus Chrysogorgia; species Chrysogorgia sp. JL179-B06. The sequence continues at coordinate 1,956,027 of JAYKKM010000123.1, read as the reverse complement.
TTAAATTCTGTAGGAAAACGTTGATATAAAAAAACGTCTTGTGAATAAGTGAAATAGCAGAAGAGTCAGAACCGTCGAGATATATTGGCAAAATTAGTTATAAAAGTACTTTTTGGTTAATTTCTTGCATGACTGTCACGGAATATATTTGTTTTCAGACATCAACGAGTGCTTGGGCCAACCATGTCATGCAAATGCTACATGTAACAATACAGTTGGATCTTTTATGTGCTCATGTGATGTAGGCTATACCGGTGATGGATTTAACTGCTCAGGTATGCAACATTTTTATCCAATGGACAATAAAGAAATATTCGAATATTGGGAACTCGGACTCTTTCTGCATAATCCCCATTAATTAAATTATGAAAACTTTGATATAATATAAACGTTTTTTTATTATAAATGAATTAACACAACGAGGATGTTAGAACGGTCAGGAAATAAAGTCAATATTAGCTCAAAAGCTTTATTCGTCATCGAAGAATGTCAGCTTAATATTCTAATATAGTGGTTAGGAATTGTCAATCCGTTCAGATAAAAAATTACTAATGGCACTTGTCACAGCACAGTAATTGGTATATGCTTAAATGCATGTGCGGAAAGTATTATACAAAATATTCAGAGTGCTTGGGCCCACCGTTGCATCTTTCATGTGCATGCACATGTGATATAGGTAGGCTATATCGGTGACGGATTTAACTGCTCAGTTATACACGACTTTTATGCAATTGACAATAAAGAAATATAATATTTGAATAGTTCGAATTCAGAGTACTTTTGCATAAGCTCCATTTTTAAAATTCTGTAGTAAAATGTTGATATAAAAAACGTTTTATGCGGAATAAGTGAAATAGCAGAAGAGTCCAGCACGGTATCTAGATTGGCAACATTAGGTATAAAAGCTTTTTTCTTTGAGGAAGAATGTCATTCTATATATTCGAATATAGTTGGAAAGTAATTTCTACATCTACATTTTATTAAGTCGGTAAAAATCGTTTAGATTATCACACCAACTACAAATCATAAACAAAGCTAAAACTAATTAAAAATAATATAATGTTATTACTTCAAATAAAAATATCTAAAGTATCGGCTAAAACTATTTCTTTCGGAAGACTGTTCCACTCACTTAATGTCCTTGGGTAAAAAGAATATTTAAAAATATCTTTCGTAGCTCGTGGTACTCTATACTTAAATTTATAGCTATTTCGTGTCCTTGATTCTTGGCTTGGTATCAGTAAATTATCAGCGTTCAAGTCCAGTAAGCCACGACTTAATTTATACAACATAGTAAGTCGATATGTTTTCCATCTGGATAACAAGGTGTTCCAATCCAACTCCTTTATCATTGTTGATACACTTTCTGTTCGTTCATAATTCCCTAACAGAAACGCGCTACCGATCTCTGGACTCTTTCAACATTACCAATATCTTTTTTTATAATAGGGATCCCATACTGTAGATGCGTATTCAAGCTTTGGTCTCACCAGACTTTTATAGGCAACTTTCCTTAAATTCTTTTGGACAATTCCATATGTTCCGTTTAATAACATTAAGTACACAGTTGGCCCTGCGTGTGATGTTTAATAAATGGGATGACCATTTCATTTTAATTATCAAACAGTACTCCTAGGTATGGATGATTGTCGACTTCTTCTAGTAATTATTCCATTTAAGATAAAAACATAGATAATACAACTTGTAGCAATACAGTAATTGCCAAGTAAACGCATTTCGGATAAGGAAAATATAAGTATTTCCATTGTTAGATAATTGGGACAATTATTTCTGTCGAATAATAACCTCATGAGAAATTAAAAATTCCGCGTTATAATCTCGTGAAATGTAAACTAAATTGTTTCGTAGTTTTGAAAATAAATTTAATTCCTTATCTCTTCAAAGAAGCAGTATTAATATTTTTATGGCAGAAAACATTCATATTTATTGTGTAAATATTTTTGTTTTGCTGCACCTTGTTTGCAAAAGTACAGTAAACATGTTAAAGTACTTTGTGGTTAATTTCTCAAATAACTGTCACGTCATATATCTTGTTTTTATATATCTTAGACATCGACGAGTGCTTGGGTCAACCATGTCATGCAAACGCTACGTGTAACAATACAGTTGGATCTTTCATTTGCACATGTGATGAAGGCTATACCGGTGATGGTTTTAACTGCTCAGGTGTGCAAAACGTTTATCCAGTGGATAATAAAGAAATATTTGAATATGGATAGGGAACTCAAATTCTTTCTGCATAAACCCCATTAATTAAATTATGAAATCTTTGATAAGATAAACGTTTTGTGACTAAAAAATTTAACACAGCGAGAATGTTAGAACGGTCGGTAAATAAAGGCAATATTAGGTCAAAAGGTTTTTTCGTCATCGAAGAATAACAGTTTAAATATTCTAATATACACACTGTAGTGGTTAATTAATTGTCAATCCGTTCAGATAGAAAATTCCTAATGGCACTTGTCACAGCACAGTAATTGGTTACAAAATTTTCATAGTTACCTATTCCCGATAATTACTTCTGTCAAATAATTTTATTTTATTTTATAACCTAATAAGAAATTTAAAAGTTAGAGAAATTATCCCATGAAATTCAAACTATATTCATGTGTATTTTTTTAATATTTTATACTTTCATTCTATGAAAGAAAAAGTATGAAGATGCTGTTACCGAGAAATATACACATTATGTCCACCAAAGTTTTGGTATACAGAAACGCTGTTGTCAAATAATAATTGTTATACTACAATTTTAATAATTTCTTGCATGACTGTCACGGCATATTTGTTTTCAGACATCGACGAGTGCTTGGGCCAACCATGTCATGCAAACGCTACATGTAACAATACCGTTGGATCTTTCATGTGCACATGTGACGTAGGCTATACCGGTGACGGATTTAACTGCTCAGGTATACAATACGAGTTTTATGCAATTGACAATAAAGAAATATTCGAATATTTATAATTCAGAATACTTCTGCATAAGCTCCATTTATTTAATACTGTAGGAAAGCGTTGATATAAAAAAGGGTTTCGTGAATAAGTGAAATAGCAGAAGAGTCAGCACGGCCGATATATATTGGCAACATTAGTTATAAAAGCTTTTTTCTGTGTGGAAGTATGTCATTCTATATATTCGACTATAGTTGGAAAGTAATTATTAATCAATTTAAGCTAAAAACATAGATAATACAACTTGTAGCAATACAGTAATTGCCACGTGCAAAACGCATTTGGGATCAGGAAAATACATGTATTTCCATAGTTAGATAATTGCGACAATTATTTCTGTCGAATAATAATTTTATTTTATTAGAACCTTATGAGAAATACAAAGTTCCCGTAATATAATCTCGTGCAATGTAAACTAAATTGTTTCGTAGTTTTGAAAACAAATTTAATAACTTTACCTCATCGAAGAAGCAGGATTAATGTTTTTATAGCAGAAAACATTTATAAATTTATGGTGTAAATATTTTTGTTTGCTGCAGCTCGGTTGCAAAAGTAACCATGTTAAAGTACTTTTTGGTTAATTTCTCAAATAACTGTCATGTCATATATCTTATTTTTATACATCTTAGACATCGACGAGTGCTTGGGCCAACCATGTCATCCAAACGCTACATGTAACAATACAGTTGGATCTTTCATGTGTACATGTGATGTAGGCTATAACTATGACGGATTTAACTGCTCAGGTATACACGACTTTTATCGAATTGTCAATAAAGAATATTTGAATATTGGGAACTCGATTTCTTTCTACATCAACCCCATTAATTAAATTATGAAACGTTCATATAATTTTGTGATTAAAAATAAAATAAAACAGCGAGAAAGTTAGAACGGTCGGGAAATAAAGGCAATATTAGTCAAAAGCTTTATTCGTCATCGAAGAATGTCAGTTTAAATATTCTAATATAGTGGTTAAGTAATTGTCAATCCATTAAGATAAAAAATTCCTAATGGCACTTGTCGCAGCACAGTAATTGGTTTATGCTTAAATGCATGTGCGAAAAGTATTACCCAAAATTTTAATAGTTACCTATTCCCAACAATTACTTCGGTCAAATAATAATTTTATTTTATTAGAACATTATGAGAAATTCAAAAGTCCGCGTTATAATCTCGTGAAATGTAAACTAAATTGTTTCGTAGTTTTAAAAATAAATTTAATTCCTTCATCTCATCAAAGAAGTAGTATCGATATTTTTATGGCAGAACACATTCATAAATATATTGTGTAAATATTTTTGTTTGATGCTGCTCAGTTGCATAAGTAAATCTGTTAAAGTACTTTTTTGATATCTCAAAAAACTTTCACGTCATATATCTTGTTTTTATATATCTTAGACATCGACGAGTGCTTGGGCCAACCATGTCATGCAAACGCTACATGTAACAATACCGTTGGATCTTTCATGTGCACATGTGATGTAGGCTATACCGGTGACGGACTTAACTGCTCAGGTACAGTATACACGATTTTATTCAATTGTCAACAAAGAAATATTTGAAAATTTCTAATTCAGAGAATTTCGGCATAAGCTCCATTTTCAAATCGTGCAGGAAAACGTTGATATAAAAAAACATTTTGTGAATAAGTGAAAGAGCAGAACAGTCAGCATGGGCCAGATTTACTGGAAACATTAGTTCTAAAAGCTTTCTTCTTTATGGAAGAATGTCATCCTATGTATTCGAATATAGTGGGAGAGTAATTATTTATCCATTTAAGATAAAAATATAGATAAATGCAACTTGTGGCGATACAGTTATTTCCAAGTGCATTTGGGATAAGGAAAATACAAGTATTTGCATAGTTAGATAATTGCGACAGTTATTTCTGTCGAATATTTTTATTTTATTAGAACCTGATGAGAAATTCAAAAGTCCACGTTATAATTTCGTGAAATGTAAACTAAATTGTTTCGTAGTTTTAAAAAAAAAATAATTCCTTCATTTAACCAAAGATGCAGTTTCGATATTTTATGGCAGAAAAGTTTGATAAATTATTTGTCTAAATATTTTTGTTTCCTGCAACTTAGTTACGTAAGTGAATCTGTTACAATACTTTTTGGATAATATCTCAAAATACTCACGTCATATCTTGTTTTTTATATATCTTAGACATCGACGAGTGCTTGGGCCAACCATGTCATGCAAACGCTACATGTAACAATACCGTTGGATCTTTCATGTGCACATGTGATGTAGGCTATATGGGTGACGGATTTAACTGCTCAGGTATACACGACTTTTATTCAATTGTCAATAAAGAAATATTTGAATATTTCGAATTCAGAGAATTTCGGCATAAACTCCTTTTTTAAATTGTGCAGGAAAACGTTGATATAAAAAATTCTTGTGAATAAGTGAAAGAAGTGGGATTTAAGGTATCACACCCAGGTTTCGCTTTAATTGGACATCACACTCCATTGCTGATTTCTTCCATGGATGTTTCTTCAGGATCCTTACTGCTTTCTTCAAACTATTTATTAAAGAGACTGAGAGTTTAATTATCTCTACAGTTCATTTGGTGTTATCTGTTAACTTAAAAATATATACAGTACCTATTTCAGAGCTAATGTTTGATGCTATTTAATATCTATTTTGATGTTTGCTTCCAAAAATAGTTAAAAATAGCTATTTAAAAGATATTTGAACCAACTCAGCATTACAATTCTCCATAAAATAGGAATTAAATAGCTATTTCAGAGTTATTTTTCATGGTATTTAATATCTATTACGGTATTGGCTTCCAAAAATAGTTAAAAATAGATTTTAAAAGCTATTTTGAACCGACTCAGCATCACAATTCTCCATAAAATAGGAATTAAATAGCTATTTCAGAGCTATTTTTTTGCAAAATATGTTTTGCCTATGTTTTAAATATATTTTAAATAGCCATAGACTATTTCACAAAAGAAGCTAAATAGAAATAAAATAGCCATTTTGGGTGTAAAATAGGCGGAAATAGGGTTAAATAGGGTAAAAATAGACTTAAAATATGTTTTAAATATGTCTGATTCTAAAAGGGCAGTCAGCATGGGCGAGATATACTGGAAACATTAGTTCTTAAAGATTTCTTCTTTGTGGAAGAATGTCATCCTATGTATTCGAATACAGTCGGAAAATGATTATTAACCCATTTAAGATAAAAAGATAGATAATGCAGTTTGTACCATCACAGTAATTGGCAAGTGCAAAACGCATTTGGGAATAGAAAATACACGTACTGTATTTTTATAGTTAGATAATTGCGACAGATATTTCTGTAGAATCATTTTATTTTATTTTGATCTTGTTTTTATATATCTTAGACATCGTCGAGTGCCTTGGCCAACCATGTCATGCAAACGCTACATGTAACAATACCGTTGGATCTTTCATGTGCACATGTGATGTAGGCTATACCGGTGACGGATTTAACTGCTCAGGTATACACGACTTTTATTAAATTATCAATAAAGAAATGTTTGAAGATTTCGAATTCAGAGAATTTCGGAATAAGCTCCATTTTTTAAATCGTACAAGAAAACGTTGGTATAAAAAACTTTTGTGGATAAGTGAAATAGCAGAAGAGTCAGCATGGTCCATATATACTGGCAACATCAGTTCTAAAAGCTTTCTACTTTGTGGAAGAATGTTATTCAATGTATTCAAATATAGTCGGAAAATATAATTATAAATCCATTTAAGATAAAAAGATAGATAATGCAACTTGTAGCAATACAGTAATTTCCAAGTGCAAAATGCCTTTGGCGTGCGGAAAATACAAGTATTTCCATAGTTAGATAATTGCGCCATTTTGTTATTAGGACCTTGTGAGAAATTTAAAAGTCCGCCTTAAAATCTCTTGAAATGTAAACTAAATAGTTTCGTGGTTTTAAAAATAAATTTAATTCCTTGATCTCATCAAAAAAGTAGTATCGATATTTTTATTGCAGAAAACATTCATAAATACATTGTGTAAATATTTATGTATCCTGCAGGTCAGTTGCATAAGTAAATCTGTTAAAGTACTTTTTGGATAATATCTCAAAAAAACTGTCACGTCATATATCTTGTTTTTATATATCTTAGACATCGACGAGTGCTTGAGCCAACCATGTCATACAAACGCTACATGTAACAATACCGTTGGATCTTTCATGTGCACATGTCATGTAGGCTATACCGGTGACGGATTTAACTGCTCAGGTATACACGACTTTTATCCAATTGTCAATAAAGAAATATTTGAATATTTCGAATTCAGATAATTTCTGCATAAACTCCTTTTTCAAATCGTGCAGCTAGGTTAACGTTGATATAAAAACGTATTGTGAATAAGTGAAATAGCATAAGAGTCAGCACGGCCGAGATCTGTTGGAAATATTGGTTCTAAAAGCTTTCTTCTTTGTGGAAGAATGTCATTCTATATATTAAATATAGTCGTATAAAGTAATTATTAATCCATTTAAGATAAAAAGATAGATAATGCAACTTGTAGCATTACAGTAACTGGAAGTGCAAAATGCATTTGGGATAAGAAAAATACAAGTATTTCCATAGTTAGATAATGGTGACAGTTATTTCTGTCGAATAATAATTTTATTTTATTAGAACCTGATGACAAATTCAAAAGTCCACGTTATGTTATGAAATGTAAACGAAATTGTTTCGTAGTTTGAAAATAAATTTAATTCCTTCATCTCATCAAAGAATCATTATTAATATTTTTGTGGAAGAAAACATTCATAAATTTATTGTGTAAATATTTTGCTGTAGCTCGGTTGCAAAAGTAAACATGTTCCAGTACTATTTGGTTAATTTCTCAAATAACTGACACGTCATATATCTTGTTTTATATATCTTAGACATCGACGAGTGCTTGGGGCAACCATGTCATGCAAACGCTACATGTAACAATACTGTTGGATCTTTCATGTGCACGTGTGATGTAGGCTATACCGGTGACGGATTTAACTGCTCAGGTATGCTAATTAAACGTTTATCCATTGGATATTAGAGAAATGTTTGAATATTTGGAACTCGAATACTTTCTGCATAAAAGCCATTAATTAAATTATGAAAATTTTGATATAAGATGAACGTTTTGTGATTAAAAATAAATTAACACAAAGAGAATGCTGGAACGGTCGGGAAATAAAGGCAATATTAGGTCAAAAGCGTTATTCGCCATCGAAGAATGTCAGTTTAAATATTCTAATTTTGTGGTTAAGTAATTGTCAATCCGTTGAGATAAAAAATTCCGAATGGCACTTGTCGCAGCACAGTAATTGGTACATGTATATGCTTAAGGGTGTTCAGACGTATTTCGATTTGCAGACCATATATCCGTTGCTAAGGAAGCTTAGAATTGTCAAAAATTATAGAGTTTTTGTGTTTGTTCATGACGTCATGGTGACGTCATCAAATACGTCACCAGACCAAAGACGTTTGCCAACATATTCCACACATAAAATATCTTGGTTATACCTTGAATTTATTGTACACTCGTGAAGTATATTGGGCACTAAATGACCTGTCCTGAGCAACCGGTTGTTTAGCAACGGAATACGTCCGAACACCCTTAAATGCATGTGCGAAAAGTATTATACAAAATTTTAATAGTTACTGTACCTAATCGCGACAATTGCTTCCGTCAAATAATAATTTTCTTTTATTATAACCTAATAAGAGATTTTAAAAGTTAGAGAAACAATCCCGTGAAGTTTAAACAAAATTAATGCGTATTTTTGTAAAATATTTTATACCTTCATTCTACGAAAGAAAAAGTACGAAGATGTTGTTATCGAGAAATATACACATTATGTTATTTTTGGTATGCAGGAACGCAGTTGTCAAAGAATAATTGTTATACTACTTTTGAATAATTTCTTCCATGACTGTCACGGCATATATTTGTTTTCAGACATCAACGAGTGCTTGGGCCAACCATGTCATGCAAACTCTACATGTAATAATACAGTTGGATCTTACATGTGTACATGTGATGTAGGCCATACCGGTGACGGATTTAACTGCTCAGGTATACACTTTTATCCAGTTGACAACTAAATATTTGAATAATTCGATTTGAGAGTATTTCTGCAGAAGCTCCATTTTAAATAATCGTGCAGGAAAACGTTGATATAAAATACCTTTTGTGAATAAATGAAATAGCATAAGAGTCAGCACAGTCGAGACATATTGGCAATATTAATTTTAAAAGCTTTCTTTTTTGTCGAAGAATATGATTCTATATATATACGAAAGTAATTATTCTATTTGTATTTGTCATTATACATATTTCAAAGTAATTATTATGGTCGGAAAGTAATAATTAATCCATTTTAGATAAAAAGATAGATAGTGCAACTTGTAGCAATACAGTAATTATCAAGTGCAAAACGTATTTGGGGTGAAGAAAATGCAAGAATTTCCATAGTTATAATAATCCCGACAATTATAGTCGAATAATAATTTTATTTTGTTAGAATCTTATGAGAAATTTAAAAGTCCACGTTATAATCTCATGAAATGTAAACGAAATTGTTTGGTAGTTTGAAAATAAATTTAATTCCTTCATCTCATCAAAGAATCATTATTAATGTTTTTGTGGCAGAAAACATTCATAAATTTATTGTGTAAATATTTTGCTGCAGCTCGGTTGCAAAAGTAAACATGTTCCAGTACTTTTTGGTTAATTTCTCAAATAACTGACACGTCATATATCTTGTTTTTATATATCTCAGACATCGACGAGTGCTTGGGCCAACCATGTCATGCAAACGCTACATGTAACAATACAGTTGGATCTTTCATGTGCACATGTGGTGTAGGCTATACCGGTGACGGATTTAACTGCTCAGGTATGCAAATTAAACGTTTATCCATTGGATATTAGAGAAATATTTGAATATTTGGAACTCCAATACTTTCTGAATAAAAGCCATTATTTAAATTATGAAAATTTTGATATAAGATGAACGTTTTGTGATTAAAAATGAATTAACACAAAAAGAATGTTAGAACGGTCGGGAAATAAAGGCATTGTTAGGTCAAAAGCTTTATTCGCCATCGAAGAATGTCAGTTTAAATATTCTAATTTTGTGGTTAAGTAATTGTCAATCCGTTGAGATAAAAAATTCCTAATGGCACTTGTCGCAGCACAGTAATTCGTACATGTATATGCATAAATGCATGTGCGAAAAGTATTATACAAAATTTTCATACTTCCGTCACATAATAATTTTCTTTTATTATAACCTAATAAGAGATTTTAAAAGTTAGAGAAACAATCCCGTGAAGTTTAAACAAATTCATGTGTATTTTTGTGAAATATTTTATACCTTCATTCTACGAAAGAAAAAGTACGAAGATGTTGTTATCGAGAAATATACACATTATGTTATCCCAAGTTTTGGTATGCAGGAACGCAGTTGTCAAAGAATAATTGTTATACTACTATTTGAATAATTTCTTCCATGACTGTCACGGCATATATTTGTTTTCAGACATCAACGAGTGCTTGGGCCAACCATGTCATGCAAACGCTACATGTAATAATACAGTTGGATCTTACATATGTACATGTGATGTAGGCCATACCGGTGACGGATTTAACTGCTCAGGTATACACTTTTATCCAGTTGACAACTAAATATTTGAATAATTCGATTTCAGAGTATTTCTGCATAAGCTCCATTTTAAATAAATCGTGCAGGAAAACGTTGATATAAAAAACCTTTTGTGAATAAATGAAATAGCATAAGAGTCAGCACAGTCGAGACATATTTGCAACTTTAATTTTAAAAGATTTCTTTTTTGTCGAAGAATATGATTCTATATATAAGAAAGTAATTATTCTATTCGGATTTGTCATTATACATATTTCAAAGTAATTATTATGGTTGGAAAGTAATTATTAATCCATTTTAGATAAAAAGATAGATAGTGCAACTTGTAGCAATACAGTAATTATCAAGTGCAAAACGCATTTGGGGTCAAGTAAATACAATTATTTCCATAGTTATAATAAACCCGACAATTATAGTCGAATAATAATTTTATTTGGTTAGAATCTTATGAGAAATTTAAAATTACGCGTAATAATTTAATGAAAATATAAACCAAATTATTGCGTAGTTTTGAAAATAAATTTATAATTCCTGCATCTCACGATAGAAACAGTATGAATATTTTTTGCCAGGTACACAGTGTAAAACATTTATATATTTATTGTGGAAATATTTTTGTTTTCCGCAGCTCATTTGTCAAAGAATATTTATTATTAGTACTTTTTGATTAATTTCTCAAATGATTGTTACGTCATATATTTTGTTTTATATATTTTAGATATCAATGAGTGCTTGGGCCAACCATGTCATGTAAACGCTACATGCAACAATACAGTTGGATCTTTCATGTGCATATGTTTTGTAGGCTATACCGGTGATGGCTTTAACTGCTCAGGTATGCACAACGTTTATCCAATGGACAATAAAGAGATTGAATATTGTGAATTCGGCATCTTTCTCGATAAGCTCCACTAATTAAATCGTCTAGGAAAACTTTGATATAAGGAAAACACTTTGTGCTTCAAAATAAATTAACAAATCGATAATGTAAACGGTCGGAAAATAATGGCAATAAATAAGCGTGAAAGCTTTCTTCCTCGTTGAAGAAGGACAGTTTAAATATTCTAATATAGTCGGAAATTAATATTAATAAAAACGCATGTGGGAAAAGTAAAATACCAAATATTCGCGGAAATTATTTCCGTCGAATAATTATTTTATTTTATTTTAACCTGATGAAAAATTCAAAAGTCCGCGAAATAATCACATGAAATGAAAGCTTATAAATTCAAGAGTATATTTTAAAATATGTTATACCTTCATCCTATAAAAGAAAAAGATGTTGCTCTGCCTGCGGCATCGGAAAATAATTGATCTGCTCGCCACTTATATTTTTCCAAAAGTTTTGGTTTACATCAACTCAGTTGTCAAAGAATATTTGTTGTACTACCTTTTGAATAATTTCTCGCATGACTATCACGTCATATGTTTTAACAAATAATTTCCCAACAAAACCAGGTGATAAATCAGATATAGTTTCACGCTACTCTGGCTTTAAAACGTTTTTTGAACGAAACTTTAAAAGTTACTGACCATGCCGACACACGGTTTCGACACAGCAATCCCTTATCTAGTGTCTCGTTGTAAAGTTAGGATCCATATTTATACCCTCATAGAACTGATAACGACGTTATCTATCATCAAGATGCAAATAAGCTTCTGATAAACCACCGTCATCCCGATTCAATGTGGCGTGGGCGCTATTAGCGACCTTTAGATTGAGTACGAGTACGAGTACGAAGACAAACTTTTCTGCGCAGTGGAGAAACAACAATGGAAAAGAACCATTCGCAATGTTAAACTCGTCTTCGTACTCGTCTTCGTCCTCATCTTCGTCCTCAAATCCAAAGGTCTCTATTGATATGTCAAGCCTCCAGACGTCTCTGATGGTACCGCGGATTAGTGGTAATAATTTTGGAATTTTCCCACGCAATCTCATCGTAGGTTACGCACGCGTGCTCCGACAAAGCAGAATTTTCCTTTTTTGAAAACGAAACAGCCTTTTGGTGTTCTTTAAACGCGTACGAAACTGACGTTTAGTCTGATCGATGTACTCCTGATCACAGTCATTGCTCGGAATGGAATAAATAGCGTCTTTCCTGTGTTCCTTCGCAATACCATCCTTATAGGTTTCGCAAAAATTTGACCCAACGTCCAGAAAGGTTTTTGAGCAACTTTTACGTTGAAACTACCTAGCTAAGATTATTTTAATTGGTTCCCGTAAATATGGTTCCCGTATCCCATGTAATAACTATCCTAATGATTTTTTAAAAAACTGTTTAAAACCAGCAGTTACACCACAACGCATACAAACTCTGAGAACGAAAGTTCGGTGACGGGTTTTGCGGTTCTTTCGTATATTCAAAGAATACGGAACCAATTACTTATTTGCATCTTGTTAATAGATAACGTCATCATCGGTTCTATGAGGGTATAAATAGGGATCCTAACTTTACAACGATCACCCATGATGAAGACACAAGATTGGAGTGTCGAAACGTTCGGTCATGGACAGTAACTTTTAAAGTTACGTTTAAAAATCGTTTTAAAGCCAGAGTAGCGTCAAACTGTCTGTCATATGTTTTGTTTTCATATATGTTAGATATCGACGAGTGCTTGCGAAAAAAAGTTCTGTGAATAAATTAAACAGCAGAAGTATGAGCACGGTTGTTATACTTGGTTGACAAACATACACGAGTAAGTAGAGCATACATGCTTGGGAGTCTGGGTACGAATACATAGACATAGGTACCCCATAACATCTCCCTCACTTTGAATGTTAAATGGAACCACTGAAAACAGAAAAATAACCGAACGAATGATCAGATGTTAAATTCTGACCGTCATGCAAGTCTAATGGTAACGAAGTGTTTTTATATAGCGATACAGTATCTTGAAAGGAGTTCCAAGTCTTTGACTAACTTGTCATAGTGAAGTCCTTGAATTTGGTCGGAGTCCTAATGACTCGTCCAGATCTGCTGACATTCTGTTGACTAGAATGTGTAGTTTCTGGAATGCCATCTTCTTTGTTGTTGTTGCATTCCATACAAGGCTCGGTAGCTTTTAGTGACTGTTGGGCTTCCGGATGAATTCTCATTGCGTTTGTAGACTTCTTTACGTCTCCTGTGGTGGACTTTTTTGTCTTCAGCGATGGCACCAACGAGTCTCTTAGGTGTATTCTGTTTCTCTGATATTTTCGCCCATTTACTTCTACCACGTAGCTTCTCAGTGTTGGTTTATCTGAAACTACGTTGCCTTCTCTCCAATCACTATGTGGCTGCTGTGGGTGTGTCTTCACTCTCACGGGCTGTCCTATCTGTAACTTCGGAAGGGCTTTCGCGTTGCGGTCGTGATAATGCTTTGCTATCTGGCGTTTGGATATGAGCTTTTCCGTTACACAGGCTTGTACGTCAGGCTTCAGCATGTTGTCGTTGCACGGTAGAAAGGATCTGGTTCGACGTGACATGAGCCTTTGTGCTGGCGAAGATGTTGTTCCAGGTGTTGGTGCGTTTCGCCATTCTAAAATGGCTTTCCACATGTCTTTCTTTTCTCTTTGTACTTTCCGCATGATGTTCTTGATGATCTTTACTGCGGATTCTGCTTTCCCGTTGGATTTGTGGTGGTGCGGACTGGACATGACGTGGTTGATGTCCCACGCTCTGGTGAAGTCGCTGAATTCTTTGGAGATGTAATTGCTGCCGTTGTCGGTTATGAGGACTGCGGGCGTACCATGCGTTGCGAAAACGGGTTTCATTCCTTTGATTAAGGATTGCGTGGTTAAGTCAGGAAGGTTGACAACTTCGATATACACCTGTAGTCAGAGTATAAGTCTACCAGAACAGCATAGTGTTTCCTCTCCAGCTCGAAACAATCACTCGCCACTGCCTGCCATGGTAACTTTGGAATCGGATGTGAAATCATCGGTTCTTTTTGGAGAGCCGGTTGAATTTCCTGGCATGTGGTGCATCTTTGAACAGCTTCCGTTAGATCTGTGGACATCCTGGGCCAATACATCACGTCTCTGGCAGTGTTGGCGGTGTACTGGATTCCCAGATGTGACGCGTGGGCTCTGGTAGTCATCTCGTTTCTCATTGACGTAGGGATAATGATCCGTGTTCCACGGTAGGCGAGTCCGTTCTGTGTAGCTAACTCATCCCTGTAGGGCCAATACTCGCGAATGCATAATGGCACGTCTGTTTTGGTGTGTGGGCATCCATGTTGAATGACTGTCATTAGTGTTTGGAGGGACGCGTCCTTGGCTGTCTCTTGACTGATCGTGACGAGTCTTTGGTCTGTGACGAACAAGTCTTCCTCCGTGTTTGTCTCTTCAAGCTCTTGTCGGTATTCTTGCTCGTCGTTTATCTGGAATATCTGGTAGTTAGCAGTGTCGGATCCAACTTGTCTAATTGGTAGTGCAGCTCGCGATAAGGTGTCACTGATGAACATTTGGGGACCAGGTTTGTATTCCAGGTGGAGTGAGTACTTCTGGAGGCGTAATCTCATTCGTTGTAGGCGTTTGGGGCTTGTCAGGATTGGTTTCTGGAAGATCGTGACCAAGGGCTTGTGGTCAGTTAATACGCGTACATTCTCCTTTCCCAGGATGTAATGTTCAAAATGTTCAGAGGCAAATACAATAGCTAAGCACTCTTTTTCAATTTGTGCGTAATTGCGCTCTGTTTGCGTAAGTGCTCTTGACGCGTACGCGATCGGGTGTCCCTCTTGAGTGATGACGGCTCCTGTCCCTACGTCCGAGCTATCACATTCGATCGTGACCTCCTTTTTGACATCATAGAATCGAAGAACTGGCGCTTGAGTTATCAGCTTCTTAATGGTCGAAAATGCTTCGTCGTGCTGTGGCAGCCAGTCGAATTCGGACTCCTTGTCAGTAAGGCGTCGAAGAGGTTCTGCGATGGTGCTTAGCTGTGGAACGAACTTGGATAGGTAGTTGACTACGCCAAGTAGTCTCTGTACTCCCTGTACATCAATGGGCTGTGACATTTCAGAAATCGCCTGTACCTTCTCTGGGTCTGTGGAGATTCCATTTTCGCTGATAACATGACCAAGGTAAGCTACTTCATCAAGCTTATACTTGAGTTTCTTCTCGTTGAGCTTCAGCCCTTTAGTTCTGCATCGTTCTATAACAGGGCCTTGAGGGCGATGTCGTGGCTTTCCACAGCTTCTTCTTTGGTGTTTCCGGTACCGTAGACTATGATGTCGTCATGAATCGCTGCTATATTGGATAAGCCTTCTATGCATTCGTCTAGTCTTCGCTGGAACTCTTCTGGAGCGGAACTGATCCCGAAGGGCATTCTTAACCATCTATAGCGACCATAGGGCGTCCAGAAGGTCGTTAGATAGCTTGAAGGTTCATCCAACTCGACTTGCAGGAACCCATCCTTTGCATCTACGACGGAGAACACCTTTGCTTTGGTTAGTTTTGGCGCCACGTCGTCGATGGTGCGTATTGGGTAGCGGTTTCTGATGACTGCTTTGTTCAGATGCAGTGGATCGAGGCAAATTCTTAGTTTATTTGGCTTTCTGACTACCACCATGCTACTTATCCATGGGGTTGGCTCGGTTACTTTGGCGATGACTCCCATTGCCTCTAGCTCGTCGATCTTCTTCTTCAACTCCTGCTTGACAGGTATAGGCACACGTCGTGGATTGTTCTGTACCGGTTTGACTTTCGGATTGGTTTCAATGTGGTACTGTCCTGGGAGTTTCCCTAGACCTGTGAATACATCTTTATACTCGTGTAGAATATTTTCCTTTGTAACTGGCAACGGGCTGGTTATGGTTTGTACTTGTAGCAAGCATTCTTTGTTGAACCGTATGAGCCCAAGAGTTTCACATGCTTTGCCTGAAAGCAATGATGTGGGAGCATCCTTGACGACTTGAAAGTGGACTTTTTGTTGTTGATCCCATTAGCTGTGCAGCGTAGTTTGGTTTGCCCCAAGGGTTTTATGGAGGAGTGGTCGTACAGCGTGAGCTTGGTTTGTGATGGCTGTGGTGGCTCATCGGTCAGCTTTGCATAGTCACCTGAACTTATTGTGCTACATGTTGCTCCAGTGTCTAGCTGGAATTTGATCAGATGTGGCTTTGCATCAGTTTCTGTTCTAACCAGTACCTCGGCAAAGTATTGCTTTTTTTCTCTTGTTGTCTGCATGTAAATGCTTTCATCGCTGCTGATATCTTCTGACCTGTCGCTTCCTTCCCCACATTGGTGTACGTTGTGCTTGGGTTTCCTGTGCTCTGCTTTGGGGTTTCTTTCCTTTTGGTAGTAACGTGGGCTGTGTTGTTTTCCTGTGGCACTCTTCTCTTTTGTAAATCCAGACAGACACACCTTGGCTAGATGATTCCTCTTATGACATTTCTTGCAGATTAATCCAAACGCTGGACAGTTTCCTTTCTCATGCTTGTCACCACAGTATCGGCATACTTTGGTATTTCGTAAATCTGCAGGTGGTCTTCCACTGCCCCTTGTTTTGGCAAAGTTGATGGCATCTGGCTGTTCCATTTGTTTAAGTTGCTTAGTGGCCATTTCGCTGGTACGACAGATGTTAATGGCTTTGTCTAGTGTTAGTTCTTTCTCTCGAAGAAGTCTTTCTCTAGTGTTATTGCTTGTTATGCCAACTACAATTCTGTCACGAAGCATCTCACTCTCAAGCGTACCATATTTGCATGTTGCGATTAGTTCTCTCAACCGGGTCAGGTGGTGATCAAAACTATCTTTAGGGTCTTGTATGCATGAATTGAACACATACCTTTCATATATAGTGTTACGTTTGGCTTCAAATTGTTCCGTGAGCTTCTCTAATATTGTCTTGGGGCTTTTCCTTTCTTCGTCAGTGAGTGGTAGGTTCTTGTATACCTTGAAGCATTCCTTTCCCATCACTGAGAGCAAAGTGGCTACTACCACAGCGTTAGGCTTTTTGCTTAGTTCTGTGGCGGTCAAATAATTTTGCCAACTGTCGTTGAAAAACTCCCAGTTCGATGCCAAATCTCCTTGCATGTCCATCTTGTCAGGCGGTGGTATCGAAGATCTTGCCATTATGTCTGAATTTGGTTTTGTGTTGCTCTACCGTGACTGTGTTTACGTCAAAACAATGTGATTCAATGTGGCCAATATGGCGGCTGAACGAGCGAAGGAAAAGAGTTCGTATCACAGCCTAAACGTGTGATGAGGACTCAACAAAAATCCAGAAGCTAGTATACGTGTTCGTTTACCTTTGGTGTGTTTCTTTCTAGCGGTTGGGACGTGCGTTCGTATTAAAAATAACTTCTGACACCATGTTATACTTGGTTGACAAACATACACGAGTAAGTAGAGCATACATGCTTGGGAGTCTGGGTACGAATACATAGACATAGGTACCCCATAACAACGGTCGAGAAATATTGGCAACATTAGTTTTAAAAGCTTTCTTCTTTGTGAAAAATGTCATTCTATATATTCGAATATAGTCGGAAAGTAAGTATTAATCCATTTAAGATAAAAAAGATAAATAATGCAACTTGTAGCAATACAGTTATAAGTTATTGTAAAATGGAAAACGCATTTGTGGTAAGGAAAATGCAAGAATTTCCATAGTTAGATAATCGCGACAATTATTTCTGTCGAACCTTTCTGTCGAATAAATTCAAAAGTCCGCGTTATAATCTCGTGAAATGTAAACTAAATTGTTTCGTAGTTTTGAAAATAAATTTAATTCCTACATCTGATGAAAGAAACAGTATGATTTTTTTGGCCTGAAACATTCATATATTTATTGTGCAAATATTTTGGATTGTTGCAGCTCAGTTGAAAAAGTATACTTGCTATATTTTTTATTCAATTTCTCAAATGATTCTCACGTCATACATTTTGTTTTATATATTTTAGATATCAATGAGTGCTTTGGCCAACCATGTCATGTAAACGCTACATGTAACAATACAGTTGGATCTTTCATATGCACATGTGATGTAGGCTATACCGGTGACGGATTTAACTGCTCAGGTATACACGACCTTTATGCAATTTACAATAAAGAAATATTTGAATATTTCGAATTAAGAGTACTTCTGCTTAACCCTTAGTGTTTATGAAATGAAATTTTCGACCTCGATTTTATTTCATATTCTTATAGTTCGTGCTTCGCTGATTATCGTAGTGCTGTTTATTTTTGTTCTACGACTTTGCAAAGTAGTTTTATCGACCTTCAAAGTTGACGAGTAGACGTCCGGTTCATCGCGCGGCCAAAACAAGCCTTGTGACGTCACTGGTTGTACTCGGTGTGTCAAGGAACATAAACAAGTATAGCAGAATGCCAGAATCACGGCAGTGATAATAAAACGCATCGATAATAAATGCTAAAGAAAGTCAGAAGTGTCTAGAGAAAATCGCAAGTCTTGCTATTAAATCAAGAGGACGAAATTCACTGCTTAATCTTCATCATTAACAACAAAATAGTAAATTAAATATGCACAAAGAAAGTGAAGTGGTGCGTCGAGTGTACGCCATTGAATATATTCAATATGTTCCGTGGATAAATCATCGGATTTTCACGAGTTTTCTTTTGACCTGTTGATACCGACTGGAAGTGTGTATATTTACAGAAACTGTGTATATTTACAGAAACACAAGTGGTTCATTTCTATTCGATACCGCGTGAATGTGGCCGTGTGTAGGTACATCTGCTCGTATAAAGTCAGCTGTGCGCTAATAGTAAACGTGCAGCCATCCGATTAACACGCACAAGGTAGATTTTTTCGTGGATCTAAAGGACTTAGATAATAAAATATCATTTAATAAAGTAAGAACTACTAAATTCAAAACGATTCGTTCGTGTATAGCTTTAAACCGTGGCAATTGTTTGTGCCGACGCACAGTTGATTGAAACATGATGCGAAGCAAATATCAAAACTTAAATTATTGTTAGCCTATAAAATAAATAGATATCACTTCGCATTGTTTTCTGTTTGCCAACAAATCGGGTTTATACATCAAGAATATAACGCGGTCTGCGATGTGTATTACTAGTGTTGTAAGCCGGCATTTGGTAACGCAAATGACTACTGTCCACACATTACTTAGAATGAACGGCTGAACGCGCGGCTGAACAGACTACAGAACTGACATAATTGTCGAATATAATATCAATGTGATACTGTAATATCAAATAGCACAGATGCCACAGCAGAATTCATCAAATATAGTTAGCAAGAAACACAGAAATGAGAAACATGTACCCCGATGAATTGGTCAGTTAATTGTAATAATTGCATATTGCCTGTTGTCATTGTTGATGTCTTGCGTTTACAACAACAGTATGAAATTTAATTTCTGATTGCAGTTCTCTTGAAAGTAGGTGGTTATATTTCTGTTTTGGATATCTAAATAAAATATAATATAATATATTCAGGCATACCAAGGGATTTTGTTTTACTTTCACACTGTATTTGAGAGTCTCATCACGGTTAGGTCTCACGAAAGCTGCACAAGCACAGTTCATCCGACATATGCGTCTGTCCGAGTTGCTCTTATGCCTCTCAATGTTTGAAATACAAGTTGAAGCATATTAAACAAAGCATACAAACTGTATGATTACTGAACGTGCATGAACGACTATTCGCATCCAAAAAACGCAGTTTCAAGCTTATTATGACGATAAGAATCTCCAGACGACTCTAACCAGTGACGTCAAACCTCAACTAATTCGGTTCCAGACCCCGGACGTCTTGTTACTCAAAATGCTCACTTTCAGACGAAAAATAAACTACTTTCTAAAACTCGTAGAAAAAAATGAATCACACCACGTTATTCAGCGCGTCAAAAACTATAAGAATATCAAATAAAACAGGGGTCGAAAATTTCGTTTCATAAACACTTTAACGCCCAACGCGATTTTACAGATTTTACTCTGGCTAACGCCAGATGATTTTACTCAACGATATGAGAACTCCTGGGCGATTCTTTCACAACCGGCTGAAAAACGGCCTAAATTGGGTGCACCTTATGATCGGCTTGTATCTTAATCAATATTCACAACAATGGGACAAGCTATACCTCTTTTGAAAGAGTATTGAAAAAGCTTTCAAAATTTTATTTTAGTTTCACAAAACAATACTACATTTTGAAATGAATTAGCATTATCTAGCAGAAATTATCAATATACGACTTTGAAATTTAGACAAAAACTCATCTGTGTTCCACATGATGTTATGTATAAATAAATTTTTATAAGTAAAAAGTTACATTGTTATATTAGCAATATGCCCAGCAAGTATGGCAGAAAATGAATAAAAATAAAAAAAGTTACGGCTGTTTGAATAACCCTTCCTGGTAACGTCAAAATGTAGCAAAATGATAGAAAACATAAATGTGACTTGTAATGAAATGTTTGCAGGAAAATAATAGTATAATATATCATAGACACATAATTCTATGTATATAAGGTGTCATTAGTTTCATTACAACATACCCCAAACCATTTTCACTTTATACCAATATTCCAGCACTTCTCCCGATATATACAGTACATTGAAGTCAACGGTATATCCATTGCTGCTATTGGCCAAAACCCAAAGTTTTACACCCCACTTAGTCAGCTTATCCCTGATATACTGCCAAATGCCAGACATACTGTAGGTCTAGATTTAACCATTCATTCATCAATAGCAATGTTCTGTTTTGGCTGGTACAAACTAAGGCACCTTTTTTGAAAAAGGTGATGAACGAATTCACTTTCTGCAACTTATCCCCTGGGCCTGGGGTCTCAGTATTAGGGTCTACAACATGCAAAAAGGCCACGAGAGCACTAAACCTATTCCTAGACAAGATTGCCTGTGCCCACAGACCTTGACTAGACCCAAATAAAGAACTCCAGCGGTACCCCGTACCACACCCTGGCCATTCGGTCGTACCACGGGGAGCCCCAGCCCTACTATTACGACCAACATCAAGGACATATGCTTCATCTTCATCATCATCCCCAGAATCGTCATCAGAATCAGCATCAGGGGCATCGTCTCTAGGGGCCATCATCACCAATATCATCATCACCATCATCATCACCACGAGCATCACCATCATCATCACCACGAGCATCACCATCAGCAAACTATTCTTCATAATTTCAAAAATTTCATAATTTCATATTTCTAATCGCTTCATGACTTTTCAAGCTGCCTTTCATGTGTAAATATAAATAATTCATATCGTAAACAATGGCATCAAACAATTAACATGAATAGCGTCTCTCCTCAACATCGAATTCAGCATAATTTTCGTCTCTCAGTCGTGAAATAGTACTTTTAGTATTCCAGATGTTCTGTTACATAATATACAAAACATTTCCCCTGTATACATAACTACACAAGGCTTCAAATGTAAAAATAATATTGCTATTCTTATTCTGCCATTCGATACGCAAACAACAGCGTCATATTTCAAGGACGTTTGATAAGCGTCTCTGCGGCGTCTGCGCTGGCTACAGATTTTGTGCTCTTTCTCGTAACATAACTTGTTTTTACCAGAGAGAAGTTCTCAATTACATCTCCCAACGATTTCTCAATGCGACAAGCAATGTTTCAAACATGATAAATGAAAATATCGACTAAAATTACATCGCTTTCCAAACATGACAACGTGTATTTCAGCCAAGGCCGCATGGCACCTTGCGCACTCACCTCATCTCTTCGGCAAAATCTATCAACTGCCGGTCGATGTTGGACTCTTCTCCACTTGAAATTCCTTCGTTATTACTGTCGAACTCATATCTCAGCCTCATATGACGAGTCAGCCATTGCAAAGAAAAATATTTGCTTGCGTAACATCCGTATTTATACCCAACCCTCACGAAACTAGGTAACCATTGGTTGGTTTTCTATAAACTGACAAATAACAGCCACTGAACAGCTAACCCAATCTCTCAGCTTCACAATGAGCCGTTTTTGATGTTTTTCCAAGCAATGATTAATTATAAGTTCGGATTTAAAGGGCCGGTAATGAAAGAGTTAGGGTTAATGCACTATCTCTTTTAACTCTTTAACGCCCAACGCCATTTTACAGATTTTACTCTGGCTAACGCCAGACGATTTTACTCAACGATATGAGAACTCCTGGGCGTTAAAGGGTTAAGCTCCATTTTTTAAATTCTGTAGGAAAACGTTGGTATATAAAAAACGTTTTGTGAATAAGTGAAATAGCAGAAAAGTCAGTACGGTGGAGATATATTGGCAACATTAGTTATAAAAGTACTTTTTGGTTAATTTCTCAAACAACTGTCACGTCACATATCTTGTTTTTATATATCTTAGACATCGACGAGTGCTTGGGGCAACCATGTCATGCAAACGCTACATGTAACAATACAGTTGCATCGTTCATGTGCACATGTGATGTAGGCTACACCGGTGATGGATTTAACTGCTCAGGTATGCAAAACGTTTATCCAATGTACAATAAACAAATATTTGAATATTGGGAACTCGAATTCTTTCTGCATAAACCCCATTAATTAAATTATGAAAATTTTGATATAAGATAAACGGTTCGTGATTAAAAATAAATTAACACAGCGAGAATTTTAGAACGGTCGGGAAATAAAGGCAATATTAGCTCAAAAGCTTTATTCGTCATCGAAGAATGTCAGCTAAATATTCTAATATAGTGGTTAGGAATTGTCAATCCGTTCAAATAAAAAATTACTAATGGCACTTGTCACAGCACAGTAATTGGTATATGCTTAAATGCATGTGCGAAAAGTATTATACAAAATATTCAGAGTGCTTGGGCCCACCATGTCATGCAAACGCATGCACATGTGATGTACAGTGTAGGTAGGCTATACCGGTGACGGATTTAACTGCTCAGGTATACACGACTTTTATGCAATTGACAATAAATAAATATTTGAATATTTCGAATTCAGAGTACTTTTGCATAAGCTCCATTTTTTTAACTCTGTAGTAAAATGTTGATATAAAAAACGTTTTGTGCGGAATAAGTGAAACAGCAGAAGAGTAAGCACCGTATCTAGTTTGGCAACATAAATGTAAACTAAATTGTTTCGTAGTTTTGAAAATAAATTTAATTTCTTCATCTCAACAAAGAAGCAGTATTAATGTTTTTATGGCAGAAAACATTCATATATTTATTGTGCAAATATTTTTGTTTGCTGCACCTTGTTTGAAAAAAGTATAGTAGACATGTTAAAGTACGTTTTGGTTAATTTCTCAAATAACTGTCACGTCATATATCTTGTTTTTATATATCTTAGACATCGACGAGTGCTTGGTTCAACCATGTCATGCAAACGCTACATGTAACAATACAGTTGGATCTTTCATGTGCACATGTGATGAAGGCTATACCGGTGATGGCTTTAACTGCTCAGGTATGAAAAACGTTTATCCAGTGGATAATAAAGAAATATTTGAATATTGATAGGGAACTCGAATTCTTTCTGCATAAACCCCATTAATTAAATTATGAAAATTTTGATATAAGATAAATGTTTTGACTAAAAAAAAAATTAACACAGCGAGAATGTTAGAACGGTCGGGAAATAAAGGCAATATTAGTTCAAAAGGTTTTTTTCGTCATCGAAGAATATCAGTTTAAATATTCTAATATAGTGGTTAATTAATTGTCAATCCGTTCAGATAAAAATTCCTAATGGCACTTGTCACAGCACAGTAATTGGTAGTGTCCAGCTAATGCTTTTCGCGCTTGTGTTATTGTTTTGATTTGGGAAACTGGCTTCTAACCGTACCTCGGTTTATTACGTTTTCTTCTTGCTTTGTTCTCTTCTTACGACATAATAAGCTGTTAAAAGTCCTTTAAATCAGTTTGTAGTGATGTCTGACTCATAGTTTGTCGAATATTGTGAACCGCACTCTTCGCGCCGTTTCTGTCAGCGTGTTCTTTTCTCAACGGCTTCGATTACAACGGCCTTGTCCAATAAATGATTTGCAGCAGTGAGCGTTCGTTTCTAGCGTAATATATGTTCCTTTACTCATAGAATATATGGAATATAAGGATCGTATACTGTTGGCTTTGCCAGGAAACTGCGGTCTTGAAGGAAACTTTGAAATTCACGCATCAAACGGCAACAAACAAGCGACGGATACCTGTCTCAAAACACAATTCCACGGCACACCGAGTGTAATCAAATACTATAAAAAATATGACAATAATAACTTTCTACATTATCTGTGCTCTTTCGAAAAACACAATTTGAGTAATTTACGGCAAGGATTGCTCAGATATCGAAGGATTGGATTACCTTTTCAATTTCGTAGCCCAAAAAATGGCCGCGAGCAAGCTTGTGAGCGCGCAAAGCATTAGCTGGACACTCATCCTTTAAACGCATGTGCGAAAAATATTATACAAAATTTTCTTAGTTACCTATTCCCGATAATTACTTTTGTCAAATAATTTTATTTTATTATAACCTAATAAGAAATTTAAAAGTTAGAGAAATTATCCCATAAAATTCAAACTATATTCATGTGTATTTTTAAAATATTTTATACTTTGATTCTATGAAAGAAAAAGTATGAAGATGCTGTTATCGAGAAATATATACATTATGTCCACCCAAGTTTTGGTATACAGAAACGCTGTTGTCAAAGAATAATTCTTGTACTACTATTTTAATAATTTCTTGCATGACTGTCACGGCATATATTTGTTTTCAGACATCGACGAGTGCTTGGGCCAACCATGTCATGCAAACGCTACATGTAACAATACCATTGGATCTTTCATGTGCACATGTGACGTAGGCTATACCGGTGACGGATTCAACTGCTCAGGTATATACGAGTTTTATGCAATTCAGAATAAAGAAATATTCGAATATTTCTAATTCAGAATACTTCTTCATAAGCTCCATTTATTTAATACTATAGGAAAGCGTTGATATAAAAAAGGGTTTTGTGAATAAGTGAAATAGCAGAAGAGTCAGCACGGCCGAGATATATTGGCAACATTAGTTATAAAAGCTTTTTTCTGTGTGGAAGTATGTCATTCTATATATTCGACTATAGTTGGAAAGTAATTATTAATCAATTTAAGATAAAAACATAGATAATACAACTTGTAGCAATACAGTAATTTCCAAGCGCAAAACGCATTTGGGATCAGGAAAATACATGTATTTACATAGTTAGATAATGGCGACAATTATTTCTGTCGAATAATAATTTTATTTTATTAGAACCTTATGAGAAATTCAAAAGTTCCCGTAATATAATCTCGTGCAATGTAAACTAAATTGTTTCGTAGTTTTGAAAACAAATTTAATAACTTCACCTCATCGAAGAAGCAGGATTAATTTTTTTATAGCAGAAAAGATTAATACATTTATTGTCTAAATATTTTTGTTTCGTGCAGCTCAGTTGCAAAAGTAAACATGTTAAAGTACTTTTTGGATAATATCTCAAATAACTGTCACGTCATATATCTTGTTTTTATATATCTTAGACATCGACGAGTGCTTGGGCCAACCATGTTATGCAAACGCTACATGTAACAATACAGTTGGATCTTTCATGTGTACATGTGATGTAGGCTATAACTATGACGGATTTAACTGCTCAGGTATACACGACTTTTATTCAATTGTCAATATAGAAATGTTTGAATATTTCGAATTCAGAGAATTTCTGCATAAACTCCTTTTTCAAATCGTGCAGCTAGGTTAACGTCGATATAAAAACGTTTTGTGAATAAGTGAAATAGCATAAGATTCAGCACGGCCGAGATCTATTGGAAACATTAGTTCTATAAGCATTCT
This sequence comes from Chrysogorgia sp. JL179-B06, assembly GCA_035772405.1. Taxonomy (NCBI): domain Eukaryota; kingdom Metazoa; phylum Cnidaria; class Anthozoa; order Scleralcyonacea; family Chrysogorgiidae; genus Chrysogorgia; species Chrysogorgia sp. JL179-B06. Next base: position 1,929,593 of record JAYKKM010000123.1, on the reverse strand, counting down.
TCTTTGTGGAGGAATGTCATTCTATATATTCAAATATAGTCGTATAAAGTAATTATTAATCCATTTAAGATAAATAGATCGATAATGCAACTTGTTACATTACAGTAACTGCAAGTGAAAAATGCATTTGGGATAAGGAAAATACAAGTATTTCCATAGTTAGATAACGGTGACAGTTATTTATATGGAATAATAATTTTATTTTATTAGAACCTTATGACAAATTCAAAAGTCCACGTTATAATCTCATGAAATGTAAACGTAATTGTTTGGTAGTTTGAAAATAAATTTAATTCCTTCATCTCATCAAAGAATCATTATTAATGTTTTTGTGGCAGAAAACATTCATAAATTTATTGTGTAAATATTTTGCTGCAGCTCGGTTGCAAAAGTAAACATGTTCCAGTACTTTTTGGTTAATTTCTCAAATAACTGACACGTGATATATCTTGTTTTTATATATCTCAGACATCGACGAGTGCTTAGGCCAACCATGTCATGCAAACGCTACATGTAACAATACAGTTGGATCTTTCATGTGCACATGTGGTGTAGGCTATACCGGTGACGGATTTAACTGCTCAGGTATGCAAATTAAACGTTTATCCATTGGATATTAGAGAAATATTTGAATATTTGGAACTCGAATACTTTCTGCATAAAAGCCATTAATTAAATTATAAAAATTTTGATATAAGATGAACGTTTTTTTATTAAAAATAAATTAACACAAAAAGAATGTTAGAACGGTCGGGAAATAAAGGCATTATTAGGTCAAAAGCTTTATTCGCCATCGAAGAATGTCAGTTTAAATATTCTAATTTTGTGGTTAAGTAATTGTCAATCCGTTGAGATAAAAAATTCCTAATGGCACTTGTCGCAGCACAGTAATTGGTACATGTATATATGCTTAAATGCATGTGCGAAAAGTATTATACAACATTTTCATACTTCCGTCAAATAATAATTTTCTTTTATTATAACCTAATAAGAGATTTTAAAAGTTAGAGAAACAATCCCGTGAAGTTTAAACAAATTCATGTGTATTTTTGTGAAATATTTTATACCTTCATTCTACGAAAGAAAAAGTACGAAGATGTTGTTATCGAGAAATATACACATTGTGTTATCCCATGTTTTGGTATGCAGGAACGCAGTTGTCAAAGAATAATTGTTATACTAACCATTTGAATAATTTCTTCCATGACTGTCACGGCATATATTTGTTTTCAGACATCAACGAGTGCTTGGGCCAACCATGTCATGCAAACGCTACATGTAACAATACAGTTGGATCTTACATGTGTACATGTGATGTAGGCCATACCGGTGACGGATTTAACTGCTCAGGTATACACTTTTATCCAGTTGACAACTAAATATTTGAATAATTCGATTTCAGAGTATTTCTGCATGCATAAGCTCCATTTTAAATAAATTGTGCAGGAATACGTTGATATAAAAAACCTTTTGTGAATAAATGAAATAGCATAAGAGTCAGCACAGTCGAGACATACCTGTATTTGCAACATTAATTTTAAAAGATTTCTTTTTTGTCGAAGAATACGATTCTATATATAAGAAAGTAATTATTCTATTCGGATTTGTCATTATACATATTTCAAAGTAATTATTATGGTTGGAAAGTAATTATTAATCCATTTTAGATAAAAATATAGATAGTGCAACTTGTAGCAATACAGTAATTATCAAGTGCAAAACGCATTTGGGGTCAAGAAAATACAAGAATTTCCATAGTTATAATAAACCGGACAATTATAGTCGAATAATAATTTTATTTGGTTAGAATCTTATGAGAAATTTAAAATTACGCGTAAAATTTAATGAAAATATAAACCAAATTATTGCGTAGTTTTGAAAATAAATTTATAATTCCTGCATCTCACGATAGAAACAGTATGAATATTTTTTGCCAGGTACACAGTGTAAAAAATTTATATATTTATTGTGGAAATATTTTTGTTTTCCGCAGCTCATTTGTCAAAGAATATTTCTTATTAGTACTTTTTGATTAATTTCTCAAATGATTTGTCACGTTATATATCTTCTTTTTATATATCTTAGACATTAACGAGTGCTTGGTTCAACCATGTCATGCAAAACGCTACATGCAACAATACAGTTGGATCTTTCATGTGCATATGTGATGTAGGCTATACCGGTGATGGCTTTAACTGCTCAGGTATGCACAACGTTTATCCAATGGACAATAAAGAGATTGAATATTGTGAATTCGGCGTCTTTCTCGTTAAGAACCACTAATTAAATCGTCTAGGAAAACTTTGATATAAGGAAAACTTTGACATAAGGAAAACGCTTTGTGATTCAAAATAAATTAACACAGCGATAATGTAAACGGTCGGAAAATAATGGCAATAAATAAGGGTGAAAGCTTTCTTCCTCGTTGAGGAAGGACAGTTTAAATATTCTAATATAGTCGGAAAGTAATATTAATAAAAAACGCATGTGGGAAAAGTAAAATACCAAATATTCGCGCCAATTATTTCCGTCGAATAATTATTTTATTTTTTTTTAACCTGATGAAAAATTCAAAAGTCCGCGAAATAATCACATGAAATGAAAGCTTATAAATTCAAGAGTATATTTTAAAATATTTTATGCCTTCATTCTATGAAAGAAAAATGTTGTTGCTCTGCCTGCGGCATCGGAAAATAATTGATCTGCTCGCCACTTATCTTTTTCCAAATGTTTGGGTTTAAATCAACTCAGTTGTCAAAGAATATTTGTGATACTACTTTTTGAATAATTTCTCGCATGACTATCACGTCATATGTTTTAACAAATAATTTCCCAACAAAACCAGTTGATAAATCAGATATAGTTTCACGCTACTCTGGCTTTAAAACGTTTTTTGAACGTAACTTTAAAAGTTACTGACCATGACCCAACGTTTCGACACTGCAACTAGTGTCTCGTTGTAAAGTTAGGATGCATATTTATACCCTCATAGAACCGATAATGACGTTATCTATCAACAAGATGCAAATAAGCTTCTGATAATAAACCACCGTCATCCCGATTCAATGTGGCGTGGGCGCTATTGATATGTCAATCCTCCAGACGTCTCTGGTGGTACCGCGGATTAGTGGTAATAATTTTGGAATTTTCCCACGCAATCTCATGGTAGGTTACGCACGCGTGCTCCGACAAAGCAGAATTTTCCTTTTTGAAAACGAAACAGCCATTTGGTGTTCTTTTAAACGCGTACAAAACTGACGTTTAGTCTGATCGATGTACTCCTGATCACAGTCATTGCTCGGAATGGAATAAATAGCGTCTTTCATCTGTTCCTTCGCAATACGATCCTTAGGTTTCGCAAAAATGTGACCCAACGTCCAGAAAGATTTTTGAGCAACTTTTACATTGAAACTAGCTAGCTAAGATTATTTTGATTGGTTACCGTAAATATGGTTCCCGTATCCAATGTATTCGACGCTTATACATAGAATAGACATCGACGAGTGCTTGAGAAAAAAAGTTCTGTGAATAAATTAAGCAGCAGAAGTTTGAGCACGGTCGAGAAATATTGGCAACTTTAGTTTTAAAAGCTTTCTTCTTTGTGAAAAATGTCATTCTATATATTCGAATATAGTCGAAAAGAAAGTATTAATCCATTTAAGATAAAAAAAGATAAAATAATGCAACTTGTAGCAATACAGTTACAAGTTATTGTAAAATGGAAAACGCATTTGTGGTAAGGAAAATGCAAGAATTTCCATAGTTAGATAATCGCGACAATTATTTCTGTCGAACCAAAAGTCCGCGTTATAATCTCGTGAAATGTAAACTAAATTGTTTCGTAGTTTTGAAAATAAATTTAACCCCCACATCTGATGAAAGATTTTTTTGGCCTGAAACATTCATATATTTATTGTGCAAATATTTTGGATTGTTGCAGCTCAGTTGGAAAAGTATACTTGTTATATTTTTTATTAATTTCTCAAATGATTCTCACGTCATATATTTTGTTTTATATATCTTAGGCATCGATGAGTGCTTGGGCCAACCATGTCATGCAAACGCTACATGTAACAATACCGTTGGATCTTTCATGTGTACTTGTGATGTAGGCTATACCGGTGACGGATTTAACTGCTCAGGTATACACAACTTTTATCCAATTGTCAATAAAGAAATATTTGATATTGAATGCAAACAATTTCTGCATAAACGCCTTTTTTTAAGTCGCGAAGGAAAACGTTAATATGAAAACGTTTTATGAATAAGTGAAATTATAGCATAAGAGTCAGCACGGCCGAGATCTATTGGAAATATTGGTTCTAATAGCTTTCTTCTTTGTGGAAGAATGTCATTCTATATATTCAAATATAGTCGTATAAAGTAATTATTAATCCATTTAAGATAAAAAGATCGATAACGCAACTTGTTACATTACAGTAATTGTCAAGTGCAAAACGCATTTGGGATAAGGAAAATACAAATATTTCCATAGTTAGATAATTGCGACAGTTATTTCTGTCGAATAATTTTATTTTATTAGAACCTGATGAGAAATTCAAAAGTCCACGTTATAATCTCGCGAAATGTAAACTAAATTGTTTCGTAGTATTTAAAAAAAATGAATTCCTTCATTTAATCAAAGATGCAGTTTCGATATTTTATGGCAGAAAAGATTGATAAATTTATTGTCTAAATATTTTTGTTTCCTGCAGCTTAGTTACGTAAGTGAATCTGTTAAAGTACTTTTTGGATAATATCTCAAAATACTCATGTCATATATTGTTTTTTATATATCTTAGACATCGACGAGTGCTTGGGCCAACCATGTCATGCAAATGCTACATGTAACAATACCGTTGGATCTTTCATGTGCACATGTGATGTAGGCTATATGGGTGACGGATTTAACTGCTCAGGTATACACGACTTTTATCCAATTGTCAATAAAGAAATATTTGATATTGAATGCAAACAATTTCTGCATAAACTCCATTGCTGATTTCTTCCATGGATGTTTCTTCAGGATCCTTACTGCTTTTTTCAAAATATTTATTAAAGAGATTGAGATTTTGATTATCTCTACAGTTCATTTGGTGTTAGCTGTTAACTTAAAAATATATACAGTACCTATTTCAGAGCTAATGTTTGGTGCTATTTAATATCTATTTTGATGTTTGCTTCCAAAAATAGTTAAAAATAGCTATTTAAAAAGCTATTTTGAACCAAGTGAGCATCACAGTTCTCCAAAAATAGGAATTAAATAGCTATTTCAGAGTTATTTTTTATGCTATTTAATATCTATTTCGGTATTGACTTCCAAAAATAGTTAAAAATAGCTATTTAAAAGCTATTTTGAACCAACTCAGCATCACAATTCTCCATAAAATAGGAATTAAATAGCTATTTCAGAGCTATTTTTTTGCAAAATATGTTTTTCCTATGATTTAAATATATTTTAAATAGCCATAGACTATTTCACAAAATTAGCTAAATAGAAATAAAATAGCCATTTTGGGTGTAAAATAGGGGGGGAAATAGGGTTAAATAGGGTAAAAATAGACTTAAAATAGGTTTTAAATATGTCTGATTCTAAACACAGGACGAAAAACGAGCTTTAAGACACATTTAAGTAGGCGTAAATTTGCTTAAATCTGTTTAGCTGATTTAAGCCTGATTTAAATCTGGCTTAAATTTGTTCAGAGGTTTACGCAACATTTAAGCTCGTGTAAATTTGCTTAAATGCGGATTACAAATTTAAGCGCAGTTAAAGTTACCTTAAACCTGGTGTGATGTATTAACAAGTTTTCGTGCTTAAAAAGCTATTTCCAACAGAAATAACTTATATTTAAAGACATCATGTTGTCAAAATTCCCTCTGATGCACCCTTGTTAACATGGTTGCCGGTTTATATTGCTTCAACAATGTTATTCGCGTTCATACATTACGTTATAATTAAACTTAGCATTCGTGAATTTTCTCAGAATTTGCGGCAGACATTCGTGGGGTTTATAACACAACTAAACCATTATTTAGTATAGAATATAAACTAGTTAGTTTATTCACACAACTACAAATTTCTATTAAAAGCAATTATATTTACTTCAGTATTTACTTCAGTAGAGTTGAACAACAGTTGAACAACAGTTCAAACAAAATAATCGAGTATCTAAAAAGGATGTCTTGCCAATATTTTGCAAACTCAGCAATGGCAATATTTATGTAATAATGGCTAAACTATGCATACATGGTAAAGTATCTAATGATACTGCATATTAGGAAGTGTGTTCCTGTCTTTAGTAAATAAACAGTTCGATGTCAATTGCATAGCCAGTGTTGAAACAACAATCGAAATATAGTAAGGTACATCATTGCAACCTTCGCTCTCCATATGAGTCTCGGTGACTCAATGGTTAGAGCGTCTCACCGGCAATCAGAAGGTTACAGGTTCGATTCCTGTCCGGGATTCAGAATCATTTTTCTGAGGATACGAGCATGACGATGGTTCATGTGTCGTCGGTTTGATATACTGCTGAAACACAGAACGTTAGGAGTCCAACGTTTCGAGCGAAGGCCTTTTGCCACAAGTGCATACTGGAGATCCTGAATCTTGATCTTCCATCGGAAATTGGGCACGATAGTCCATACAGTTACTTTGTTCTAATTAAAGCACTAAGCTGATAGTACTTTACGTGTCACAGGACAGGCCATAAAGTATGTGTTGCTGTTCGTTTTCGTTTTCCCTGCGACTACTTTACAGTGGATTCTTTGCACAGGAAGGTAAGTCACAGCTCCACCAGTTTCATAATGGCCATCTTTCCACAACTGTCGGGACGAAGTTGAAGACTGTGCGAGCTTATTCCATTGGACAATAGCAAAAACAAATGTTGACATTTCACCATCTCTTCTTACAGAGAGTTTATGGCTAATATAGTGACTGACAACAGCTGGGCGCATAGGTGCATTTTTTGGGTCAATTTCACCGTCTGTATTTATCCAAGCAGCTATTACACGTGCAGACTTCTGTCCTCGACGTTCGGACGTCGAGCCGAATTTTTGGTCACCAATATGTAAATATTTGTATTTGCAAATTAGATGTGACAGCATGTCTTCCGAAAAGTTAATTTCAGGGAACATTACATTGTACAATTGACACAGAAAGTGTTTATCTTCCTGACCCAGAGCATCTTCTATAAATTCCTGGGAAAGTTTAATGACAGTAGTGTCTTCCCATGAAATTTCTCGGATATCCTTTGTAGACGAATTGTAGTACAATGTGACAGGTCGTTGATGTACACAATGGGCTTGCTCCTTTGCATCATTTCTATAAAAGAGCTCTTCAAATTCGTCCTTGTACGTTGAGGGTACATTGCCATTCTTGGGATGTACATGTGCATTTGTTATAAACTTTCTCATGTATTGGATTTCCACTGACCGGTTGTTGGTTACGTTCGATGCCATGTCCCCGTTATACCTCTCGAAAGAGAAAAGCCAGAAAGCATAAACAGGACCAAAGTCTAACAGCGAATCTTTGAGGTGACAGCAGAGGTGCATGTTCGGTGTAACCGCTAGTTTGCCATATAGTTGTTCAAAGCCTTTGCAAAAGTTCAATAATAAGGCATCAGCTTCCATTATGTTGTCTTTCGTTATGACAGGTTGGCATAATATCCTCGATGCCAGGACGAATCTTTCCCAAATTGCCAAGTGACTCTCTGGTAAAATACCAGAAAGAACAAACATTGAATGTATATTAGTCCAATTTTTCCATTCCTGGGCCGTAAAAGTACCGTAGTTTGACGAGATTTTGGATCCAACTCTACCAACATCAGTTGAAATGTTCATGTCTTTAATTTTCTTATCGATATCTGCCAGTTGTGCTTTGGAAAAAATGTTCTCCTTCCATATTTTCCATGTCTTCTTAGCTATCCCAAGAAACAAGTTGTGCATCGGATCGATCACATGAAAGCGAACCGAGTCAAAATAGTCGAGGTTTATTAGCACGCTGTAATGAATTCCGTACTTTTTAGACAGATCGTCATAAACCCTCTTACAGGTTGCCTCCTTCAACTGTCTTGAGTGTCTTTTATGTGCACTGTGTGTACGTTTTTGCCAAGTTTGACGTTCAAAACCTGAATAGTCTTTTTTCACTGCAAATCCTCCAGGAAAAGTTTTCTTGCATTTCGAACATCCCTTGTTGGCTGCATGGCTTTTAAAGCCACATGCTTTTCTAGCAGCAGGAATATCTGCAGCAACACATAATAAAGCAGCAACGAACTTCAGTGTTATGGGAGTCAAGCTGCTTGCTAGTGGCACACCCTTCCAGAGGGCTTTAAACTCGTCCACCACAGGTTCCAGAAATGTGTTCAAACCAGGTTCTGTTTCCATAGGAGGGATAATACCAGCTATTATGACGTTCTCAACTTTAAAGCGCTCACATCTTGGTAAGTTCATCAAGACAAAATATATTACACCAACAGAATAGTCAGTCCGGCGCTTGAACGGCTGGAACCAGTCTACGTTCATCATGAGTCCATAACGTCTTTCTTGTTCAAAGAATAAGCTCCCATCTTTCCACTCGAAACTATTCCAGACATCGCCATCAAAAACGTCATATAGGATGTTGTCCCTCGTTTCCCTTATTCGCCAAGATTCGCATTTTTGTGGAAATCCGGGTCGTTTTAACATTTGTTCAACTTGATTAATGATGCTGTTGTAGCAGTACACTTTCAACGGGTAGAAAACTTTGGAACATTTTGATCCATTGTTGACAACAACTTCTGTGACAAGTTTAGAACCACAGACAGCAGTTCCACCTCTGTGAAAAGTTTTGTTTTTACACAAAATTCCTACTGTTTCGCCCCTAGAGTTCATCTTAGTACAGTCATTCAAATTATACAGTTTCTTGCATTTGGGGCAAACTGCATACTTTGTAAAAAGGGCAGTCAGCATGGGCGAGATCTACTGGAAACATTAGTTCTTAAAGCCTTCTTCTTTGTGGAAGAATGTCATCCTATGAATTCGAATACAGTCGGAAAGTGATAATTAACCCATTTAAGATAAAAAGATAGATAATGCAACTTGTAGCATCACAGTACTTGGCAAGTGCAAAACGCATTTGGGATAAGGAAAATACAAGTACTGTATTTTCATAGTTAGATAATTACGACAGATATTTCTGTAGAATTATTTTATTTTATTTTGATCTTGTTTTTATATATCTTAGATATCGACGAGTGCCTTGGCCAACCATGTCATGCAAACGCTACATGTAACAATACCGTTGGATCTTTCATGTGCACATGTGATGTAGGCTATACCGGTGACGGATTTAACTGCTCAGGTATACACGACTTTTATCCAATTGTCAATAAAGTAACATATGAATATTTCGAATTCAGAGAATTTCGGCATAAGCTCCATTTTTTAAGTCGTACAGGAAAACGTTGGTATAAAAAAACTTTTTGTGAATAAGTGAAATAGCAGAAGAGTCAGCATGGTCCATATATATTGGTAACATAATTCTAAAAGCTTTCTACTTTGTGGAGGAATGTCATTCTATGTATTCGAATATAATCGGAAAGTAATTATTAATCCATTTAATATAAAAAGATAGATAATGTAACTTGTAGCAATACAGTAATTTCCAAGTGCAAAACGCATTTGGGATCAGGAAAATACAAGTATTTCCATAGTTTGATAATTGCGACAGTTATTTCTGTCGAATAATAATTTTATGTTATTAGGACCTTGTGAGAAATGTAAAAGTCCGCCTTAAAATCTCGTGAAATATAAACTAAATTGTTTCGCAGTTTTGAAAAATTTCATTCCTTCATTTCATCAAAGATGCAGTATCGACATTTTATGGCAGAAAAGATTGATACATTTATTTTTTAAATATTTTTGTTTCGTGCAGCTCAGTTGCTATAAGTGAATCTGTTAAAGTACTGTTTGGATAATATCTCAAAATACTGTCACGTCATATATCTTGTTTTTATATATCTTAGACATCGACGAGTGCTTGGGCCAACCATGTTATGCAAACGCTACATGTAACAATACCGTTGGATCTTTCATGTGCACATGTGATGTAGGCTATACCGGTGACGGATTTAACTGCTCAGGTATACACGACTTCTATATTAAATTATCAATATATAAATGTTTGAATATTTCGAATTCAGAGAATTTCTGCATAAACTCCTTCTTCAAATCGTGCAGCTAGGTTAACGTCGATATAAAAACGTTTTGTGAATAAGTAAAATAGCATAAGATTCAGCACGGGCGAGATCTATTGGAAACATTAGTTCTATAAGCATTCTTCTTTGTGGAGGAATGTCATTCTATATATTCAAATATAGTCGTATAAAGTAATTATTAATCATTTAAGATAAATAGATCGATAATGCAACTTGTTACATTACAGTAACTGCAAGTGAAAAATGCATTTGGGATAAGGAAAATACAAGTATTTCCATAGTTAGATAACGGTGACAGTTATTTATATGGAATAATAATTTTATTTTATTAGAACCTTATGACAAATTCAAAAGTCCACGTTATAATCTCATGAAATGTAAACGAAATTGTTTGGTAGTTTGAAAATAAATTTAATTCCTTCATCTCATCAAAGTATCATTATTAATGTTTTTGTGGCAGAAAACATTCATAAATTTATTGTGTAAATATTTTGCTGCAGCTCGGTTGCAAAAGTAAACATGTTCCAGTACTTTTTGGTTAATTTCTCAAATAACTGACACGTCATATATCTTCTTTTTTTTATCTCAGACATCGACGAGTGCTTAGGCCAACCATGTCATGCAAACGCTACATGTAACAATACTGTTGGATCTTTCGTGTGCACATGTGGTGCAGGCTATACCGGTGACGGATTTAACTGCTCAGGTATGCAAATTAAACGTTTATCCATTGGATATTAGAGAAATATTTGAATATTTGGAACTCGAATACTTTCTGCATAAAAGCCATCAATTAAATTATGAAAATTTTGATATAAGATGAACGTTTTTTGATTAAAAATAAATTAACACAAAAAGAATGTTAGAACGGTCGGGAAATAAAGACATTATTAGGTCAAAAACTTTATTCGCCATCGAAGAATGTCAGTTTAAATATTCTAATTTTGTGGTTAAGTAATTGTCAATCCGTTGAGATAAAAAATTCCTAATGGCACTTGTCGCAGCACAGTAATTGGTACATGTATATGCTTAAATGCATGTGCGAAAAGTATTATACAACATTTTCATACTTCCGTCAAATAATAATTTTCTTTTATTATAACCTAATAAGAGATTTTAAAAGTTAGAGAAACAATCCCGTGAAGTTTAAACAAATTCATGTGTATTTTTGTGAAATATTTTATACCTTCATTCTACGAAAGAAAAAGTACGAAGATGTTGTTATCGAGAAATATACACATTGTGTTATCCCAAGTTTTGGTATGCAGGAACGCAGTTGTCAAAGAATAATTGTTATACTACCATTTGAATAATTTCTTCCATGACTGTCACGGCATATATTTGTTTTCAGACATCAACGAGTGCTTGGGCCAACCATGTCATGCAAACGCTACATGTAACAATACAGTTGGATCTTACATGTGTACATGTGATGTAGGCCATACCGGTGACGGATTTAACTGCTCAGGTATACACTTTTATCCAGTTGACAACTAAATATTTGAATAATTCGATTTCAGAGTATTTCTGCATGCATAAGCTCCATTTTAAATAAATTGTGCAGGAAAACGTTGATATAAAAAACCTTTTGTGAATAAATGAAATAGCATGAGAGTCAGCACAGTCGAGACATACCTGTATTTGCAACATTAATTTTAAAAGATTTCTTTTTTGTCGAAGAATATGATTCTATATATAAGAAAGTAATTATTCTATTCGGATTTGTCATTATACATATTTCAAAGTAATTATTATGGTTGGAAAGTAATTATTAATCCATTTTAGATAAAAATATAGATAGTGCAACTTGTAGCAATACAGTAATTGTCAAGTGCAAAACGCATTTGGGGTCAAGAAAATACAAGAACTTCCATAGTTATAATAAACTCGACAATTATAGTCGAATAATAATTTTATTTGGTTAGAATCTTATGAGAAATTTAAAATTACGCGTAAAATTTAATGAAAATATAAACCAAATTATTGCGTAGTTTTGAAAATAAATTTATAATTCCTGCATCTCACGATAGAAACAGTATGAATATTTTTTGCCAGGTACACAGTGTAAAAAATTTATATATTTATTGTGGAAATATTTTTGTTTTCCGCAGCTCATTTGTCAAAGAATATTTCTTATTAGTACTTTTTGATTAATTTCTCAAATGATTTGTCACGTTATATATCTTCTTTTTATATATCTTAGACATTAACGAGTGCTTGGTTCAACCATGTCATGCAAACGCTAGATGCAACAATACAGTTGGATCTTTCATGTGCATATGTGATGTAGGCTATACCGGTGATGGCTTTAACTGCTCAGGTATGCACAACGTTTATCCAATGGACAATAAAGAGATTGAATATTGTGAATTCGGCGTCTTTCTCGTTAAGAACCACTAATTAAATCGTCTAGGAAAACTTTGATATAAGGAAAACTTTGACATAAGGAAAACGCTTTGTGATTCAATATAAATTAACACAGCGATAATGTAAACGGTCGGAAAATAATGGCAATAAATAAGGGTGAAAGCTTTCTTCCTCGTTGAGGAAGGACAGTTTAAATATTCTAATATAGTCGGAAAGTAATATTAATAAAAAACGCATGTGGGAAAAGTAAAATACCAAATATTCGCGGCAATTATTTCCGTCGAATAATTATTTTATTTTTTTTTAACCTGATGAAAAATTCAAAAGTCCGCGAAATAATCACATGAAATGAAAGCTTATAAATTCAAGAGTATATTTTAAAATATTTTATGCCTTCATTCTATGAAAGAAAAATTTTGTTGCTCTGCCTGCGGCATCGGAAAATAATTGATCTGCTCGCCACTTATATTTTTCCAAATGTTTGGGTTTAAATCAACTCAGTTGTCAAATAATATTTGTGATACTACTTTTTGAATAATTTCTCGCATGACTATCACGTCATATGTTTTAACAAATAATTTCCCAACAAAACCAGTTGATAAATCAGATATAGTTTCACGCTACTCTGGCTTTAAAACGTTTTTTGAACGTAACTTTAAAAGTTACTGACCATGACCCAACGTTTCGACACTGCAATCTAGTGTCTCGTTGTAAAGTTAGGATGCATATTTATACCCTCATAGAACCGATAATGACGTTATCTATCAACAAGATGCAAATAAGCTTCTGATAATAAACCACCGTCTTCCCGATTCCATGTGGCGTGGGCGCTATTGATATGTCAATCCTCCAGACGTCTCTGGTGGTACCGCTGATTAGTGGTAATAATTTTGGAATTTTCCCACGCAATCTCATGGTAGGTTACGCACGCGTGCTCCGACAAAGCAGAATTTTCCTTTTTGAAAACGAAACAGCCATTTGGTGTTCTTTTAAACGCGTACAAAACTGACGTTTAGTCTGATCGATGTACTCCTGATCACAGTCATTGCTCGGAATGGAATAAATAGCGTCTTTCATCTGTTCCTTCGCAATACGATCCTTAGGTTTCGCAAAAATGTGACCCAACGTCCAAAAAGATTTTTGAGCAACTTTTACGTTGAAACTACCTAGCTAAGATTCTTTTGATTGGTTACCGTAAATATGGTTCCCGTATCCAATGTATTCGACGCTTATACATAGAATAGACATCGACGAGTGCTTGAGAAAAAAAGTTCTGTGAATAAATTAAGCAGCAGAAGTTTGAGCACGGTCGACAAATATTGGCACTTTAGTTTTAAAAGCTTTCTTCTTTGTGAAAAATGTCATTCTATATATTCGAATATAGTCGAAAAGTAAGTATTAATCCATTTAAGATAAAAAAAGATAAAATAATGCAACTTGTAACAATACAGTTACAAGTTATTGTAAAATGGAAAACGCATTTGTGGTAAGGAAAATGCAAGAATTTCCATAGTTAGATGATCGCGACAATTATTTCTGTCGAACCAAAAGTCCGCGTTATAATCTCGTGAAATGTAAACTAAATTGTTTCGTAGTTTTGAAAATAAATTTAATTCCTACATCTGATGAAAGATTTTTTTGACCTGAAACATTCATATATTTATTGTGCAAATATTTTGGATTGTTGCAGATCAGTTGGAAAAGTATACTTGTTATATTTTTTTATTAATTTCTCAAATGATTCTCACGTCATATATTTTGTTTTATATATCTTAGACATCGATGAGTGCTTGGGCCAACCATGTCATGCAAACGCTACATGTAACAATACCGTTGGATCTTTCATGTGCACATGTGATGTAGGCTATACCGGTGACGGATTTAACTGCTCAGGTATACACGACTTCTATATTAAATTATCAATATATAAATGTTTGAATATTTCGAATTCAGAGAATTTCTGCATAAACTCCTTCTTCAAATCGTGCAGCTAGGTTAACGTCGATATAAAAACGTTTTGTGAATAAGTAAAATAGCATAAGATTCAGCACGGGCGAGATCTATTGGAAACATTAGTTCTATAAGCATTCTTCTTTGTGGAGGAATGTCATTCTATATATTCAAATATAGTCGTATAAAGTAATTATTAATCATTTAAGATAAATAGATCGATAATGCAACTTGTTACATTACAGTAACTGCAAGTGAAAAATGCATTTGGGATAAGGAAAATACAAGTATTTCCATAGTTAGATAACGGTGACAGTTATTTATATGGAATAATAATTTTTATTTTATTAGAACCTTATGACAAATTCAAAAGTCCACGTTATAATCTCATGAAATGTAAACGAAATTGTTTGGTAGTTTGAAAATAAATTTAATTCCTTCATCTCATCAAAGTATCATTATTAATGTTTTTGTGGCAGAAAACATTCATAAATTTATTGTGTAAATATTTTGCTGCAGCTCGGTTGCAAAAGTAAACATGTTCCAGTACTTTTTGGTTAATTTCTCAAATAACTGACACGTCATATATCTTCTTTTTTTTATCTCAGACATCGACGAGTGCTTAGGCCAACCATGTCATGCAAACGCTACATGTAACAATACTGTTGGATCTTTCGTGTGCACATGTGGTGCAGGCTATACCGGTGACGGATTTAACTGCTCAGGTATGCAAATTAAACGTTTATCCATTGGATATTAGAGAAATATTTGAATATTTGGAACTCGAATACTTTCTGCATAAAAGCCATCAATTAAATTATGAAAATTTTGATATAAGATGAACGTTTTTTGATTAAAAATAAATTAACACAAAAAGAATGTTAGAACGGTCGGGAAATAAAGACATTATTAGGTCAAAAACTTTATTCGCCATCGAAGAATGTCAGTTTAAATATTCTAATTTTGTGGTTAAGTAATTGTCAATCCGTTGAGATAAAAAATTCCTAATGGCACTTGTCGCAGCACAGTAATTGGTACATGTATATGCTTAAATGCATGTGCGAAAAGTATTATACAACATTTTCATACTTCCGTCAAATAATAATTTTCTTTTATTATAACCTAATAAGAGATTTTAAAAGTTAGAGAAACAATCCCGTGAAGTTTAAACAAATTCATGTGTATTTTTGTGAAATATTTTATACCTTCATTCTACGAAAGAAAAAGTACGAAGATGTTGTTATCGAGAAATATACACATTGTGTTATCCCAAGTTTTGGTATGCAGGAACGCAGTTGTCAAAGAATAATTGTTATACTACCATTTGAATAATTTCTTCCATGACTGTCACGGCATATATTTGTTTTCAGACATCAACGAGTGCTTGGGCCAACCATGTCCATGCAAACGCTACATGTAACAATACAGTTGGATCTTACATGTGTACATGTGATGTAGGCCATACCGGTGACGGATTTAACTGCTCAGGTATACACTTTTATCCAGTTGACAACTAAATATTTGAATAATTCGATTTCAGAGTATTTCTGCATGCATAAGCTCCATTTTAAATAAATTGTGCAGGAAAACGTTGATATAAAAAACCTTTTGTGAATAAATGAAATAGCATGAGAGTCAGCACAGTCGAGACATACCTGTATTTGCAACATTAATTTTAAAAGATTTCTTTTTTGTCGAAGAATATGATTCTATATATAAGAAAGTAATTATTCTATTCGGATTTGTCATTATACATATTTCAAAGTAATTATTATGGTTGGAAAGTAATTATTAATCCATTTTAGATAAAAATATAGATAGTGCAACTTGTAGCAATACAGTAATTGTCAAGTGCAAAACGCATTTGGGGTCAAGAAAATACAAGAACTTCCATAGTTATAATAAACTCGACAATTATAGTCGAATAATAATTTTATTTGGTTAGAATCTTATGAGAAATTTAAAATTACGCGTAAAATTTAATGAAAATATAAACCAAATTATTGCGTAGTTTTGAAAATAAATTTATAATTCCTGCATCTCACGATAGAAACAGTATGAATATTTTTTGCCAGGTACACAGTGTAAAAAATTTATATATTTATTGTGGAAATATTTTTGTTTTCCGCAGCTCATTTGTCAAAGAATATTTCTTATTAGTACTTTTTGATTAATTTCTCAAATGATTTGTCACGTTATATATCTTCTTTTTATATATCTTAGACATTAACGAGTGCTTGGTTCAACCATGTCATGCAAACGCTACATGCAACAATACAGTTGGATCTTTCATGTGCATATGTGATGTAGGCTATACCGGTGATGGCTTTAACTGCTCAGGTATGCACAACGTTTATCCAATGGACAATAAAGAGATTGAATATTGTGAATTCGGCGTCTTTCTCGTTAAGAACCACTAATTAAATCGTCTAGGAAAACTTTGATATAAGGAAAACTTTGACATAAGGAAAACGCTTTGTGATTCAATATAAATTAACACAGCGATAATGTAAACGGTCGGAAAATAATGGCAATAAATAAGGGTGAAAGCTTTCTTCCTCGTTGAGGAAGGACAGTTTAAATATTCTAATATAGTCGGAAAGTAATATTAATAAAAAACGCATGTGGGAAAAGTAAAATACCAAATATTCGCGGCAATTATTTCCGTCGAATAATTATTTTATTTTTTTTTAACCTGATGAAAAATTCAAAAGTCCGCGAAATAATCACATGAAATGAAAGCTTATAAATTCAAGAGTATATTTTAAAATATTTTATGCCTTCATTCTATGAAAGAAAAATTTTGTTGCTCTGCCTGCGGCATCGGAAAATAATTGATCTGCTCGCCACTTATCTTTTTCCAAATGTTTGGGTTTAAATCAACTCAGTTGTCAAATAATATTTGTGATACTACTTTTTGAATAATTTCTCGCATGACTATCACGTCATATGTTTTAACAAATAATTTCCCAACAAAACCAGTTGATAAATCAGATATAGTTTCACGCTACTCTGGCTTTAAAACGTTTTTTGAACGTAACTTTAAAAGTTACTGACCATGACCCAACGTTTCGACACTGCAATCTAGTGTCTCGTTGTAAAGTTAGGATGCATATTTATACCCTCATAGAACCGATAATGACGTTATCTATCAACAAGATGCAAATAAGCTTCTGATAATAAACCACCGTCTTCCCGATTCCATGTGGCGTGGGCGCTATTGATATGTCAATCCTCCAGACGTCTCTGGTGGTACCGCTGATTAGTGGTAATAATTTTGGAATTTTCCCACGCAATCTCATGGTAGGTTACGCACGCGTGCTCCGACAAAGCAGAATTTTCCTTTTTGAAAACGAAACAGCCATTTGGTGTTCTTTTAAACGCGTACAAAACTGACGTTTAGTCTGATCGATGTACTCCTGATCACAGTCATTGCTCGGAATGGAATAAATAGCGTCTTTCATCTGTTCCTTCGCAATACGATCCTTAGGTTTCGCAAAAATGTGACCCAACGTCCAAAAAGATTTTTGAGCAACTTTTACGTTGAAACTACCTAGCTAAGATTCTTTTGATTGGTTACCGTAAATATGGTTCCCGTATCCAATGTATTCGACGCTTATACATAGAATAGACATCGACGAGTGCTTGAGAAAAAAAGTTCTGTGAATAAATTAAGCAGCAGAAGTTTGAGCACGGTCGACAAATATTGGCACTTTAGTTTTAAAAGCTTTCTTCTTTGTGAAAAATGTCATTCTATATATTCGAATATAGTCGAAAAGTAAGTATTAATCCATTTAAGATAAAAAAAGATAAAATAATGCAACTTGTAACAATACAGTTACAAGTTATTGTAAAATGGAAAACGCATTTGTGGTAAGGAAAATGCAAGAATTTCCATAGTTAGATGATCGCGACAATTATTTCTGTCGAACCAAAAGTCCGCGTTATAATCTCGTGAAATGTAAACTAAATTGTTTCGTAGTTTTGAAAATAAATTTAATTCCTACATCTGATGAAAGATTTTTTTGGCCTGAAACATTCATATATTTATTGTGCAAATATTTTGGATTGTTGCAGATCAGTTGGAAAAGTATACTTGTTATATTTTTTTATTAATTTCTCAAATGATTCTCACGTCATATATTTTGTTTTATATCTTAGACATCGATGAGTGCTTGGGCCAACCATGTCATGCAAACGCTACATGTAACAATACCGTTGGATCTTTCATGTGTACTTGTGATGTAGGCTATACCGGTGACGGATTTAACTGCTCAGGTATACACAACATTTATCCAATTGTCAATAAAGAAATATTTGATATTGAATGCAAACAATTTCTGCATAAACGCCTTTTTTTAAGTCGCGAAGGAAAACGTTAATATGAAAACGTTTTATGAATAAGTGAAATTATAGCATAAGAGTCAGCACGGCCGAGATCTATTGGAAATATTGGTTCTAAAAGCTTTCTTCTTTGTGGAAGAATGTCATTCTATATATTCAAATATAGTCGTATCAAGTAATTATTAATCCATTTAAGATAAAAAGATCGATAACGCAACTTGTTACATTACAGTAATTGCCAAGTGCAAAACGCATTTGGGATAAGGAAAATACAAATATTTCCATAGTTAGATAATTGCGACAGTTATTTCTGTCGAATAATTTTATTTTATTAGAACCTGATGAGAAATTCAAAAGTCCACGTTATAATCTCGCGAAATGTAAACTAAATTGTTTCGTAGTTTTTAAAAAAAATGAATTCCTTCATTTAATCAAAGATGCAGTTTCGATATTTTATGGCAGAAAAGATTGATAAATTTATTGTCTAAATATTTTTGTTTCCTGCAGCTTAGTTACGTAAGTGAATCTGTTAAAGTACTTTTTGGATAATATCTCAAAATACTCATGTCATATATTGTTTTTTATATATCTTAGACATCGACGAGTGCTTGGGCCAACCATGTCATGCAAATGCTACATGTAACAATACCGTTGGATCTTTCATGTGCACATGTGATGTAGGCTATATGGGTGACGGATTTAACTGCTCAGGTATACACGACTTTTATCCAATTGTCAATAAAGAAATATTTGATATTGAATGCAAACAATTTCTGCATAAACTCCATTGCTGATTTCTTCCATGGATGTTTCTTCAGGATCCTTACTGCTTTTTTCAAAATATTTATTAAAGAGATTGAGATTTTGATTATCTCTACAGTTCATTTGGTGTTAGCTGTTAACTTAAAAATATATACAGTACCTATTTCAGAGCTAATGTTTGGTGCTATATAATATCTATTTTGATGTTTGCTTCCAAAAATAGTTAAAAATAGCTATTTAAAAAGCTATTTTGAACCAAGTGAGCATCACAGTTCTCCAAAAATAGGAATTAAATAGCTATTTCAGAGTTATTTTTTATGCTATTTAATATCTATTTCGGTATTGACTTCCAAAAATAGTTAAAAATAGCTATTTAAAAGCTATTTTGAACCGACTCAGCATCACAATTCTCCATAAAATAGGAATTAAATAGCTATTTCAGAGCTATTTTTTTGCAAAATATGTTTTTCCTATGATTTAAATATATTTTAAATAGCCATAGACTATTTCACAAAATTAGCAAAATAGAAATAAAATAGCAAATTTGGGTGTAAAATAGGGGGGGAAATAGGGTTAAATAGGGTAAAAATAGACTTAAAATAGGTTTTAAATATGTCTGATTCTAAAAGGGCAGTCAGCATGGGCGAGATCTACTGGAAACATTAGTTCTTAAAGCCTTCTTCTTTGTGGAAGAATGTCATCCTATGAATTCGAATACAGTCGGAAAGTGATAATTAACCCATTTAAGATAAAAAGATAGATAATGCAACTTGTAGCATCACAGTACTTGGCAAGTGCAAAACGCATTTGGGATAAGGAAAATACAAGTACTGTATTTTCATAGTTAGATAATTACGACAGATATTTCTGTAGAATTATTTTATTTTATTTTGATCTTGTTTTTATATATCTTAGATATCGACGAGTGCCTTGGCCAACCATGTCATGCAAACGCTACATGTAACAATACCGTTGGATCTTTCATGTGCACATGTGATGTAGGCTATACCGGTGACGGATTTAACTGCTCAGGTATACACGACTTTTATCCAATTGTCAATAAAGTAACATATGAATATTTCGAATTCAGAGAATTTCGGCATAAGCTCCATTTTTTAAATCGTACAGGAAAACGTTGGTATAAAAATCTTTTTGTGAATAAGTGAAATAGCAGAAGAGTCAGCATGGTCCATATATATTGGTAACATAATTCTAAAAGCTTTCTACTTTGTGGAGGAATGTCATTCTATGTATTCGAATATAATCGGAAAGTAATTATTAATCCATTTAATATAAAAAAGATAGATAATGTAACTTGTAGCAATACAGTAATTTCCAAGTGCAAAACGCATTTGGGATCAGGAAAATACAAGTATTTCCATAGTTTGATAATTGCGACAGTTATTTCTGTCGAATAATAATTTTATGTTATTAGGACCTTGTGAGAAATGTAAAAGTCCGCCTTAAAATCTCGTGAAATATAAACTAAATTGTTTCGCAGTTTTGAAAAATTTCATTCCTTCATTTCATCAAAGATGCAGTATCGACATTTTATGGCAGAAAAGATTGATACATTTATTTTTTAAATATTTTTGTTTCGTGCAGCTCAGTTGCTATAAGTGAATCTGTTAAAGTACTGTTTGGATAATATCTCAAAATACTATCACGTCATATATCTTGTTTTTATATATCTTAGACATCGACGAGTGCTTGGGCCAACCATGTTATGCAAACGCTACATGTAACAATACCGTTGGATCTTTCATGTGCACATGTGATGTAGGCTATACCGGTGACGGATTTAACTGCTCAGGTATACACGACTTTTATTAAATTATCAATATAGAAATGTTTGAATATTTCGAATTCAGAGAATTTCTGCATAAACTCCTTCTTCAAATCGTGCAGCTAGGTTAACGTCGATATAAAAACGTTTTGTGAATAAGTGAAATAGCATAAGATTCAGCACGGGCGAGATCTATTGGAAACATTAGTTCTATAAGCATTCTTCTTTGTGGAGGAATGTCATTCTATATATTCAAATATAGTCGTATAAAGTAATTATTAATCATTTAAGATAAATAGATCGATAATGCAACTTGTTACATTACAGTAACTGCAAGTGAAAAATGCATTTGGGATAAGGAAAATACAAGTATTTCCATAGTTAGATAACGGTGACAGTTATTTATATGGAATAATAATTTTATTTTATTAGAACCTTATGACAAATTCAAAAGTCCACGTTATAATCTCATGAAATGTAAACGAAATTGTTTGGTAGTTTGAAAATAAATTTAATTCCTTCATCTCATCAAAGAATCATTATTAATGTTTTTGTGGCAGAAAACATTCATAAATTTATTGTGTAAATATTTTGCTGCAGCTCGGTTGCAAAAGTAAACATGTTCCAGTACTTTTTGGTTAATTTCTCAAATAACTGACACGTCATATATCTTCTTTTTTTTATCTCAGACATCGACGAGTGCTTAGGCCAACCATGTCATGCAAACGCTACATGTAACAATACTGTTGGATCTTTCATGTGCACATGTGGTGCAGGCTATACCGGTGACGGATTTAACTGCTCAGGTATGCAAATTAAACGTTTATCCATTGGATATTAGAGAAATATTTGAATATTTGGAACTCGAATACTTTCTGCATAAAAGCCATTAATTAAATTATGAAAATTTTGATATAAGATGAA
Organism: Chrysogorgia sp. JL179-B06; assembly: GCA_035772405.1. Classification (NCBI taxonomy): domain Eukaryota; kingdom Metazoa; phylum Cnidaria; class Anthozoa; order Scleralcyonacea; family Chrysogorgiidae; genus Chrysogorgia; species Chrysogorgia sp. JL179-B06. The sequence goes on along the minus strand of JAYKKM010000123.1, from coordinate 1,907,264 downwards.
CGTTTTTTGATTAAAAATAAATTAACACAAAAAGAATGTTAGAACGGTCGGGAAATAAAGGCATTATTAGATCAAAAACTTTATTCGCCATCGAAGAATGTCAGTTTAAATATTATAATTTTGTGGTTAAGTAATTGTCAATCCGTTGAGATAAAAAATTCCTAATGGCACTTGTCGCAGCACAGTAATTGGCACATGTATATGCTTAAATGCATGTACGTTTTTTGATTAAAAATAAATTAACACAAAAAGAATGTTAGAACGGTCGGGAAATAAAGGCATTATTAGGTCAAAAACTTTATTCGCCATCGAAGAACGTCAGTTTAAATATTCTAATTTTGTGGTTAAGTAATTGTCAATCTGTTGAGATAAAAAATTCCTAATGGCACTTGTCGCAGCACAGTAATTGGTACATGTATATGCTTAAATGCATGTGCGAAAAGTATTATACAACATTTTCATACTTCCGTCAAATAATAATTTTCTTTTATTATAACCTAATAAGAGATTTTAAAAGTTAGAGAAACAATCCCGTCAAGTTTAAACAAATTCATGTGTATTTTTGTGAAATATTTTATACCTTCATTCTACGAAAGAAAAAGTACGAAGATGTTGTTATCGAGAAATATACACATTATGTTATCCCAAGTTTTGGTATGCAGAACGCAGTTGTCAAAGAATAATTGTTATACTACCATTTGAATAATTTCTTCCATGACTGTCACGGCATATATTTGTTTTCAGACATCAACGAGTGCTTGGGCCAACCATGTCATGCAAACGCTACATGTAACAATACAGTTGGATCTTACATGTGTACATGTGATGTAGGCCATACCGGTGACGGATTTAACTGCTCAGGTATACACTTTTATCCAGTTGACAACTAAATATTTGAATAATTCGATTTCAGAGTATTTCTGCATAAGCTCCATTTTAAATCAATTGTGCAGGAAAACGTTGACATAAAAAACCTTTTGTGAATAAATAAAATAGCATAAGAGTCAGCACAGTCGAGACATACCTGTATTTGCAACATTAATTTTAAAAGATTTCTTTTTTGTCGAAGAATATGATTCTATATATAAGAAAGTAATTATTCTATTCGGATTTGTCATTATACATATTTCAAAGTAATTATTATGGTTGGAAAGTAATTATTAATCCATTTTAGATAAAAATATAGATAGTGCAACTTGTAGCAATACAGTAATTATCAAGTGCAAAACGCATTTGGGGTCAAGAAAATACAAGAATTTCCATAGTTATAATAAACCCGACAATTATAGTCGAATAATAATTTTATTTGGTTAAATCTTATGAGAAATTTAAAATTACGCTTAAAATTTAATGAAAATATAAACCAAATTATTGTGTAGTTTTGAAAATAAATTTATAATTCCTGCATCTCACGATAGAAACAGTATGAATATTTTTTGCCAGGTACACAGTGTAAAAAATTTATATATTTATTGTGGAAATATTTTTGTTTTCCGCAGCTCATTTGTCAAAGAATATTTCTTATTAGTACTTTTTGATTAATTTCTCAAATAACTGACACGTCATATATCTTGTTTTTATATATCTCAGACATCGACGAGTGCTTAGGCCAACCATGTCATGCAAACGCTACATGCAACAATACAGTTGGATCTTTCATGTGCATATGTGATGTAGGCTATACCGGTGATGGCTTTAACTGCTCAGGTATGCACAACGTTTATCCAATGGACAATAAAGAGATTGAATATTGTGAATTCGGCGTCTTTCTCGTTAAGAACCACTAATTAAATCGTCTAGGAAAACTTTGATATAAGGAAAACTTTGACATAAGGAAAACGCTTTGTGATTCAAAATAAATTAACACAGCGATAATGTAAACGGTCGGAAAATAATGGCAATAAATAAGGGTGAAAGCTTTCTTCCTCGTTGAGGAAGGACAGTTTAAATATTCTAATATAGTCGGAAAGTAATATTAATAAAAAACGCATGTGGCAAAAGTAAAATACCAAATATTCGCGGCAATTATTTCCGTCGAATAATTTTATTTTATTTTTAACCTGATGAAAAATTCAAAAGTCCGCGAAATAATCACATGAAATGAAAGCTTATAAATTCAAGAGTATATTTTAAAATATTTTATGCCTTCATTCTATGAAAGAAAAATTTTTTTGATCTGCTCGCCACTTATCTTTTTCCAAATGTTTGGGTTTACATCAACTCAGTTGTCAAAGAATATTTGTGATACTACTTTTTGAATAATTTCTCGCATGACTATCACGTCATATGTTTTAACAAATAATTTCCCAACAAAACCAATTGATAAATCAGATATAGTTTCACGCTACTCTGGCTTTAAAACGTTTTTTGAACGTAACTTTAAAAGTTACTGACCATGACCCAACGTTTCGACACTGCAATCTAGTGTCTCGTTGTAAAGTTAGGATGCATATTTATACCCTCATAGAACCGATAATGACGTTATCTATCAACAAGATGCAAATAAGCTTCTGATAATAAACCACCGTCATCCCGATTCAATGTGGCGTGGGCGCTATTGATATGTCAATCCTCCAGACGTCTCTGGTGGTACCGCGGATTAGTGGTAATAATTTTGGAATTTTCCCACGCAATCTCATGGTAGGTTACGCACGCGTGCTCCGACAAAGCAGAATTTTCTTTTTGAAAACGAAACAGCCATTTGGTGTTCTTTTAAACGAGTACGAAACTGACGTTTAGTCTGATCGATGTACTCCTGATCACAGTCATTGCTCGGAATGGAGTAAATAGCGTCTTTCATCTGTTCCTTCGCAATACGATCCTTAGGTTTCGCAAAAATGTGACCCAACGTCCAGAAAGATTTTTGAGCAACTTTTACGTTGAAACTACATGTACATAGCTAAGATTCTTTTGATTGGTTACCGTAAATATGGTTCCCGTATCCAATGTATTCGACGCTTATACATAGAATAGACATCGACGAGTGCTTGAGAAAAAAAGTTCTGTGAATAAATTAAGCAGCAGAAGTATGAGCACGGTCGAGAAATATTGGCAACTTTAGTTTTAAAAGCTTTCTTCTTTGTGAAAAATGTCATTCTATATATTCGAATATAGTCGAAAAGTAAGTATTAATCCATTTAAGATAAAAAAAAGATAAAATAATGCAACTTGTAGCAATACAGTTACAAGTTATTGTAAAATGGAAAACGCATTTGTGGTAAGGAAAATGCAAGAATTTCCATAGTTAGATAATCGCGACAATTATTTCTGTCGAACCAAAAGTCCGCGTTATAATCTCGTGAAATGTAAACTAAATTGTTTCGTAGTTTTGAAAATAAATTTAATTCCTATACATCTGATGAAAGATTTTTTTGGCCTGAAACATTCATATATTTATTGTGCAAATATTTTGGATTGTTGCAGCTCAGTTGGAAAAGTATACTTGTTATATTTTTGAATAATTTCTCAAATGATTCTCACGTCATATATTTTGTTTTATATATTTTAGATATCAATGAGTGCTTGGGCCAACCATGTCATGTAAACGCTACATGTAACAATACAGTTGGATATTTCATGTGCACATGTCATGTAGGCTATACCGGTGACGGATTTAACTGCTCAGGTATACACGACTTTTATGCAATTTACAATAAAGAAATATTTGAATATTTCGAATTCAGAGCTTCTGCTTAAGCTCCATTTTTTAAATTCTGTAGGAAAACGTTGATATAAAAAACGTTTTGTGAATAAGTGAAATAGCAGAAGAGTCAGCACGGTCGAGATATATTGGCAACATTAGTTATAAAATAACTTTTTGGTTAATTTCTCAAACAACTGTCACGTCACATATATTGTTTTTATATATCTTAGACATCGACGAGTGTTTGGGCCAACCATGTCATGCAAACGCTATGTGTAACAATACAGTTGGATCGTTCATGTGCACATGTGATGTAGGCTATACCGGTGATGGATTTAACTGCTCAGCTATCCAAAACGTTTATCCAATGTAAACTGAATTGTTTCGTAGTTTTAAAAATAAATTTAATTCCTTGATCTCATCAAAGAAGCAGTATCGATATTTTTATTGCAGAAAACATTCATAAATAGATTGTGTAAATATTTTTGTTTCCTGCAAGTCAGTTGCATAAGTAAATCTATTAAAGTACTTTTTGGATAATATCTCAAAAAAACTGTCACGTCATATATCTTATTTTTATATATCTTAGACATCGACGAGTGCTTGGGCCAACCATGTCATGCAAACGCTACATGTAACAATACCGTTGGATCTTTCATGTGTACTTGTGATGTAGGCTATACCGGTGACGGATTTAACTGCTCAGGTATACACAACTTTTATCCAATTGTCAATAAAGAAATATTTGATATTGAATACAAACAATTTCTGCATAAACGCCTTTTTTAAGTCGCGAACGAAAACGTTAATATGAAAACGTTTTATGAATAAGTGAAATTATAGCATAAGAGTTAGCACGGCCGAGATCTATTGGAAATATTGGTTCTCAAAGCTTTCTTCTTTGTGGAAGAATGTCATCCTATGAATTCGAATACAGTCGGAAAGTGATAATTAACCCATTTAAGATAAAAAGATAGATAATGCAACTTGTAGCATCACAGTAATTGGCAAGTGCAAAACGCATTTGGGATAAGGAAAATACAAGTATTGTATTTTCATAGTTAGATAATTACGACAGATATTTCTGTAGAATAATTTTATTTTATTTTGATCTTGTTTTTATATATCTTAGATATCGACGAGTGCCTTGGCCAACCATGTCATGCAAACGCTACATGTAACAATACCGTTGGATCTTTCATGTGCACATGTGATGTAGGCTATACCGGTGACGGATTTAACTGCTCAGGTATACACGACTTTTATCCAATTGTCAATAAAGTAACATATGAATATTTCGAATTCAGAGAATTTCGGCATAAGCTCCATTTTTTAAGTCGTACAGGAAAACGTTGGTATAAAAAAACTTTTTGTGAATAAGTGAAATAGCAGAAGAGTCAGCATGGTCCATATATATTGGTAACATAATTCTAAAAGCTTTCTACTTTGTGGAGGAATGTCATTCTACGTATTCGAATATAATCGGAAAGTAATTATTAATCCATTTAATATAAAAAGATAGATAATGTAACTTGTAGCAATACAGTAATTTCCAAGTGCAAAACGCATTTGGGATCAGGAAAATACAAGTATTTCCATAGTTCGACAATTGCGACAGTTATTTCTGTCGAATATTAATTTTATGTTATTAGGACCTTGTGAGAAATGAAAAAATCCGCCTTAAAATCTTGTGAAATGTAAACTAAATTGTTTCGCAGTTTTGAAAAATTTCATTCCTTCATTTCATCAAAGATGCAGTATCGACATTTTATGGCAGAAAAGATTGATAAATTTATTGTTTAAATATTTTTGTTTCGTGCAGCTCAACTGTTGAAGTACTTTTTGGATAATATCTCAAAATACTGTCACGTCATATATCTTGTTTTTATATATCTTAGACATCGACGAGTGCTTGGGCCAACCATGTTATGCAAACGCTACATGTAGCAATACCGTTGGATCTTTCATGTGCACATGTGATGTAGGCTATACCGGTGACGGATTTAACTGCTCAGGTATACACGACTTTTATTAAATTATCAATAAATAAATGTTTGAAGATTTCGAATTCAGAGAATTTCTGCATAAGCTCCATTTTTTAAATCGTACAGGAAAACGTTGGTATAAAAAACTTTTTTTGGATAAGTGAAATAGCAGAAGAGTCAGCATGGTCCATATATATTGGCAACATCAGTTCTAAAGCTTTCTTCTTTGTGGAAGAATGTCATTCAATGTATTCAAATATAGTCGGAAAGTATAATTATAAATCCATTTAAGATAAGAAGATATATAATGCAACTTGTAGCAATACAGTAACTTCCAAGTGCAAAATGCCTTTGGCGTGCGGAAAATACAAGTATTTCCATATTTAGATAATTGCGCCATTTTTTATGTCGAATAATAATTTTATGTTATTGGGACCTTGTGAGAAATTTAAAAGTCCGCATTAAAATCTCTGAAATGTAAACTAAATAGTTTCGTGGTTTAAAAATAAATGTAATTCCTTGATCTCATCAAAGAAGCAGTATCGATATTTTTATTGCAGAAAACATTCATAAATACATTGTTTAAATTATTTTTGTTTCCTGCAGGTCAGTTGCATACGTAAATCTGTTAAAGTACTTTTTGGATAATATCTCAAAAAAACTGTCACGTCATATATTTTGTTTTTATATATCTTAGACATCGATGAGTGCTTGGGCCAACCATGTCATGCAAACGCTACATGTAACAATACCGTTGGATCTTTCATGTGCACATGTGATGTAGGCTATACCGGTGACGGATTAAACTGCTCAGGTATACACGACTTTTATCCAATTGTCAATAAAGAAATATTTGATATTGAATGCAAACAATTTCTGCATAAACGCCTTTATTAAATCGCGAGGGAAAACGTTAATATAAAAACGTTTTATGAATAAGTGAAATTATAGCATAAGAGTCAGCACGGCCGAGATCTGTTGGAAATATTGGTTCTAAAAGCTTTCTTCTTTGTGGAAGAATGTCATTCTATATATTCAAATATAGTCGTATAAAGTAATTATTAATCCATTTAAGATAAAAAGATCGATAACGCAACTTGTTACATTACAGTAATTGCCAAGTGCAAAACGCATTTGGGATAAGGAAAATACAAATATTTCCATAGTTAGATAATTGCGACAGTTATTTCTGTCGAATAATTTTATTTTATTAGAAACTGATGAGAAATTCAAAAGTCCACGTTATAATCTCGCGAAATGTAAACTAAATTGTTTCGTAGTTTTTAAAAAAAATGAATTCCTTCATTTAATCAAAGATGCAGTTTCGATATTTTATGGCAGAAAAGATTGATAAATTTGTTGTCTAAATATTTTTGTTTCCTGCAGCTTAGTTACGTAAGTGAATCTGTTAAAGTACTTTTTGGATAATATCTCAAAATACTCATGTCATATATTGTTTTTTATATATCTTAGACATCGACGAGTGCTTGGGCCATGAACCATGTCATGCAAATGCTACATGTAACAATACCGTTGGATCTTTCATGTGCACATGTGATGTAGGCTATATGGGTGACGGATTTAACTGCTCAGGTATACACGACTTTTATCCAATTGTCAATAAAGAAATATTTGATATTGAATGCAAACAATTTCTGCATAAACTCCATTGCTGCTTTCTTCCATGGATGTTTCTTCAGGATCCTTACTGCTTTTTTCAAAATATTTATTAAAGAGTTTGAGATTTTGATTATCTCTACAGTTCATTTGGTGTTAAATGTTAACTTAAAATATATACAGTACCTATTTCAGAGCTAATATTTGGTGCTATTTAATATCTATTTTGATGTTTGCTTCCAAAAATAGTTAAATATAGCAATTTAAAAAGTTATTTTGAACCAAGTGAGCATCACAGTTCTCCAAAAATAGGAATTAAATAGCTATTTCAGAGTTATTTTTTATGCTATTTAATATCTATTTCGGTATTGACTTCCAAAAATAGTTAAAAATAGCTATTTAAACGCTATTTTTGAACCGACTCAGCATCACAATTCTCCATAAAATAGGAATTAAATAGCTATTTCAGAGCTATTTTTTTGCAAAATATGTTTTTTCCTATGTTTTAAATATATTTTAAATAGCCATAGACTATTTCACAAAATTAGCTGAATAGAAATAAAATAGCCATTTTGGGTGTAAAAATAGGGGGGAAATAGGGTTAAATAGGGTAAAAATAGACTTAAAATAGGTTTTAAATATGTCTGATTCTAAAAGGGCAGTCAGCATGGGCCAGATCTACTGGAAACATTAGTTCTTAAAGCCTTCTTCTTTGTGGAAGAATGTCATCCTATGAATTCGAATACAGTCGGAAAGTGATAATTAACCCATTTAAGAAAAAAAGATAGATAATGCAACTTGTAGCATCACAGTAATTGGCAAGTGCAAAACGCATTTGGGATAAGGAAAATACAAGTACTGTATTTTCATAGTTAGATAATTACGACAGATATTTCTGTAGATTAATTTTATTTTATTTTGATCTTGTTTTTATATGTCTTAGACATCGACGAGTGCCTTGGCCAACCATGTCATGCAAACGCTACATGTAACAATACCGTTGGATCTTTCATGTGCACATGTGATGTAGGCTATACCGGTGACGGATTTAACTGCTCAGGTATACACGACTTTTATCCAATTGTCAATAAAGTAACATATGAATATTTCGAATTCAGAGAATTTCGGCATAAGCTCCTTTTTTAAGTCGTACAGGAAAACGTTGGTATAAAAAAACTTTTTGTGAATAAGTGAAATAGCAGAAGAGTCAGCATGGTCCATATATATTGGTAACATAATTCTAAAAGCTTTCTACTTTGTGGAGGAATGTCATTCTAAGTATTCGAATATAATCCGAAAGTAATTATTAATCCATTTAATATAAAAAGATAGATAATGTCACTTGTAGCAATACAGTAATTTTCAAGTGCAAAACGCATTTGGGATCAGGAAAATACAAGTATTTCCATAGTTCGACAATTGCGACAGTTATTTCTGTCGAATAATAATTTTATGTTATTAGGACCTTGTGACAAATGTAAAAATCCGCCTTAAAATCTCGTGAAATGTAAACTAAATTGTTTCGCAGTTTTGAAAAATTTCATTCCTTCATTTCATCAAAGATGCAGTATCGACATTTTATAGCAGAAAAGATTGATAAATTTATAGTTTAAATATTTTTGTTTCGTGCAGCTCAGCTGTTGAAGTCGTCATATATCTTGTTTTTATATATCTTAGACATCGACGAGTGCTTGGGCCAACCGTGTTATGCAAACTCTACATGTAACAATACAGTTGGATCGTTCATGTGCACATGTGATGTAGGCTATACCGGTGATGGATTTAACTGCTCAGCTATCCAAAACGTTTATCCAATGTAAACTGAATTGTTTCGTAGTTTTAAAAATAAATTTAATTCCTTGATCTCATCAAAGAAGCAGTATCGATATTTTTATTGCAGAAAACATTCATAAATAGATTGTGTAAATATTTTTGTTTCCTGCAAGTCAGTTGCATAAGTAAATCTATTAAAGTACTTTTTGGATAATATCTCAAAAAAACTGTCACGTCATATATCTTATTTTTATATATCTTAGACATCGATGAGTGCTTGGGCCAACCATGTCATGCAAACGCTACATGTAACAATACCGTTGGATCTTTCATGTGTACTTGTGATGTAGGCTATACCGGTGACGGATTTAACTGCTCAGGTATACACAACTTTTATCCAATTGTCAATAAAGAAATATTTGATATTGAATACAAACAATTTCTGCATAAACGCCTTTTTTAAGTCGCGAACGAAAACGTTAATATGAAAACGTTTTATGAATAAGTGAAATTATAGCATAAGAGTTAGCACGGCCGAGATCTATTGGAAATATTGGTTCTCAAAGCTTTCTTCTTTGTGGAAGAATGTCATCCTATGAATTCGAATACAGTCGGAAAGTGATAATTAACCCATTTAAGATAAAAAGATAGATAATGCAACTTGTAGCATCACAGTAATTGGCAAGTGCAAAACGCATTTGGGATAAGGAAAATACAAGTATTGTATTTTCATAGTTAGATAATTACGACAGATATTTCTGTAGAATAATTTTATTTTATTTTGATCTTGTTTTTATATATCTTAGATATCGACGAGTGCCTTGGCCAACCATGTCATGCAAACGCTACATGTAACAATACCGTTGGATCTTTCATGTGCACATGTGATGTAGGCTATACCGGTGACGGATTTAACTGCTCAGGTATACACGACTTTTATCCAATTGTCAATAAAGTAACATATGAATATTTCGAATTCAGAGAATTTCGGCATAAGCTCCATTTTTTAAGTCGTACAGGAAAACGTTGGTATAAAAAAACTTTTTGTGAATAAGTGAAATAGCAGAAGAGTCAGCATGGTCCATATATATTGGTAACATAATTCTAAAAGCTTTCTACTTTGTGGAGGAATGTCATTCTACGTATTCGAATATAATCGGAAAGTAATTATTAATCCATTTAATATAAAAAGATAGATAATGTCACTTGTAGCAATACAGTAATTTCCAAGTGCAAAACGCATTTGGGATCAGGAAAATACAAGTATTTCCATAGTTCGACAATTGCGACAGTTATTTCTGTCGAATATTAATTTTATGTTATTAGGACCTTGTGAGAAATGAAAAAATCCGCCTTAAAATCTTGTGAAATGTAAACTAAATTGTTTCGCAGTTTTGAAAAATTTCATTCCTTCATTTCATCAAAGATGCAGTATCGACATTTTATGGCAGAAAAGATTGATAAATTTATTGTTTAAATATTTTTGTTTCGTGCAGCTCAACTGTTGAAGTACTTTTTGGATAATATCTCAAAATACTGTCACGTCATATATCTTGTTTTTATATATCTTAGACATCGACGAGTGCTTGGGCCAACCATGTTATGCAAACGCTACATGTAGCAATACCGTTGGATCTTTCATGTGCACATGTGATGTAGGCTATACCGGTGACGGATTTAACTGCTCAGGTATACACGACTTTTATTAAATTATCAATAAATAAATGTTTGAAGATTTCGAATTCAGAGAATTTCTGCATAAGCTCCATTTTTTAAATCGTACAGGAAAACGTTGGTATAAAAAACTTTTTGTGGATAAGTGAAATAGCAGAAGAGTCAGCATGGTCCATATATATATTGGCAACATCAGTTCTAAAAGCTTTCTTCTTTGTGAAAGAATGTCATTCAATGTATTCAAATATAGTCGGAAAGTATAATTATAAATCCATTTAAGATAAGAAGATATTTAATGCAACTTGTAGCAATACAGTAATTTCCAAGTGCAAAATGCCTTTGGCGTGCGGAAAATACAAGTATTTCCATATTTAGATAATTGCGCCATTTTTTATGTCGAATAATAATTTTACGTTATTGGGACCTTGTGAGAAATTTAAAAGTCTGCATTAAAATCTCTGAAATGTAAACTAAATAGTTTCGTGGTTTTAAAAATAAATGTAATTCCTTGATCTCATCAAAGAAGCAGTATCGATATTTTTATTGCCGAAAACATTCATAAATACATTGTTTAAATATTTTTGTTTCCTGCAGGTCAGTTGCATACGTAAATCTGTTAAAGTACTTTTTGGATAATATCTCAAAAAAACTGTCACGTCATATATCTTGTTTTTATATATCTTAGACATCGATGAGTGCTTGGGCCAACCATGTCATGCAAACGCTACATGTAACAATACCGTTGGATCTTTCATGTGCACATGTGATGTAGGCTATACCGGTGATGGATTAAACTGCTCAGGTATACACGACTTTTATCCAATTGTCAATAAAGTAATATTTTATATTGAATGCAAACAATTTCTGCATAAACTCCTTTTTTAAATCGCGAAGGAAAACGTTAATATAAAAACGTTTTGTGAATAAGTGAATTATAGCATAAGCGTCAGCACGGCCGAGATCTATTGGAGACATTGGTTCTAAAAGCTTTCTTCTTTGTGGAAGAATGTCATTCTATATATTGAAATATGGTCGTATAAAGTAATTATTAATCCGTTTAAAATAAAATGATCGATAATGCAACTTGTTACATTACAGTAATTGCAAAGTGCAAAACGCATTTGGGATAAGGAAAATACAAGTATTCCCATAGTTATATAATTGCGACAGTTATTTCTGTCGAATAACAATTTTATTTTATTAGAACCTTATGAGAAGTTCAAAAGACAACGTTATAATCTCGTGAAATATAAACTAAATTGTTTTGTAGTTTTAAAAATAAATTTAATTCCGTCATTTCATCAAAGAATCACTATCGATATTTTATGCTTGAAAACATTCATGAATTTATAGTCTAAATATTTTTGTTTCCTGCAGCTTAGTTGCATAAGTAAATATGTTAAAGTTATTTTTGATTAATTGCTCAAATAACTGCAAGTCATATATCTTGTTTTTATATATCTTAGACATCGACGAGTGCTTGAGCCAACCATGTCATGCAAACACTACATGTAACAATACCGTTGGATCCTTCATGTGCATATGTGACGTAGGCTATACCAGTGACGGATTTAACTGCTCAGGTATGCACAACGTTTATCCAATGGACAATAAAGAGATATTTGAATATTGTGAATTCGGCGTCTTTCTCGATAAGCTCCACTAATTAAATCGTCTAGGAAAACTTTGATATAAGGAAAACGCTTTGTGATTCAAAATAAATTAACACAGCTATAATGTAAACGGTCGGAAAATAATGGAATCTCGTGGTAGGTTAGGCACGCGTGCTCCGACAAAGCAGTATTTTCCTTTTTTGAAACCGAAACAGCCTTTTGGTGTTCTTTTAAACGCGTGCGAAACTGACGTTTAATCTGATCGATGTACTGCTGATGACAGTCATTACTAGGAATGGAATAAATAGCGTCTTTCCTCTGTTCCTTCGGAATACGATCCTTAAGTTTCGCAAAAATGTGACCCAACGTCCAGAAAGGTTTTTGAGCAACTTTTACGTTGAGCAACTACCTAGCTAAGATTCTTTTAATTGGTTTCCGTAAATATCGTTCCCGTATACCTTGTATTCGACGCTTTGAAGGCAAACAACTATCCTAATGATTTTCTAAAAAACTGTTTAAAACCAGCAGTTACACCACCACGTATACAAACTCTGAGAACGAAAGTTCGGTGACGGGTTTTGCTGTTCTTTCGTATATTCAAGGAATTACGGAACCAATTACTTATTTGCATCTTGTTAATAGATAACGTCATCATCGGTTCTATGAGGGTATAAATAGGGATCCTAACTTTACAACGATCACCCATGATGAAGACACAAGATTGGAGTGTCGAAACGTTCGGTCATGGACAGTAACTTTTAAAGTTACGTTTAAAAAACGTTTTAAAGCTAGAGTAGCGTCAAGCTATGTCTGTCATATGTTTTGTTTTCATATATGTTAGACATCGACGAGTGCTTGCGAAAAAAAGTTATGTGAATAAATTAAACAGCAGAAGTATGAGCACGGTCGAGAAATATTGGCAACATTAGTTTTAAAAGCTTTCTTCTTTGTGAAAAATGTCATTCTATATATTCGAATATAGTCGGAAAGTAAGTATTAATCCATTTAAGATAAAAAAGATAAATAATGCAACTTGTAGCAATACAGTTATAAGTTATTGTAAAATGGAAAACGCATTTGTGGTAAGGAAAATGCAAGAATTTCCATAGTTATATAATCGCGACAATTTTTTCTGTCGAACGTTTCTGTCGAAGACGTTCAAAAGTCCGCGTTATAATCTCGTGAAATGTAAACTAAATTGTTTCGTAGTTTTGAAAATAAATTTAATTTCTACATCTCATGAAAGAAACAGTATGATTTTTTTGGCCTGAAACATTCATATATGTAATGTGCAAATATTTTGGATTGTTGCAGCTCAGTTGGAAAAGTATACTTGCTATATTTTTTATTCAATTTCTCAAATGATTCTCACGTCATACATTTTGTTTTTTATATTTTAGATATCAATGAGTGCTTGGGCCAACCATGTCATGTAAACGCTACATGTAACAATACAGTTGGAACTTTCATGTGCACATGTGATGTAGGCTATACCGGTGACGGATTTAACTGCTCAGGTATACACGACCCTATGCAATTTACAATAAAGAAATATTTGAATATTTCGAATTCGGAGTACTTCTGCTTAAGCTCCCTTTTTTAAATTATGGAGGAAAACGTTGATATAAAAAAAACGTTTTGTGAATAAGTGAAATAGCAGAAGAGTCAGTACGGTCGAGATATATCGGCAACATTAGTTATAAAAGTACTTTTTGGTTAATTTCTAAAACAACTGTCACGTCACATATCTTGTTTTTATATATCTTAGACATCGACGAGTGCTTGGGCCAACCATGTGATGCAAACGCTATATGTAACAATACAGTTGGATCTTTCATGTGCACATGTGATGCAGGCTATACCGGTGATGGATTTAACTGCTCAGGTATGCAATACGTTTATCCAATGTACAATAAAGAAAAATTTGAATATTGGGAACTCGAATTCTTTCTGCATATACCCCATTAATTAAATTATGAAAAATTTGATATAAGATGAACGGTTTGTGATTAAAAATAAATTAACACAGTGAGAATTTTAGAACGGTCGGGAAATAAAGGCAATATTAGCTCAAAAGCTTTATTCGTCATCGAAGAATGTCAGCTAAATATTCTAATATAGTGAATTAGTAAAATTACTAATGGCACTTGTCACAGCACAGTAATTGGTATATGCTTAAATGCATGTGCAAAAGTATTATACAAAATATTCAGAGTGCTTGGGCCCACCATGTCATGCAAACGCAACATGTAACACTACCGTTGCATCTTTCATGTGCACATGCGATGTACAGTAGGTAGGATATACCGGTGACGGATTTAACTGCTCAGGTATACACGACTTTTATGCAATTGACAATAAAGAAATATTTGAATAATTCGAATTCAGAGTACTTTTGCATGAGCTCCATTTTTTTAATTCTGTAGCAAAATGTTGATATAAAAAACGTTTTGTGCGTAATAAGTGAAATAGCAGAAGAGTAAGCACGGTATCTAGATTGGCAACATTAGTTATAAAAGCTTATTTTTTTTCTTTGAGGAAGACTGTCATTCTATATATTCGAATATAGTTGGAAAGTAATTATTAATCCATTTAAGATAAAAACATAGATAATACAACTTGTAGCAATACAGTAATAACACATTTCGGATAAGGAAAATATAAGTATTTCCATAGTTAGATAATTGCGACAATTATTACTGTCGAATAATAACCTCATGAGAAATTAAAAATTCCTCGTTATAATCTCGTGAAATGTAAACTAAATTGTTTCGTAGTTTTGAAAATAAATTTAATTCCTACATCTGATGAAAAAAGCAAATGTTTTTATGGCAGAAAACATTCATATATTTATTGTGTAAATATTTTGGTTTGCTGCACCTTGTTTGCAAAAGTACAGTAAACACGTTAAAGTACTTTTTGGTTAATTCCTCAAATAACTGTCACGTCATATATCTTGTTTTTATATATCTTAGAGATCGACGAGTGCTTAGGTCAACCATGTCATGCAAACTCTACGTGTAACAATACAGTTGGATCTTTCGTGTGCACATGTGACGAAGGCTATACCGGTGATGGCTTTAACTGCTCAGGTATGCAAAACGTTTATCCAAGGGAACTCGAATTCTTTCTGCATAAATCCCATTAAATTGTGAAAACTTTGATATACACAGCGAGAATGTTAGAACGGTCGGGAAATAAAGGCAATATTAGGTGAAAAGCTTTTTTCGTCATCGAAGAATATCAGTTTAAATATTCTAATATAGTTGTTAATTAATTGTCAATCCGTTCAGATAAGAAA
The DNA here is from genome assembly GCA_035772405.1 of Chrysogorgia sp. JL179-B06. Lineage (NCBI taxonomy): Eukaryota > Metazoa > Cnidaria > Anthozoa > Scleralcyonacea > Chrysogorgiidae > Chrysogorgia > Chrysogorgia sp. JL179-B06. Next base: position 1,891,658 of record JAYKKM010000123.1, on the reverse strand, counting down.
TTCCTAATGGCACTTGTCACAGCACAGTAATTGGTAAATGCTTAAACGCATGTGCGAAAAATATTATTATACAAAATTTTCATAGTTACCTATTACCGATAATTACTTCTGTCAAATAATTTTATTTCATTAATATTTTTATTTTATAACCTAACAAGAAATTTAAAAGTTAGAGAAATAATACCATGAAATTCAAACTATATTCATGTGTATTATTTTAATATTTTATACTTTCATTCTATGAAAGAAAAAGTATGAAGATGCTGTTATCGAGAAATATACACATTATGTCCACCCAAGTTTCGGTATACAGAAACGCTGTTGTCAAAGAATAATTGTTATACTACCATTTTAATAATTTCTTTCTTGACTGTCACGGCATATATATATGTTTTCAGACATCGACGAGTGCTTGGGCCAACCATGTCATGCAAACGCTACATGTAACAACACCGTTGGATCTTTCATGTGCAGATGTGACGTAGGCTATACCGGCGACGGATTTAACTGCTCAGGTATACAATACGAGTTTTATGCAATTGACAATAAAGAAATATTCTAATATTTCTAATTCAGAATACTTCTGCATCAGCTCCATTTCTTTAATACTGTAGGAAAGCGTTGATATAAAAAAGCGTTTCGTGAATAAGTGAAATAGCAGAAGAGTCAGCACGGCCGAGATATATTGGCAACATTAGTTTCCATAGTTAGATAATTGCGACAATACTTTCTGTCGAATAATAATTTTATTTTATTAGAACCTTATGAGAAATTTAAAAGTTCGCGTAATATAATCTCGTGCAATGTAAACTAAATTGTTTCGTAGTTTTGAAAACAAATTTAATTACTTCACCTTATCGAAGAAGCAGGATTAATGTTTATATAGCAGAAAACATTTATACATTTATTGTGTAAATATTTTTGTTTGCTGCAGCTCGGTTGCAAAAGTAAACATGTTAAAGTACTTTTTGGTTAATTTCTCAAATAACTGTCACGTCATATATCTTGTTTTTATATATCTCAGACATTGACGAGTGCTTGGGCCAACCATGTCATGCAAACGCTACTTGTAACAATACAGTTGGATCTTTCATGTGTACATGTGATGTAGGCTATACCTATGACGGATTTAACTGCTCAGGTATGCAAACGTTGACGCAGTGGACAATAATAAATATTTGAATATTGGGAACACGTTTTGTGATTAAAAATAAATTAAAACAGCGAGAAAGTTAGAACGGTCGGGAAATAAAGGCAATATTAGGTCAAAAGCTTTATTCGTCATCGAAGAATGTCAGTTTAAATATTGTAATATAATGGTAAAGTAATTGTCAATCCGCTAAGATAAAAAAATTTCTAATGGCACTTGTCGCAACACAGTAATTAGTAAATGCTTAAATGCATGTATGAAAAGTATTACCCAAAATGTTCATAGTTACCTATTCCCAACAATTACTTCGGTCAAATAATTATTTTATTTTATTAAAACATGAGAAATTCAAAAGTCCACGTTATAATCTCGTGAAATGTAAACTAAATTGTTTCGTAGTTTTGAAAATAAATTTAATTCCTTCATCTCATCAAAGAAGCAGTATTAATGTTTTTATAGCAGAAAACTTTATATATTTTTTGTGTAAATATTTTTGTTTCCTGCAGCTCGCTTGCAAAAGTAAACATGTTCCAGTACTTTTTGGTTAATTTATCAAATAACTGACACGTCATTATATCTTGTTTTTATATATCTTAGACATCGACGTGTGCTTGGGCCAGCTATGTCATGCAAACGCTGCATGTAACAATACAGTTGGATCTTTCATTTGCACATGTGATGTAGGCTATACCGGTGATGGCTTTAACTGCTCAGGTATGCACAACGTTTATCCAATGGACAATAAAGAGATATTTGAATATTGTGAATTCGGCGTCTTTCTCCATAAACTCCACTAGTTAAATCGTCTAGAAAAACTTTGATATAAAGAAAACGCTTTGTGATTCAAAATAAAATAACACAGCGATAATGTAAACGGTCGGAAAATAATGGCAATAAATAAGCGTGAAAGCTTTCTTCCTCGTTGAAGAATGACAGTTTAAATATTCAAAAATAGTCGGAAAGTAATATTAATAAAAAACGCGTGTGGGTAAAGTAAAATACCAAATATTCGCGGTAATTATTTCCGTCGAATAATTATTTTATTTTATTTTAACCTAATGAAAAATTCAAATGTCCGCGAAATAATCACATGAAATGAAAGCTTATAAATTCAAGAGTTTATTTTAAAAATATTTTTACCTTCATTCTATGAAAGAAAAAGATGTTGTTTCTCTGCCTGCGGCATCGGAAAATAATTGATCTGCTCGTCACTTATCTTTTTCCAAAAGTTTGGTTTACATCAACTCAGTTGTCAAAGAATATTTGTGAGACTAATTTTTGAATAATTTCTCGCATGACTATCACGTCATATGTTTTAACAAATAATTTCCCAACAAAACCAGGTGATAAATCAGATATAGTTTCACGCTACGATCACGCTACGCCCACCCTGGCTTTAAAACGTTTTTTGAACGTAACTTTAAAAGTTACTGACCATGACCCAACGTTTCGACACTGCAATCTAGTGTCTCGTTGTAAAGTTAGGATCCATATGTATACCCTCATAGAACCGATAATGACGTTATCTATCAACAAGATGCAAATAAGCTTCTGATAATAAACCACCGTCATCCCGATTCAATGTGGCGTGGGCGCTATTAGCGACCTTTAGATTGAGTACGAGAACGAACACAAACGTTTCTGCGCAGTGGAGAAAAGAACCATGCGCAATGGTAAACTCATCTTCGTACTCGTCTTCGTCCTCAAATATAAAGGTCTCTATTGATATGTCAAGCCTCCAGACGTCTCTGATGGTACCGCGGATTAGTGGTAATAATTTTGGAATTTCCCCACGAAATCTCATGGTAGGTTACGCACGCGTGCTCCGACAAAGCAGAATTTTCCTTTTTTGAAAACGAAACAGCCCTTTGGTGTTCTTTTAAACGCACTCCTGATCACAGATGACTGTGATCAGGAGTGCGTTTAAAAGCAATATATATATATATATATATATATATATAATATATATATATATATATATATATATATATATATATATATATATATATATATATATATATATATATATATATATATATATATATATATATATATAATTAACAATTATACCATGAGCTCGAGTCGTATATGAGCTGATAGCCGACGAGGCGCGCAGCGCCGAGTCGGCTATCAGCCATATACGACGAGAGCGAATGGTATAATTGTTTTATAATATAGACATCCACTGTATAATAAGCCAAAAATTTATTAACAATTCCACAATAATTAAATACTAATGACATAAACAAATAACGTTTCCGCCATGGCGCTTCCGTCCTGCTACTTCCGTCATGCGTCTCACCGTATATCAGCTCATATACGGTGAGTAAATGAAAGCAATAAAAATACAAAATGGCTGACCGTTTTGCTCAGCTTGATGAACATGAAATAAAAACCCTTCTTGAGAATGCAATACCACTGATAATACCAAAAAAACAACAAGATATGGAATGAAAATATTTAATGATAAGTAAAGCAAACTAAAAATTAGCCTTTTTCAAAATAAGGGGTGGTTTTGAAATTAAATTTGACATGAAACGACTGAAAAGGAGTGTAAAGTTTTAAAAGAGAAGAGAGAAAGGTAGAAATTAAATTAATTACATTAAATTTTGAATTTGTTTACCTCTTCCAATTTTTCTGGCGGTTTGTACATCACAGGGATGACAAAAGCAGAGATAAACACTTGCTTTAAGGTGTTTCATACATCGCTAGGCAAGTTGACGGCTCGTATTACAATAAAAAAGTTGACAAATTCTTGAGAAATCCTCCCAACAACAAGTCATTTTCCATCATTGACGACCCTACTTTTACCGATGAAAATTCAGTGTTAAATGCGTTCGTGAAAGACCTTAGTAAAACTGGGAAAATCGCCGGTTTGGTCCACAAAAAGCCAATAATCGTCCAGAGGCAAATTAAGTTGTTGTTTGACAGTGGCGAATATGTCCAACCGACAGCACTGATCCATCACAATTGCTTCGTACCGTTTGGTTTTACCTTGGCCTTTACTTGGGACGACGAGGAAGAGAAAACTAGAGGAAACTTAAGCCAAATATGATGGTTTTAAGATCAACAGAGCAGACGGCAAGTTATATTTTCGAGTTGAACCGGGAGGTCGCAGGTTCCCGTCAACAAAAAACCACTACGGCGGTTTAGCCGACGTCGAAGACGAGTCCGACTGGAAAATCTTTGCCCAGCCAGGTTAAGTTTCACAAAGCTTGTACTTTTTGTCCACAAAGCTTGTACTTTTTGTCCACACGAATTCCATGTTCGTTTTTAATACGAATGTACATAAATATAATTTGCACTATACAGTGGATGGCTATATTATAAATATATATATATATATATATATATATATATATATATATATATATATATATATATATATATATATATATATATATATATATATATATATATATATATATATATATATATATATATATATATATTTATATATTTATATATTTATATATTTATATATATATATATATATATATATATATATATATATATATATATATATATATATATATATATATATATATATATATATATATATAAATGCAACTTCAAGGCCTTCCGGCTTGAATTGAACCCGCGACCCTGCGATGCTAGTGCAGTGCTCTGACCACTGAGCTACGGAAGCCGTGTGGTGGTAATGCCGGGATAAGCTCCATTTCTTTAATACTGTAGGAAAGCGTTGATATAAAAAAGGGTTTCGTGAATAAGTGAAATAGCAGAAGAGTCAGCACGGCCGAGATATATTGGCAACATTAGTTTCCATAGTTAGATAATTGCGACAATACTTTCTGTCGAATAATAATTTTATTTTATTTTATTAGAACCTTATGAGAAATTTAAAAGTTCGCGTAATATAATCTCGTGCAATGTAAACTAACTTGTTTCGTAGTTTTGAAAACAAATTTAATTACTTCACCTCATCGAAGAAGCAGGATTAATGTTTATATAGCAGAAAACATTTATACATTTATTGTGTAAATATTTTTGTTTGCTGCAGCTCGGTTGCAAAAGTAAACATGTTAAATTACTTTTTGGTTAATTTCTCAAATAACTGTCACGTCGTATATTTGGTATTCATTTATCTTAGACATAGACGAGTGTTTAGGCCAACCATGTCATTCAAATGCTACATGTAACAATACCGTTGGATCTTTGATCTGCTCATGTGATGCAGGCTATACCGGAGATGGCTTAAGCTGTTCAGGTATGAATACATTTTATTCAAGGACAATAAAGAAATTTGAATATTGGGAATTCGGAGTTTTTTCTGCAAAAGCTCCATTGTCATAATTGGAATATTTTGATATAAAAAACGTTTTGTGATTAAAAATAAATTAATACAGCAAAAATGTTACCACTCGGGTCACAAAAGCAACATTAAGGTCAAAAGCTTTCATCCTCGTTTAAGAATGTCGGTTAAATATTTAAATATAGTCAGAAAGTCATTATTAATCTATTAAAAATAAAAAATTCCTAATGGCACTTATAACATCACAATAATTGGTATATATTCAAAAGGACTTAGTTAAAGAAAATTACAAGCATTTCCATAGTTACATAATGACGACAATTACTTCAGTCAAAAGATAATTTATTTTATTATAACTTGGTGAGACATTTAAAATTCTGCCAAATAATCTGATGATACTGTATCTATACTACATTTATGAGTATTTTTGTAAAATATTTTATACCTTCATTCTATCAAAGATAATATCAATATTTATGTTCGTAAAATATTAACATTTCACCCATTTTTTCTTTGCTGCTGCTCAGTCTTCAAAGAATCATTGTTCTACTACTTTTTAAATAATTTCTAAAATGACTGTCACGTCCTATATTTGGTTTTCATTTGTCTTAGACATCGACGAATGCTTGGGCCAACCATGTCATTCAGACGCTACATGTAACAATACCGTTGGATCTTTCATGTGCTCATGTGATACTGGCTATACCGGAGATGGCTTAACCTGTTCAGGTGTGCATAAATTTTATTCAAGGGACAGTAAAGAAATATTTGAATATGGGCAATTCGGAGTTTATTCTGCAAAAGCTCCATTAACTAAATTGTCTAGGGAAATTTTGATATAAATACTTAACACACAGCAAAAAATGTTAGCACTGCCGGGTCATAAAGCACCATTAAGGTCAAAATCATTCATCCTCGTTTAAGTATGTCGGTTTAAATAGATGAATATAGTCAGAAAGTTATTATTAATCTATACACATCAAAATAATGTGTACATGCTCAAACGAAAAAGAAAATATAAGAATTTCCATAGTTACATAATGGCGACAATTACTTCAGTCAAATAATAATTATATATTATTGTCAGAAACTGATAAATTCCAAATTTTGCCAAAACATCTTATGAAATGTAAACCAAAATTTATGAGTATTTTGTTAAAATATTTTATACCTTCATTCAACGAAAGAAAAAGAATGAATATTTTTCGTAAAATATTCACATCCCCCCGTCTCCAACTTTTTTGTTTGCAGGAGCCCAGTTTTAAAAGAATCATTGTTATGCTACTTTTTAAATAATTTCTAAAATGACTGTCACATCGTATATTTGGTATTCATTTATCTTAGACATAGACGAGTGTTTAGGCCAACCATGTCATTCAAATGCTACATGTAACAATACCGTTGGATCTTTCATCTGCTCATGTGATGCAGGCTATACCGGAGATGGCTTAAGCTGTTCAGGTATGAATACATTTTATTCAAGGACAATAAAGAAATTTGAATATTGGGAATTCGGAGTTTTTCTGCAAAAGCTCCATTGTCATAATTGGAATATTTTGATATAAAAAAACGTTTTTGTGATTAAAAATAAATTAACACAGCAAAAATGTTACCACTACGGGTCACAAAAGCAACATTAAGGTCAAAAGCTTTCATCCTCGTTTAAGAATGTCGCTTAAATATTTAAATATAGTCAGAAAGTCATTATTAATCTATTAAAAATAAATAATTCCTAATGGCACTTATAACATCACAATAATTGGTATATATTCAAAAGGACTTAGTTAAATAAAATTACAAGCATTTCCATGCATAGTTACATAATGACGACAATTACTTCAGTCAAAAGATAATTTATTTTATTATAACTTGGTGAGACATTTAAAATTCTGCCAAATAATCTGATGATACTGTAATCTATACTACATTTATGAGTATTTTTTGTAAACTATTTTATACCTTCATTCTATCAAAGATAATATCAATATTTATGTTCGTAAAATATTAACATTTCACCCATTTTTTCTTTGCTGCTGCTCAGTCTTCAAAGAATCATTGTTCTACTACTTTTTAAATAATTTCTAAAATGACTGTCACGTCCTATATTTGGTTTTCATTTGTCTTAGACATCGACGAATGCTTGGGCCAACCATGTCATTCAGACGCTACATGTAACAATACCGTTGGATCTTTCATGTGCTCATGTGATACTGGCTATACCGGAGATGGCTTAACCTGTTCAGGTGTGCATAAATTTTATTCAAGGGACAGTAAAGAAATATTTGAATATGGGCAATTCGGAGTTTTTTCTGCAAAAGCTCCATTAACTAAATTGTCTAGGGAAATTTTGATATAAATACTTAACACACAGCAAAAAATGTTAGCACTGCCGGGTCATAAAAGCACCATTAAGGTCAAAAGCATTCATCCTCGTTTAAGTATGTCGGTTTAAATAGATGAATATAGTCAGAAAGTTATTATTAATCTATACACATCAAAATAATGTGTACATGCTCAAACGAAAAAGAAAATATAAGAATTTCCATAGTTACATAATGGCGACAATTACTTCAGTCAAATAATAATTATATATCATTGTCAGAAACTGATAAATTCCAAATTTTGCCAAAACATCTTATGAAATGTAAACCAAAATTTATGAGTATTTTTGTAAAATATTATATACCTTCATTCAACAAAAGAAAAAGAAAGAATATTTTTCGTAAAATATTCACATCGCCCACCCCCCCCCTCCAACTTTTTTGTTTGAAGCAGCCCAGTTTTAAAAGAATCATTGTTATGCTACTTTTTAAATCATTTCTAACATGACTGTCACATCGCATATTTGGTATTCATTTATCTTAGACATAGACGAGTGTTTAGGCCAACCATGTCATTCAAATGCTACATGTAACAATACCGTTGGATCTTTCATGTGCTCATGTGACGCAGGCTATACCGGAGATGGCTTGAGCTGTTCAGGTATGCATAAATGTTATTCAAGGGACAATAAAAATATTTTAATATTGGGAATTCGGAGTTTTTCTGCAAAAGCTCCATTAATTAATCGTCATAATTGGAATATTTTTGATATAAAAAAACGTTTTCTGATTAAAAATAAATTAACATAGCAAAAATTTTACCACTCGGGTCACAAAAGCAACATTAAGGTCAAAAGGTTCCATCCTCGTTTAAGAATGCCGGTTTAAATATTTAAATATAGTCAGAAAGTCATTGTTAATTTATTAAAAAAAAAAAAATCCTAATGGCACTTATAATATCACAATAATTGGTATATATTCAAAAGGACATAGTTAAAGAAAATTACAAGCATTTCCATAGTTACATAATGACGACAATTACTTCAGTCAAAAAATAATTTATTTTATTATAACTTGGTGAGAAATTTAAAATTCTGCTAAATAATCTTATGATATCTATACTACATTTATGAGTATTTTTGTAAAATATTTTATACCTTCATTCTATGAAAGAAAATATCAATATTTATTTTCGTAAAATATTAACATTTAACCCATTTTTTCTTTGCTGCTGCTCAGTCTTCAAAGAATCATTGTGCTACAACTTTTTAAATAATTTCTAAAATGACTGTCACGTCGTATATTTGGTTTTCATTTGTCTTAGACATCGACGAATGCTTGGGCCAACCATGTCATTCAGAACGCTACATGTAACAATACCGTTGGATCTTTCATGTGCTCATGTGATGCTGGCTATACCGGAGATGGCTTAACCTGTTCAGGTATGCATAAATTTTATTCAAGGGACAGTAAAGAAATATTTGTATATGGGGAATTTGGAGTTTTTTTCTGAAAAAGCTCCATTAAATAAATTGTCTAGGGAAATTTTGATATAAATACTTAACACGCAGCAAAAAATGTTAGCACTGCCGGGTCATAAAAGCACCATTAAGGTCAAAAGCATTCATCCTCGTTTAAGTATGTCGGTTTAAATAGATGAATATAGTCAGAAAGTTATTATTAATCTATACACATCAAAATAATTTGTACATGCTCAAACGAAAAAGAAAATACAAGAATTTCCATAGCTACATAATGGCGACAATTACTTCAGTCAAATAATAATTCTATATCATTGTCAGAAAATGATAAATTCCAAATTTTTACAGAACATCTTATGAAATGTAAACCAAAATTTATGAGTATTTTTGTAAAATATTATATACCTTCATTCAACAAAAGAAAAAGAATGAATATTTTTCGTAAAATATTCACATCACCCCGTCTCCAACTTTTTTGTTTGAAGCAGCCCAGATTTAAAAGAATCATTGTTATGCTACTTTTTAAATCATTTCTAACATGACTGTCACATCGCATATTTGGTATTCATTTATCTTAGACATAGACGAGTGTTTAGGCCAACCATGTCATTCAAATGCTACATGTAACAATACCGTTGGATCTTTCATGTGCTCATGTGACGCAGGCTATACCGGAGATGGCTTAAGCTGTTCAGGTATGCATAAATGTTATTCAAGGGACAATAAAAATATTTTAATATTGGGAATTCGGAGTTTTTCTGCAAAAGCTCCATTAATTAATCGTCATAATTGGAATATTTTGATATAAAAAACGTTTTCTGATTAAAAATAAATTAACATAGCAAAAATTTTACCACTCGGGTCACAAAAGCAACATTAAGGTCAAAAGGTTCCATCCTCGTTTAAGAATGCCGGTTTAAATATTTAAATATAGTCAGAAAGTCATTGTTAATTTATTAAAAATAAAAAAATCCTAATGGCACTTATAATATCACAATAATTGGTATATATTCAAAAGGACATAGGAAAAGAAAATTACAAGCATTTCCATAGTTACATAATGACGACAATTACTTCAGTCAAAAAATAATTTATTTTATTATAACTTGGTGAGAAATTTAAAATTCTGCTAAATAATCTTATGATATCTATACTACATTTATGAGTATTTTTGTAAAATATTTTATACCTTCATTCTATGAAAGAAAATATCAATATTTATTTTCGTAAAATATTAACATTTACCCCATTTTTTTCTTTGCTGCTGCTCAGTCTTCAAAGAATCATTGTTCGACTACTTTTTAAATAATTTCTAAAATGACTGTCACGGCGTATATTTTGTTTTCATTTATCTTAGACATCGACGAGTGCTTGGGCCAACCATGTCATTTAAACGCTACTTGTAACAATACAGATGGATCATTCATGTGCACATGTAATGCAGGCTATACCGGAGACGGCTTTAGCTGTTCAGGTATGCATAACTTTTATTCAAGGGACAGTAAAGAAATATTTGTATATGGGGAATTTGGAGTTTTTTTCTGAAAAAGCTCCATTAAATAAATTGTCTAGGGAAATTTTGATATAAATACTTAACACACAGCAAAAAATGTTAGCACTGCCGGGTCATAAAAGCACCATTAAGGTCAAAAGCATTCATCCTCGTTTAAGTATGTCGGTTTAAATAGATGAATATAGTCAGAAAGTTATTATTAATCTATACACATCAAAATAATTTGTACATGCTCAAACGAAAAAGAAAATACAAGAATTTCCATAGCTACATAATGGCGACAATTACTTCAGTCAAATAATAATTCTATATTATTGTCAGAAAATGATAAATTCCAAATTTTTACAGAACATCTTATGAAATGTAAACCAAAATTTATGAGTATTTTTGTAAAATATTTTATACCTTCATTCAACGAAAGAAAACGAATGAATATTTTTCGTAAAATATTCACATCACCCCGTCTCCAACTTTTTTGTTTGCAGGAGCCCAGTTTTAAAATAATCATTGTTATGCTACTTTTTAAATAATTTCTAAAATGACTGTCACATTGTATATTTGGTATTCATTTATCTTAGACATCGACGAGTGCTTAGGCCAACCATGTCATTCCGACGCTACATGTAACAATACCGTTGGATCTTTCATGTGCTCATGTGATGCAGGTTATACCGGAGACGGCTTAAGCTGTTCAGGTATGCATATATTTTATTCAAGCGACAATAAAGGAATATTTGAATATTCGGAATTCGGAGTTTTTCTGCAAAAGCTCCATTAATTAAATCGTCTAGGAAAATTTTAATATAATATAACGTTTTGTGATTAAAAACAAATTAACACACAGCAAGAATGTTGGCAAGGCCTGGAAATAAAGGAAACATTTAGAATTAACAGCTTTCATCCTCGTTGAAGAATGTTGGTTTAAATAAATTAATGTAATCGCAAAGTTATTATTATTCTATAATCAAGACAAAAAGGATTCCTAATGGCAATAATAGGTATATGCTCAAACGCACATGGAAAAATAAAAATAGATGCATTTCCACAATTACTTCAATAAAATAATAAATGTATTTTCTTATAACCTGGTGAAATATAAAATTCTGCCAAATAATCTTATGATATGTATACTACATTTATGAGTATTTTTGTAAAATTTGTTTAACCTTCACCCTATGAAAGAAAATATGAATATTTATTTTCGTAAAATATTCACATTTCCCCCATTTTGTGTTTGCAGCTGCTCAGTTTTCAAATAATCATTGTTATACTACTTTTTAAATAATTTCTAAAATGTCTATCACGTCGTATATTTGGTATTTATCTTAGACATCGACGGGTGCTTAGGCCAACCATGTCATTCAGACGCTACATGTAACAATACCGTTGGATCTTTCATGTGCTCATGTGATGCAGGCTATACCGGAGACGGCTTAAGCTGTTCAGGTATGCAAACATTTTATTCAAGGGACAATAAAGAAATAGTTGAATATTGGGAATTCGAAGTTTTTCTGCAAAAGCTCCATTAATTAAATTGTCTAGGAAAATTTTGAGATAAAAAAATATTTTGGGATTAAAAATAAATTAACACATAGCAAAAATGTTAACATTCTCGCATCATAAAAGCAACATTAATGTCAAAAGCTTTCATCCTCGTTTAAGAATGTTGGTTTAATATTTTTAATATAGTCAGAAAGTTATTATTAATCTATTCAAAATAAAAAATTTCTAATGGCACTTATAACATCACAATAATTGGAATATGCTCAAACGCACATGGGAAAAGAAAAATAATAATTTATTTTATAATAATCTGGTGAGAAATTCAAAATTCTGCTAAATAATCTGCTAAATAATATGTATACTACATTTATGAGTATTTTTGTAAAATATTTTATACCTTCGTTCTATGAAATAAAATATGAATATTTCTTTTAGTAAACTATTCACACCCCCCCGCCCCCACCCCATGCTTTTGTTTGAAGATGCTGAGTTTTCAAATAATCATTGTTATACTACCTTTTAAATAACTTCTATAATGACTGTCACGTCGTATATTTGGTTTTCATATATCTTAGACATTGACGAGTGCTTAGGCCAACCATGTCATTCAGACACTGCGTGTAACAATACCGTTGCGTCTTTCATGTGGTCATGTGATGCAGGCTATACCGGAGACGGCTTTACTACAATAAAGAAATATTTGAATATTGGGACCGGTATTGACCAACATTTTTGTTGGTTATTATGAAAGCAAAATGTTAGATTCTAACACAGATATTATTCCAATCTGGTACAAACGATATGTAGATGACACATTCACTTTATTCAATATCAAAGAATTGATCTCTCCTTCCTGCATATATTAAATTCGCTTCATCCGTCTTTAAAATTTACACATGAATTTGAAAATAACAACAAATTAGCTTTCTTGGATGTGTTAGTTCACAAAGATGATAATTGTTTCCTTACAAGCATTTATCGGAAATCTACATTTACAGGCCTTTACACACGTTTTGATTCTTTTAGCTCAACAAAACAAAATATCTCATTGGTGAAATGTTTTATTGACAGAACACGCAAGTTATCTTCGGATAAGTTTTTTGGAACAAGATCTCAGTGAATTAAAAACAATTTTCTTAGCAAATGGATACTCAGGCCGACTGCTTGATAAAATATTCATGTCTCTTCCTAATCTATGGACCTAACAAATGCCCAGTATACTTAAAATTACCGTGGATTGGTAAAATTTCCGAACAATTCGAGAAACAACTGAAGGATACTATAGAAAATACTTTCTTCTCTAGCCAAATAAGATGCATTTTCTCAACTAGGACAATTTTGCCGCCTACTCCGAAAGAAGTTTTACCTGCTTTTTCACCAAGCTCTGTAATTTACGAATTTAAACGCGAGTGTGGTTATCGCTACGTACAGTAGGAAGAACGTCTCAATGGTTAAGTGAAAGAATGAAACAACACGTTCCCACTCACATACGCCGAAAAAGTGTTCCATTACGCCAACAGCCAAGAAGACAATGCCGTCAAGACATGGTCATTAACTGCGATTCTGCCATTTCCCAACACCTCCTGTCAAATTCCCAAAGCGCCCGTTCGCCCTTTCAATTGAAGGTGTTTAGAATCTATTTACATCAAAGTTGTCAGATCCTGACTTGTGCCGAAAGAAGGAATTCATTTTTAAAACATCGTTATTTCATGAACACTGTCATGACGCCTTTGCGTATGACGTAACTGGACTTTTTGTTGACTATAAATACTGACATTGCTATCTTATGGTTTTTCTTTAGCAGACGTAGTACTTGATAAGTTGTTTGCCGAAATGCATCGTGCTCATTTATTTTAAAATCCTATTTATTTATTTATCTTTAAACAGTAATCTAAGAACTCATTTCTCCTTCCTATCCTTTGCTCCAACATACGCCATTAATAGATTTTGGTAAATGTGATTATATATTATACATATTATCGTGTATAATAATTATATTAGTAGTGATTTCGAACAGTTCTTGTAAGAACTATATTTACCATTTCACCATTGTTTCGACGTATTTTAAAGCTTTGTTTAAATTTATTACCACGACAAAATCGTTGTTCTACTATATATATATATATATATATATATATATATATATATATAATATATATATATATATATATATATATATATATATATATATATATATATATATATATATATATATATAATATATATATATATATATATATATATATATATATATATATATATATATATATATATATATATATATATATATATATATATATATATATATATATATATATATATATATATATATAATATATATATACATATACATGTACTGTTTGCTGAATCAAAGACATTACTTTTTCAGATATTAATGAATGTAGTTCCACACCAAACATCTGTGGATCAAATTCATGTGAAAATACTTTTGGCTCCTACAGATGTTCATGTCCTACAGGATATGTATTTCTATCTGGAAACTGCGAAGGTATATGCTTTGGTTGCACCAATGGAACATTGCAAGTCTAATTACTGTCATATAGTATACACAACTTAATTGGGGCTCGTCTCAATTAAGTAATCTTGCTATAAACGATTGTTATGTTTCTTAGCTCTTACAGAGTCCTTTGTTTATCAACTTGAATTTACCATCCTGAATGAAACTTTTTTGGACAATCTCTTGAACAAAAGCTCACAAGAATATATTTCTTTGCAAAATAGCCTTGAAAGCGATGTAAGTTTTACAAAAACAATTTTATGCTTTTAGAGCAAGCTAAGTACATTACTTTAACTTTTATATTATATTGTTATTAATTGATACCAGAATTATTCTTCTAGAAGCCCTATGTTTTACTAGCTAGATTTTCGCTTGACAAATTAATGGAAAGAAAATAACGGCGAGCCGGAATAGAGTGAAAAAATTACAAAATGGAAATTATAACTTTTCTTTCATGGACAATAAAAACAATCAATCTAATCGGTAATAGATTTTCAACAGTATTCTACTTTTTTCTCTTTAGATAAAGGCAGCATTTATGTCTTCATCACAATCGTCGCACTTTTTGGCCGTTTATTTGAATAAATTCAGGTAGTTTATCCAGACGATCTGCTCATCACTTTAGTATTTACTAAAATCTGAAAAACTACTTGATGTTTAGATGAATCTATTTTTAAAAGACGAAATGAATAATTGAATACTATTCTGTCTTTTAGTGCTGACAATACTCAATCACCAGTTGTAACAAAAGCAACTTTTCTCCTTTATTTCAACGCCTCTTCAACGGAAACGAACTCAACTGCGGTCCAAAATTCGTTTATTGATAGTTTAACAAAAAATTCTGCAAATATTGTCCTTGGTACAAACCATTTACTATCACAGAGCACAAATGGCGTTTTTTCACCATCATTGGCAATGATAGTGGGTAAGTAACTTATCTACCTATTAATTAAGAATAAATATAAAAAGAACTGAAAATAATGTGAAAACTAAAAACGAAAGAACTTCAATATGTCGAAAAATACTTAATAAGAGTAAGTAGAGTATAGGATATGGGGTACCGGCGCAGTTGATAATTTCATACAACGTTTCAACACCAACAAAAAGACATAATTCATAAAAACCACCTCAGAGCATTGGATTTTACCACAAACATCGATTTTATCAAACATTTAACTGTCACTTTTAGCTGTCATTTCATACAACGTTTCAACGTCCACTCCACGCCCCACCAGATCCAACTAACAGCAATAACACAGAATTAGTCGGGGTTTTTTCTATATCCCAGTATAGGACATGGTACAAACGAAGTTATAGTACTCTCATACGGCATATCAAAACGTTGGATCCCACCATAAACCATCTGATCTATAAAATTCGTTAAATACTCTATAGCTTATAGAATCAAGCATGCAATATGATTGAGTGTCCCAGTGGGACGCGTTGTACTCCAAATGTTGATCTATTTCAGTCAAGACCAAACAGCTCAGTCAAAAACCACACTTCATGGTAACTCGCACGTCCCCAAATCAAATGTCTTTATGTCCATACGCATAGGAGTCAATACCATTTTCCAAAATATAACGTTTGTCGTCGAAGCAGGATAGAGACACCTAATTATTTCATAACTTCCAAGCTGATGCTTAATACTTCGGATGCTTTTCATTGTGTTGACGCAACTGCTTTTAATTAAACAACAGTTCTTAGTTCTTATAATTCTCATGCTCGCGGTCACTTTCTTGATGAAATTTTTTCTAACTGCCATGGCGGTATTCCCACCCATGGCATCGTCCTTCACATAACTAGACAATCTCGTTCCCAGAGCCTGCGTTCCCCCTGACCTGCGGGGCGAAACTGAGACTCTGGGATAATCCATCGCCGGAAACAGAAAAACATGGTTCCGGTTACGAAGAACGCATGCGTGACAATAAACCGGGAGGCCTGCAAACAAGCATTTACTTTGCTTTTGGCATAATTTGTCGGACGAGGATATTTATATTTTTCATGCTGCTTTAGGAAAGTCTTTACAAAAACTGAACAAAGGGGATATTGTAATAAAGGAGCATCAATATGAAAGGAAAATTTGGGAGCAATTATAGAATACCCGTCCGGACCGTCCACTTAATTTTGAAACCGCATTTAAAGGCAGAAATACAAACCAGATTGCTCTAAAATCTTTTTAAATATGTGTCGAAGGTTTATATTGTGTGTACTTGTTGATAGTTATCAAATGAAATGTGGTTTTATTGCATATGATGAACTTTCCGTAATTCGACCTAATTTAAAGGTTTGACTAAATTTGACGTAATTTAAAAGTACTAACTGTCAACGTCGTTGAAACAAAAGAATCTTTATGTCAAGAGTAATCTAAAGGCCGTCCTCGTTCTGTTTACAACGTCACTGAGAGCATTTTTACGTCTTTAGGACGACGGTTTAAACTCGCAGAGAGATTAGAGCTGTTCGCTATTAAGACTGACTTAAACAGTCAGACCCCTGACTACAATCGTTTTAGTAATATTGAAGCGTTTTGGATACAGTACTATATGGATAATTTATTATTTTTATTAATTTTCAGTTGACTACGATTTGTGTTCTGTTACACCTTCTTTATGTGGTAGTGCACAACGGTGTGAAGCTTATAACAGCACTTACCGCTGTTACTGCAATAGTCCTGGAAAACAAATCATTAATGGCAGTTGTGAAAGTAAGTTTTGCATTTCGACGTTTAAAAGGGAACTGTACCCACAAAATAAAGTAGTTTTAAATAAAAGGCCTTTAAGTATAATGTTAAAAATGTTAATAGTTATACGGTATCTGCTCGTGTACTCAAGAAATAACGTTTTCATTCTCGTAGGCATTTTAAGCGTTTGCTCGACGGCTCAGACTCAATGTCCAGCGGGGATTTATTTTCAATATTGACGTCACTGAGCGCAAGGAACAAAAGACAAGCATTCAATGACGTCAAAATAAAAAAAAGGGAACTACCGCTGTATATCAACCTTCACCCATCGAAGTTAAACTCTAAAAAGGTGGCGTCTAGCAGCGTAAAATACGAGAATGAAAACGTGATTTCTCGTATACAAAAGCGGATACCGTAAAACTGTTAATATTTACTAAATATTATACTCAAAGGCCTTTTATTTAAAACTAATTTATTTGGGGGTACAAAGTATATTTTAAAGGGTTAAATCAGAAAGTGAAAATCAAATGACATCATTTCCTGTGAATAATAAATCATCTTTAGCAGGAAAAAAGACACCTGCATTTTCCTCTACTTTTGAAGCAGAATATTACCATATACTGATTCGGTTGAATTTACCGGACATCTCCACCCTGACCGCTTGGATATACTCGAGTGGCATATAATAATCGTGGGCTTGTGTTCGTTGCCAATGCTAGGGATAGTTAACGGGTTCTTACCACGTTAAGTATAGAATCAGCGATGACCAGCAAAAGCAAAACAAATTCAAAGGTTTTATCATGACATATTACCTCGTCTTCCTTGACATCGGCAAAGATTCAAACAGCTCAGAACGAAATATCTTAACGATAAATGAAAAGGCATGTTAATACAACAAATCTATACAAATACACAGCCAAGCAGATTGCAGAATGCTATATCTATTGAACCTAGCTTCTTTCGTAGATGAACGTCTTATATATGCACTAGTGAATTGAAACCCCGGGACAGGACGGGGAATTAACGGGGAAATGGCCGTGGATTAACGTTGCATTTCTCCGTGGGAACGGGGAATTAACGAGTTATAAAATCACGAGGCATTGTAGCCGGGACTTTAACGCTCGGCCAGAGAGTACTGGGAACTAGGGTCACTTGCCCAGTTCTCGATGGTAAGTTTCATAATTTGTGTCTCGTAACCTTCACAATTTGTGTTAATAGTCACGGCACATTTCTATTGAGAACAAGTCTATTGAGATCAGGGTGGTGACAGAAAAGTCATGTAAAATACTGCACTAGCTACCGAACAAAATATTGGAGTTTACACGTGGCCATTTTCGAATTACGCTCTATATAATTGTTAAATTTTCCGACCTCGTAAACGACCTGAAACTATTGTTTGCAGAAAGTGAACTATATAAATTTGGAAATAACCTATTCAATTCAAACCAAAAGGGAGCCATAGAGGCCGGGACTTTAACAGGCAATTTTCCCCAATGACCGGGGAAAATGACGAACTTTAACACTCGCCAATGTTAACTTCCCAGCCCTGTCCCAGGGCCGGGGTTTCAGTTGACTAGTGCATTAATCTTCAAACAACGTCTGCGAAGGAAGGCAGGAAGCAAAAGTTGAACCATCATTTATTGTTCCATATAAGTCTAACTAACGTAATTACCGTTGATATATCCATCTTTTAGTTTCTTGGTAAATAAACTCGCCAAAACGTCGAATAATTGTTTAACAAACCAAACAGCTCCTCTGTTAAACCAGTCAAACTCTCGCGTCTTGTAATGAAGCTCTAAAAATGCGTACCACGTGACCACGTCATACAACTACAAATGACGAATTATTTTTCTCATTTTAATAATTAATTTAACAATAATTTCTAGTTTTGAGAAAAAAAATTGCACTATACTTCAATGATTATTTTAACCTGAAATAATATTTAATCTAAAACGTAACCAACGAAATAACCTAAAAATATTTATTATCAAATGAAGAAAAGTAATTTGGGAACATGTATATGCTATAAAAACTCTAATATATCCTAAGAAATTTTTTCTTATTTTAAGAAAAGTTCTTCTATATAAGAATATTTCTTATTTCAAGAAAAAGTTTCTTGATTTAAGAAACAAGGCCAAGAAACCACCTGAGATAACATAGTAAAACAGCTCTCGTGTTGTTTGGACCAAAACATCAGCTATCTTAAAAACAAAACAGCACTAATGGGGGGAGGGAGAATGATCCCCGAGGTAACAAAACAACTGTTGTATTATGTTTTGGCTTCTGTTTGGGACCAAAACATCCCACATTTGAAAAAACATAATGGCTCCTAGGAGCCAAAACAATTCTATTAAAATTACTGTGAGTATTAAATTTCCCTTTTTTCCAGTAAATAATTTACTCTTAAATAAAGATTTACAATTATGAAACAAGATTTAATTCAAAGAAGACATCTGTAGAAGATATTCTTTTTAAATCAAGATCTTAAAACAAGATTTCATTTAAAAAGGCTAGAAATACAATCTTAAAACAAGAAAAACTATTACAACTTGTTTCCAATGAAGATAATTGTTCTTAAATTAAGATTTAAAATCTGTATATTAGGATCTGGTTTTTCTTAAAGCAAGATTTTAAATCTTGGAACAAGAAAATTTGTCCTGATTTCTGCTTTCTAATCCGGATCTTTTTTCTTGAAACAAGAAATACAATCTTGAACCTAGATATAAAATCTTAAAACAAGAAAGCAGTCATTTCTTAATTTCTAATTAAGATTTTTTTCAAGTAGTATCATCTTGAACCGAGATATAAAATCTCAAAACAAGATATAAAATCTTAAAATAAGAATCAATATCTTGCCTAGTTTTTCATTTTTTGCACTGCTGTTTTATAATATAGACAATTTTTTCCCATTTCCCGCCCCAGTCCCCCCGCGTCCATCCCTACACGGCCGGAAAACTCGGTTCAGTCACTCGATGTATTTTGAGATATATTTTTTCGTGTTGTTTTATCATGCAAATACCTGATTGCAAGTTAATTTTCTTTAGCGCAACATTCCACCATTTTTATTATTATTATTACTAATGATATGTGCAGAGCTGATAACCAATCAGATTGAAAAATAGCTCATATATGGCGGATGATTAAATTGTTTGTTCGAAAACTCCATGGTGAATAATGAATTAGCGTAAATGCTACTGGATGACATGGCTCGAGAGCGCAACAGGCACTAACTGATAGCGAATATTTAACAATTAGACAACGAGAACGAGTTGTCTATGAGCAGATAGTCAACGAGGGCGAAGCCCGAGTTGACTATCTGCTCATAGACAACGAGGGCGAGTTGTCTAATTGTTTTAGTATCAACCATAAACAACCTTTCTAACATTGTTCCAAATTTTCAGATAGTTTTACCTTTTTGTTTGTAGAAGTAAATGTAGAGTTGCTCGATCACACATGATAAACAATCGCTCACAAAAAACGAGATTGTAATTACTTTGCTTCACATTTGGTATAGATATACTCCATAGGCATAAGCGAATTCATTTTCTTATTCGAAAATGTCAACTAAACAATTGCCATTACTTTCGGGCCAATGTTTTCATGATTTCATCACTCGTATATAAATTTTAGCGGACGTCATGTTTGGACTAGATTCCAGGTTTGGCCGTGCAGCTTGAATATGTCGTGGCTTCTGATTGGTCGGAATAGGAATATTCCAGCATAAGAAGGTTTGTGATTGGGTAACGCTACTCACCGTCTATCAATAGACAGTGAGTAGCTCAGCCAATCAGAATGCCGAATTTGTAATAGACCACTAAATAAGGATATGCGTATTGGTATATATAGTGGAGTGACTGCTTGCCACTTGCCGCAAGTTTTCACTGGATTTGATATTTTATTTTTTACTATAGATATCTTATCATATCGTGGGAACTTTGTTATTATCAACAGAGTTTACATAGCAGCTTACAATGACACCAATAGTATCGAATATTTGCAATTTACGGAAAGCATTGCAGTTGTTGTAAGTTTTTTCTTTGTTTTTGTTATATAATGCATGAATGATAAAATAGAAAATGGAGAAATAAGAAACTTCAAAGTATCGAAATATACTTAAGTAAGTGTACTTTGTACATTCACAATGTGTCCTTCTTCAGGTCAGATGGAGAGTGGGAGCAACGCGCGCGATATCCCATTCTCCATCTGTCCTGAAGGACACATCGTCCGAAAGTTGTCCATGAATATACGTAAGTATACTATTACTTTATAAATATTTTTCGACACATTTAAGTTCTCTTATTTCTCCTTTTTATATTATATCCAGTTCTTTTGAGAATTTAGCAGCTTTCATATATTTATATACATAAAATAGAAAATTTATTTTTAACGGTAATTCACCACACACCTTATAAATGTTAGAAATATAATACTCTAAAAGGTAATAGGTGTCCTACACACTCAGGGGTATTAAGGTGTCTTGACTTCGATACTGAAATTTCCTATTTTCCAGAGATTTTGTCCAAACTAAGTCAAACTTATAAAACATTGATCATACAGTTGGAACTAATTTACGGTTTTGTTTCCATGACAACAAGGTCACGTGAATCATTGGCGGCCATATTGGATGAAAACTTAAAACGTTCTTGCACGAGGCACGCGAATATATACAATTTAAACAATTAAACAGCGCAATTTGATGCAAACTTTTATCATGTTAAGTTGAACGGTACGAATAAATTTGCATAAACAAAAATATTAGAGAAATTGTAATTAGAGCAAAAATCATTCGCTAAAAGTTTCCATTTACGGTAAAGCTATACAATCTGAAAACTTACCTTGATAAACTAGATCAATATTTGCATCAAATTACGCTGTTTAATTGTTTAAATTATATATATTCGCGTGCCTCAAAAACGTTTTATATTTTCATCCAAAATGGCGCCAATCAGTCACATGACCTTGTTGTCATGGAAACAGAACCGTAAATTAGTTCCTACTGTATGATAAATATGTTTGGTAAGTTTGACTTAGTTTGGACAAAATATCTGGAAAATAGGAAATTTCAGTTTCGAAGTCAAGCGGCATGCCTTAATACCGCTGAGCACTATTTCGACAGTACACCAACCTTTCTATAGACTATTCGATTTGTATTTCTACACAGCCTATAATACAGCATAACACGTTTATATCACTCATTTGTATGTTATAAATAACCTGGTATTACAAGGTTCGCATGTGATTAGAATCGATTAGAAGACATTGATTAAAATCGGTGGGAGTGTACATGCGAGGACATACAAATACATACTATTTTAAGGCAGGAATGCTATTTATTTCTTTTAATATAGGTATTTTTCATCACTACTTAATTGTGCGTTTGTTTGTAGGTTGCTACATACTACAAGAGAACTAATCTTGTTGAAGAATTTATTGGAATTCGAATTATAGCAATCTAGTAAGTCTCGAAACGGAATCGTAACTCGCGTCTAATGTATTCACAATTCATAATATTTACTAGTACTAGAAATATGTGTAAGCAACAATTTCTGTCCCGCTTACTGTTTGATGCTTTTATAGTGTAGATTCATTTGCCAATCCAAATGGATTTTCAGTGAACACTAACTCTGAGACCTTTTAAACTATAAAGCTTGTGTTCGCTGGATTTCATGGTTTCATAAGACATAAATTATTAAATAGTAAAAACTGTTTAACTTTTGTGTAAATACCAGCTACAATCAATACGAGCTTCAATACCATGCACTGAACAGAACAATGAGAACATTTACTGGTGTTTCTTCCATTGATTAATAGGAAATAAATAACTTGTCATCTTAACTTTATCCTAACCCAAATCCTAAGAGCAATCCTAAGAGAATCCTAACACTAATTCCATCCCTAATTCCAATCCTCACCCTAATCCGAAATAATTAGTACCTAATTATAGTAGTTAAAAGTTTTACAAAAAGTTATAAAGTTATTTCTCCAATTTTAAAAATGTTCCATTATAGTCAGAAACATGAAATTTACACACCAAATTGCATTTTACGAAACGTAAACATATTTCATGTTTCCCCAACTGATATCATAAAAAAATTCGAAGTTAAAAACATTTCCTGGTTTCCTTTAATACTGTACTATTAATAACCCTCTTGACAAGAGCTTGCACAGTATATACCCTTACGAAAATCGCATATGAAATTTCTACATGTGAAAATTTCTTATGTGGGTGTATGTCCTACGTTCTAAGCGAGACAAGGCTTTGTATGCGCTGTTTTAGATCATAAAACTGGATAATAGTTTTGTTATGGGGTTTTCAAACACTTCAAAATAAACATTGATATTTCGGTATTTCAACAATTTACAGCAAAGCAAATTGTGTGATGTAAATACGATGGGAATGGTTAAAAACATTTTGTCAGTATGCACATATTCATCATTAACCAGTTTGTCATTATGCACATTATTCATCAATTCAGCATCAAAATTAGTCTCATGTTCAACAATATATTCTTAAATTACTTACCCAAAGTTAATTAAACACTGTAAAAACAGATTGGTTAAAACAACCAGTTTGATAGGTTGTCTCACAACCAATTTTGAATGGTTAAACTAACCAAATATTTTGATTAAAATGACCTTAGTTTGGTTGTTTCAACAATAAATTTTGCTGTTTCAACCAATAACAAATGGTCAATTGACGAGTCTGAGACAACCGAAGTAAGTTGTTTGTTTTAACCAATCTGTTTTTTACAGTAACTAATTAAAATTATAAAATCAAAACCACACATGTATAATTACTAATAAAATTATGATAACCACTCAATTCGAAAAAGGTGCTGAGTTAAAACTATTTGAACAGGCAGTACTTCTAATTTGTTCTGGTAATGAATGCCAGAGTTATATAGCGGCAACTGAAAATGTTCTGTTTCCATGAGTATTTGTTTATGATTATGTATGATTCGGTATTTGATTATGGTACAAATAGCAGATTTCGGTTGATTTTATGATTTATTAACTTCGCCAACAATTACAACTACATACAGACGTACAATAACAATAAAACAAATGGCAGGGACACCGCTACAGCATAGCCAATCACAGCGGACCCAAGGAATAAGATCTAAAATCCTAATAAATGACAATATTAAAAGCAACAAATAATAGAACGCGTAAGACTGCGGACAGTGTTACACTTACAACAAATTGTCTTATAAGTTATTGGATCATCTGCGTTATTATAGTTATTATTAACAGCAGCAAAATAATAATGACGTAAGGCTATTTTAAAGGTGTTCAAATTGTCCATAGTAATAACTAGTTCATCGACTAAGATATTCCAAGTTCTTATTGCTCGGACAATATAAGATCTCTGGTATGTAGTAGTTTTACACCAAGGTACAACATATTTGATAGCATTAATAGGTGGCAGACGATCTGATATTGTGCTTAGTAATACGTACTTGTGGAACAACCTGAGTTTACCTCTTATCTTTTAGTGCAAGTACATGTACGGTTATATCGAGTCAGTAAAATTACTGAATATAAATATAGGTGTATCCCGACGTAAAGCTTTGAAAGTAACAAACAGTATGTTAAAAATATTCATTAATCTTATACATCCGATCTGTGAAGATTACTAAGCACAAGGGAGATGTGATCTGATTTTTTATTCCTTGCAACGAGTCTTCCAGTGCATTCTTAAAGGGAAACTGTACCCAAAAAATAAATTACGTTCAAATAAAAGGCCTTTAAGTATAGTGTTTAGAAATGTTAATAGTTTTTACGGTACATGTATCTGCTGTTGTACTCGAGAAATAACGTTTTCATTCTCGTATTTTAAACTTCTGGACGCCGCCATTTCCGAGATTGCTCGACGGCTCAAGATTGATTTACCGCGGTGGTTCTCTTTTCAATTTTTACGTAATTGAGTGCTTGTCTTTTGTTTTCCTTGCACTCAAGTGAGGTCAAAATTGAAAAGAAACCCCCTCTGGACGTCGAGTCTGAGCCATCGAGCAAACTCTAAAATGGCGGCGTCCAGAAGCATAAAACACAAGAATGAAAACATTATTTCTCGAGTACAAGAGCAGATACCGTAAAACTATTAACATTTTTAAACATTATACTTAAAGGACATTGGCAACAAAAATTAAGTTTGTCTAATATCAAATAACTCATAAAATGATAGAGTAACACCTTTCACAACTTTTCCGTATTTTACTGCTTCGTTTTTGAAATATTTCAGTTTGTTTGATGTGTAAATGAGATGGTCTCTGACGTCATGTGCTGGGTAGAGAATTTTCAATCATTAAAAAATGTCATATCTTAGTGACTGCTTAAGTTTACAACGTTCATTATCACGAGGAGTTATTATATACCCACATTTTCAAGTAAATTTATGGAACAAACTTGAAGATGGAACTAATATTCTAATGTTGAAAATTCTCTACCCAGCACCTGACGTCAGAAACCATCTCATTTACATATCAAATAAACTGAAATATTTCAAAAACGAAATAAAATACGGAAAGGTTGTAAAAGGTGTTACTCTAGTATCATTTTACGAGATCTTTCATATTAGACAAACTTAATTTTTGTTGCCAATGTCCTTTAAAGCCCTTTTATTTAAAAGCAATTTATTTTCTGGATACAGTTCCCCTTTAATTCGCTGTAACTTGCTAAATTTAGCTTCCGGTAAGCCAAAAAGGATGGTATTCCAACTATCAACTGTAGATACTTTAACGCATGCAGTAGCTTCTCACATGAAGTCCAGCTACCCTGCAGATATTTTCTTATCTTGTCAATATTGCAAAAAGCCACATAGCGGCTGATTTACAAATGTTATATGTTAATATATACAGTAGTGAATGTGGGAGAGTTTGGAGTATACAGTGTATTTAACGTAATAGTGAGGGCTGTTGGGGTCATACATAGCCCCAAATGTGCGTTTTATGATACCAACACGAAACCTGGCAGTCTTATAGAGTTTGAGGTGCTTAAAAAGATAGGGTCGCGACCCCAACGCCAAAGTTCCTCTAAACGCTAAACTAAGCCCAACTAGGTCCAGCCTCCCTGGAGAGTGTTGTACAATTTAACCTTATAAAATGCGGTCGTATAGCTCACTGCAAGCTCATTAGCAGGCAGCTCGCTAAGACCCAGGGAAATATCCGGTAATAGGCGGTAATCTCGATCTGCTTCCATTTGCGGAACGACACCTCTTGAGTAGTTACGTCAACAGATGGAATGGCAAGAACACACTCAACAAAACAATGGTCGGAGAGGAATAACGAAGGACAAGGAGATACAATCATCACATCATTAGAAGACCGTGTGATAATCAAATCAAGCCAATGTCCTGAAATGTGGGTGGGAAACGTAACATGCTGTATGAGCCCAAATGTTTCGAGAAGCTCAGAAAATCTCGTAGCATCCACGTCCTTCAAATCATCCATATGCAGATTAAAATCTCCAGCAATCACAAGCGCCTCTGAACACAGAACCAGACTCTCAAGATAAACGGCGAATTCATCGAAAAATACACCAGTGGAGACAGGGTGCGATTCAGACTAGGGCGGTCGGTAGATAATAACAAATTTTGAAATCTGACCATTAGCGGTCAGATTCCATTCAGATGTCTCAAATGACTGTCTCTGCCTTCCCTCAACAAAACTGGTCTTAAAATTGTCTCGCACCATGATTCCAGTTCCACCGCCCGACCGCTCTGCTTTTCTAGGGACATTCCTAAATGAAGAGAAAGAGCTGAGAGAGCAACACTGTCCTCATCCCAAAGCTAGGTTTCCGTGACGGCGCACACGTCAATCTTTTTATCAATCACATGATCGATAAAAACTTCGGTCTTATATCTGAGGGATCTTGCGTTAACATTTCCAAAAATAAGAGATTTCTTCGTTCGATAAGAGCGTTGTTGGTCACATTGGATAGAAACAAGGTTCCGATGATTTTGGGCGGTGCGGTGAGCGATGATATTTCGATGGACGTCCCGAGAAATACCAGCTTGTTCCGCGAGAGACAGGAAGCGCGTGGAAGTCGTCGAACACGCGTGATCATTCAACGGTGGCTCGACGTGTGTAGTGTCCCCAGAGAATTCAATCTTAGAAGCATAAGCCGTTAAATCGGAGAACAATGGTTCCGGTGTTGGTTCAGGAATGCAAATAATTCCATTGCCACTCATAGAGTTGTTTACTTGAATATTTAATAAGCTACTTGAAGGGTTATGCAAATGAACCCTATCTTGAACATCATAGCCATAAAATTCTTGAGATAACATTTCATTCGAATTTTGGAAATCGTTGAATGACGGGTTGAACATAGACAGTGTTCTCGCTCTCCTCCGACCAGCTCTGCATCCACGACGCGTAAGTCTAAATCTTGAAATCCCAACCTGAGATAAAGTCCTCCATATCTGAGCTTTGAGCAGTACATGTACTTTAGGAATCGATTCCAAAATCGAGATAATAGATGATCTTGAATAAGCCAAGGCCAAAAAATAAACTTGAGAATTAAAACGAGTAATGGAGACTTAGGAAATACCAGTTTTATAGATCAAACTTCAAAGATGATAAAAAACAATTTAGACAGGAGCGATAAACGTGCTGCCTGTTTATGAAACTGAGTTGAAACTGAGCTCTGTTTATGAAACTGAGTTCATTCATCGAATCCCTGTGAATACTGTCCATTACAATTACAGAGCTCTGTACATTCTAATCTGAATGATTTCCACATGCATCTTGTGGAACATTTCTGTTTGCAACCACATTTGATTGGCTCATGATAAGCCTTGGAAGCATCTGGGATAGTCATCCAGTTGGATCCATCTGGGATAGTCATCCAGTTGCTCTGTACCTGTGATGATTGAGTTTAACTCAATCAATGATGAATAAATTGTTGTTCATGGCGTACAAAAAGTGATTGTCACATGGTGTTAGAAGTGGGATATTTGGGCGAGGACGTAGTATGCTTAAACTGGTAGGGGCAAAGGTAGCAAATTCTGCACTGCTGAATTGATGGCCGTTGTCACTGATGACTTCCTCTGGAATTCCATACATGGCAAAGTGTGGTTTAAGATGCTTGATCGTTGATGCACTCGTTGTACTGGAAAGCCTCGTGATCACAAAGAATTTTGAGAAGTAGTCGGTAATCACCAGGTAATTTTCGTTCTGTAGCTCGAAGAGGTCCAAAGCCACTTTCTGGTAACGTGCATGTGTCCTTTCATTGGCTCTTTCTGCTCGCAGCTTCTAAAGGTTTGGCAAGACTCGGATCGCTTAATAAGATTGGCAATATGTCATGGGGCGGATCTAGCCCAAAATCTGACCGTTGCTCATCTGGGAAGTGTACATTTCCAGGGGGGTACGTGGGCATACCCCCCGGAAAATTTGAAATACTAGAACCTCTAAAACGCTATTTCCTGCATTTTGAGAACACTTTTCAGAAGAGAAAACTGGAAAAAATGCTGTGCCTTTCACAAAAATAATTGCCTTTTGCACCTCATTTTGCTTGAACGAAAGTTCAATATTTTGTTCAAGCTTGTAATGAAGCGCGAATTTTCTGCATACACTATATTCTTCCAAAACAGTGAAATCACATTCTCTGTTCCTTAGTCTCCACTACAAGAAAACATTTTTTTGGTGAAAATCCACCAACATTTATTTCTTTGATGCAGTTCGTTTTGTAAAACAAGATGAACATAGTACTATAGGTATTGTAAATATGTAACATATTTATATCCAGTAGTACTATCAAGCAGTTTATGAAATAAATACACAATACTGAAGAATTAATTAACTAACTAGTGTACTGTAGCTTACACCTGCAATACATCTCAAAGATAAATGTTACTCACTCATCACTGTATTGTACTTTCCACTTGAAGTAACATAAACCAGGGTTTGAACAAGATGGATATTTTACAAATTATTTTCTTTATTCAAGACACGTGTAGTAAAACTAACTTGTACCAAGATGCTACATTGCTTCAAAATTCAAGAATGGACTGGAAACTCAAGTATTGTATTAAAACTATGGTTCAGCAAAATAGGAATGAAACAGTTCAAAAATCATCTTTGTTTAGCACCAAAATGGTGGTTAAGAAGGTTAGATAGTTCAATATCATCTTGGTGGAACAGCAAAATAGTAGATAGGAATTATAAACAGTTCAAAAAGTCCAGCAAAAATGGTGGTTAAGATGAGAAGGTTAATTAGTTCAAAATCATCTTGGTGGAGCAGCAAAATAGCAGTTGAAAAAGTTAAACAGTTCAATATCATCTTGGTGGAGAAACAAAACATTAGTCAGGAAGGTTAAACAGTTCAACATCATCTTGGTGGAGCAGCAAAATAGTAGACAGGAATGTTAATTACAGTACAGTGTAGTTCAAAATCATATTGGTGGAGCAACAAAATACAGTAGTAGTCAGGAAGGTTAATTAATTCAATATCATCTTGGTGGAGCAACAAAATAGTAGTAAGGAAGGTTAGACAGTTCAACCTTACATATAATCTTGGTGGAAGGTTAAACAGGCCCAATTACAGCAACCCAGCATATATTTTGACAAAAGCCATTATAATGAGTAAAACACAAGTTAACTCATAATATTTATATATTAAAGTTCTAATGTTTTGTTGTTATCACAACATCTTTAGAGAATAAAAATAAAAAATTATATAAATATTATAATTATTTTACTCATTAGAATAGCATGGCTTTTTGTCAAATACGATTCCCGCCTGGTCCATCGATAGCTAATATATATATATATATATATATATATATATATATATATATATATATATATATAGGTAATATTTGGCATTTCACTCGATCAAACTACATGTTGAAAGGATTTATGGTGAAGGAAAATTTCGAGTGTTGGAATACATACATTTTAAGACCAAACCGGGACCAGTTGCGAAAAATGCAACTTAGCGGCCTTCCGGTAGGAATTGAACCCGCGACTCTGCGATTGCTAGTGCAGTGCTCTGAATTTCAACACACTCGAAATTTTCCTTCACCATAAATCCTTTCAACATGTAGTTTGATCGAGTGAAATGCCAAATATTACCTATAATATACCCAGAATCTTATCCCGGCATTACCACCATATATACAGAACTCGTGACTAGGCTCTCGGCAACGGCTTCCGTAGCTCAGTGGTCAGAGCACTGCACTAGCAATCGCAGAGTCGCGGGTTCAATTCCTACCGGAAGGCCGCTAAGTTGCATTTTTCGCAACTGGTCCCGGTTTGGTCTTAAAATGTATGTATTCCAACACTCGAAATTTTCCTTCACCATAAATCCTTTCAACATGTAGTTTGATCGAGTGAAATGCCAAATATTACCTATAATATACCCAGAATCTTATCCCGGCATTACCACCATATATACAGAACTCGTGACTAGGCTCTCGGCAACGGCTTCCGTAGCTCAGTGGTCAGAGCACTGCACTAGCAATCGCAGAGTCGCGGGTTCAATTCCTACCGGAAGGCCGCTAAGTTGCATTTTTCGCAACTGGTCCCGGTTTGGTCTTAAAATGTATGTATTCCAACACTCGAAATTTTCCTTCACCATAAATCCTTTCAACATGTAGTTTGATCGAGTGAAATGCCAAATATTACCTATAATATACCCAGAATCTTATCCCGGCATTACCACCATATATACAGAACTCGTGACTAGGCTCTCGGCAACGGCTTCCGTAGCTCAGTGGTCAGAGCACTGCACTAGCAATCGCAGAGTCGCGGGTTCAATTCCTACCGGAAGGCCGCTAAGTTGCATTTTTCGCAACTGGTCCCGGTTTGGTCTTAAAATGTATGTATTCCAACACTCGAAATTTTCCTTCACCATAAATCCTTTCAACATGTAGTTTGATCGAGTGAAATGCCAAATATTACCTATAATATACCCAGAATCTTATCCCGGCATTACCACCATATATACAGAACTCGTGACTAGGCTCTCGGCAACGGCTTCCGTAGCTCAGTGGTCAGAGCACTGCACTAGCAATCGCAGAGTCGCGGGTTCAATTCCTACCGGAAGGCCGCTAAGTTGCATTTTTCGCAACTGGTCCCGGTTTGGTCTTAAAATGTATGTATTCCAACACTCGAAATTTTCCTTCACCATAAATCCTTTCAACATGTAGTTTGATCGAGTGAAATGCCAAATATTACCTATAATATACCCAGAATCTTATCCCGGCATTACCACCATATATACAGAACTCGTGACTAGGCTCTCGGCAACGGCTTCCGTAGCTCAGTGGTCAGAGCACTGCACTAGCAATCGCAGAGTCGCGGGTTCAATTCCTACCGGAAGGCCGCTAAGTTGCATTTTTCGCAACTGGTCCCGGTTTGGTCTTAAAATGTATGTATTCCAACACTCCGAAATTTTCCTTCACCATAAATCCTTTCAACTTATATATATATATATATATATATATATATATATATATATATATATATATATATATATATATATATATATATATATATATATTATATAGTATATAGTATATACTGTAGTATATAGTATATAGTATATATACTGTAGTATATAGTATATAGTATATATAATTTTAGTTGGTCATTCTTAATTAAAGATTAAGAATATTGAAGTTTGCATTCTTGTACATGGTGATAGCCTTTTATTGTTTATTGTTTGTCTGAAGCATATTTTCCATAGAACAGATAAGGTGACAATCACATTCTGTATTAAATTTATGCTGTAGCATATAGGCTGCAGCATAGTAGCTTAAAATCATATTTAATTGAATGATTAATTGCTCACTAACATCCACATCAACACGGCTAATCACTTTTTGAATCATCATCTTTTAGCTTTAGGTCAACATAAATCAAACCTAATATTGATACAGAATAACAGAGCTCAAATAAGAATTTAAGTGCATTTCTGTTGGGTAGTGAATTAAGGGAAAATTTTAGACATGGGGATAACTCAGTGACAACACCGGTTGTTCAAAACAACAAAAGTCAGTTCGGTTTAACTCTGCCTACTTGGCCGACTAAATCCAGCCAGCTTTTTATTTTATTTTGTCAAGTGCCAGATGATTTGCTTACCAAATACAAACCGTACAGTTTAAGTTACAGGGTGATAAAAATATAATGCACATTGACAATTTTTAATTTTAATTATAATATTAGTAGAGTAGGAAACATCAATAAAACAAAATATTTTTATAATATGTTAGGTAATAATTTAAGATATATTCAAGTCCGTTCTGCGCATGTCAACGTTTCTGTTTACATCGTTTGTTTACATTGCATTATATAAACATTGAACATGAAGTATTGCGGATTCGCCGGATTTGCTTCCCACGCTTGAGCTTTTCCGCCTAAAATGCGTGTTATAAGAAGCTGTTCTGTTCCTAAATGTTGATAATATATCAAACTAACACTTGCGCCTTCGCTACCTTTAATCTATTCCGTTAAAGTTTGTTTACATCCGGAGGCCCTCACGTTTGAAATATCGCACATGCGCAGAACGGACTTGACGGCACCTTTAACTAACTGATATAATAATATTTATTAGGCATAGACAATAAAATATTATTAATTAAGGCACTTTCTTGTTATAAACAAGCTTTTATACAAGAGTAAACCTCCATCCACAAATTAAATTGGCTATAAACACCAGTCTAAACAGATTTCATTTAACCATTGTGATATTGGTTTATAGCCCCTGGCGATTTTGATGGAGGGAAAAGCAAATCCCACGTTGATCTATTTTGTTTACGTTTGTTCGACTTAATAGGCTATACTATTGTCTATAAATAACATAGAACATTTACATAAATTCTCGCATAAATATTAATCTCGACTAACCTCACTGGACAGCCATGGACAGACCTCGACTTTTGCAAACTGAATGCGCCAGAATTCACACGAATATTATAAACAGATAAATCGTGCTCCGAGCTTCCCATAGCTGATAGCCTGCGAACCATGACTCGATTCCTCTTCTCGAAAATCATTCCTTCGCATTTCTTCTCTTGATTTCCTGTGACTCACACTTAATATTCAATGTAGCTGTAGCAGTCCCTGCGCGCAGCCATATTAACCGAACAGACAAGATCGTCCAGTCAAGAATAGATAGACTTGACGTGCAGTGCGACACGATCGAGCAAATATGCATTGGATACAGAAATCTTTACTGCGCTCCCGCCAAAATTATGACACTTTATTACGCAGATTCTGGCTCTCTGATTGGCTTGCACCCCTTCTACCGTCCGCTGACCGTGGCTGAATTTAGCAGAATCTTACGCTGACCGTGGCGGAATTTAGCAGAACTCGTTTCTCGAACTCGTTTCTCGAACGCAACGTCACCGTGGGACAGTTGGCTCCAGATTCAGATTCGCAGCTCCAGATTCAGATTGAATCTGGAACCAGACGTGATATTTTTTTAATTAAATCGCCTTATACGCCTTATGCTTTGAGTATTACCACTTTTTTTTTCATGTCATTGTTCTTCAATAAATTCTACATAAAATGAAGCAATCTGGGGGTTCTCACTGATTTTACATTTCTCTGGGGAACTGCAAATGTTCATAATATCGCAGACTTACGCTTCGACTTGACCGCCTACGTAAGTGACGGCCGTCCCAGTAACAATAGATTTGTGAGGCTATCGAAGAGAGAAATTGGATTATTTTGTTAATGTCACTCGTTTCAAGGTCTAGTAGAACAATATCACACCAAATAGGACGATATTGTTCCGCTACATGTTGCAGTAGAACTCGCAGAAAACAATTTACCGAAATCTTGTCGATTTCAGAACACCGAAGTTAACAAGTAACCGTGTTCGGCAGAATTTTTCTCATTGTCACTTTTGTCTATGAAATTTAGAACAATATTCAATCGACAAAAGTTATACATCGTTTGTGTGTAACTCAGAAGAACTCGCAAAACGTGAGCTCCCTAGTGAAGCCTTTCAGACGATTTGGAATACGACACCGAACAAGAGGTATGATCTGCTGCATTGAAAGTGAGCTTGTGTGGAACATGTACCCAATATATTTACTGTTTATCCAGTTGTCATCATTGACGATATAGGTATTAATAGTTTAAAGTCGAAAACACAACTACATGAAGCACATTTTTAGCAGGGGAACTCGCATAACATGACAGCTTCTCTGCGACGTGTGCGCAACAAAGTGAAATTGACACCAACAACAACCACACCCTTATAAATAAATAATTTCTGTGGGAAATAAAAAAATTGTTGGTTACAAAGTTCTACGTTTCGCTTTACTTAATATTCTTCGTGATCATTCTAGGTAATTGCTTTTCCTCCAGCATTTCCACATTAAGCATAAAAGGTCGAGAAAGAATGATTGGTTACAAGCTGTCAGACCAAAGTTTATCGAAGGTGACAACTCCATCGATGCAGCAACGATGGAAAATCAGCTTTTGTGAGAAGTAGAATAAATTTGACAAGAATTTCACAAAATGTCATCTTTCCTGATACATTTTGTAAATGCGTAACCTTACAATGATCGCTAGAACGCGAACACACTACGAAGACAAACTCGCAAGAGTGCAAAACCTGTAGTCATCGACTCTTCGCCGGATTGCAATCCCGGCATTTCGAATTACTCCCCGGGTGTTGATTCCCCCGGACACGGCGGTATGACAAAGTGGTAACAGGAACCCGAAAAATATCCTCAAAACTCCAGCATTTAGTATCTTGAAGAGACTCGAAAACAAGCACTGACTCTTTAGGCTACATGAGGCACGACTTCTACAATTATCGCTGTGTCCGGGGGAATCAACACCCGGGGAGGAGGGAGTAATTCGAAATGCCGAGAGTCGATGACTACATGTTTTGCACTTTTGCGAGTTTGTCTTCGTAGTGTATTCGCGTTCTAGCGATCATTGTAAGGTTACGCATTTACAAAATGTATCAGGAAAGATGACATTTTGTGAAATTATTGTCAAATTTATTCTACTTCTCACAAAAGCTGATTTTAAATCGTTGCTGCATCGATGGAGTTGTCTACAAGCTGTCAGACCAAAGTTCATTGAAGGAACCAATCATTCTTTCTCGACCTTTTATGCTTAATGTGGAAATGCTGGAGGAAAAGCAATTACCTAGAATGATCACGAAGAATATTAAGTAAAGCGAAACGTAGAGCTTTGTAACCAACAAATTTTTTATTTCCCGCAGAAATTATTTATTTCTAAGGCTGTGGTTGTTGTTGGTGTCAATTTCACTTTGTTGCGCACACGTCGCAGAGAAGCGGCTGTCATGTTATGCGAGTTCCCCTGCTAAAAATGTGCTTCATGTAGTTGTGTTTTCGACTTTAAACTATTAATACTTATATCGTCAATGATGACAACTGGATAAACAGTAAATATATTGGGTAGATGTTCCACACAAGCTCACTTGATGCAGCAGATCATACCTCATCTTGTTCGGTGTCGTATTCCAAATCGTCTGAAAGGCTTCACTAGGGAGCTCACGTTTTGCGAGTTCTTCTGAGTTACACACAAACGATGTATAACTTTTGTCGATTGAATATTGTTCTAAATTTCATAGACAAAAGTGACAATGAGAAAAATTCTGCCGAACACGGTGCAATTCGACACAATAATGCTTTATCCACGGCACTTGTTAACTTCGGTGTTCTGAAATCGACAAGATTTCGACATGTCGCAGTTCGGTAAATTGTTTTCTGCGAGTTCTACTGCGACATGTAGCGGAACAATATCGTCCTATTTGGTGTGATATTGTTCTACTAGACCTTGAAACGAGTGACATTAACAAAATAATCCAATTTCTCTCTTCGATAGCCTCTCAAATCTATTGTTACTGGGACGGCCGTCACTTACGAAGGCGTAAGTCTGCGATAAGATGAACATTTGCAGTTCCCCAGAGAAATGTAAAATCAGGAGAACCCCCAGATTGCTTCATTTTATGTAGAATTTATTGAAGAACAATGACATGAAAAAAAGTGGTAATACTCAAAGCATAAGGCGTATAAGGCGATTTAATTAAAAAAATATCACGTCTGGCTCCAGATTCAATCTGAATCTGGAGCTGCGAATCTGAATCTGGAGCCAACTAACGGTCGTCTGGCTACGTCTTCGACCTATCAGCTGTCTGGTACGATTGCTGGCGCAATAGACCTGTGTGAAACGGGAAAATTCAATTTCAGCTAATCTCCACGGCTATTTTTAAGATCTGAATAGTGTTTTCATTGTGGCTTGCTTCATTCTTACTCTCTTGAACTTTTAATAACTAATGATTTATTTTCAATTAAACATAAATTAGAATTTTTAATTAAGAAAATCTGACCGTGGCTATAGCTCTGGATCCGCCCACATCCTGGCAAGTAGAGCACATTTGCATTTCTCAATGCCGAAATGATTTCCGCGAATTATACTGTACTTAGCATTTCTCGTCTAAGTGACGTAGATATTATTAGCCGTTCTCCTCGCAACAAGAATCATTCCCTCCTGTGCGCTGATTTCGTCTCGAATGGACCAGTATTCGCGAATGTCATGTTCTACTGCTGACTTGTCACTTGGCCAACCAACGTGTACGAATTTCGTAGTATTTCAGGATTTGCTTATTAGTTAGACTTCTTTATTTCTTGGAAAGCTTTTTCGTGGATTTCAATCCAGTGCCAGGCTGTCTCCTTCTTCAGTAACTCTCGCAGTGGTTCGGACATATTGGACAATTTGTGGATGAACTTTCCCAAGTAGTTTATCATGCCCATAAATCGAAGGAGTTATTTTTTGTCTTGTGGTGCTTTCATCTCTGCGATGGCATTCACTTTAGCTGGGTCAGGCTTGATCCCTGTTTTACTAAAGATATGTCCTATATAGGTGACTTCACTGGTTTGTACCTTAGACTTTTCGGCATTCAGTTTCAAATTAACGTCGCGAGCTCTCTGAAGTACTTGCCTTAGCGGTCGTTGTGTTGTGCGTCATCCTTGCCCCAGCCCAAGGATATCATCCATAATGATATTTGTCCCATCAATATCGTCAAAGGCTTGATTCATTCGTCCTTGAAATACTTCAGGTGCGGAGTTGAGTCCAAAGGTTGGCGGAGAAACCGATACCGTCTGTTACAGTACCCAGCCTCATTCTGTAACTTGGGGTAAATCTTGCCATAAGTTACTGTCCCCATACATACCTTGGAGGACTGGGGCCAAGTAACACCCTTATATAGCAAGAAAATATATCGTTCTTAAGCTGGAAGTATGGTAGTTGTGTCCATTTCAACTGAGTCTGACTTAATTTAATCTCGTTATAAGTGTAAATTGCACAAAACTCTCCGGGGGGTCTGGGACCTATAGATTATAGATGCACAATGCCTGTTTTATTTGGGTTAATTTTCCGACTTTTTGCGGGGCGAAATCGCCTGACGTATGGCGTAACGAACGAATGACGTAACGGCTGCGTAACAAACTGCGGGGGCTGGATGACTCTTCGCTATTTTCTTCACGCGGCTTATCTTTCTATTGGCGAATGCATGAATGAGCGCTCATTAAATTATAACCTTAGTTATTTAATTTCTTCCTAACTTTATGCTGTTGTCTGTTTCATACATTTCTAAAGCATTTTTCGCTTTGAAAATTTATAAACAATTAATTATTGGATGAGGATTTTGCGATATCTGGAATAATCAAGGTCGAGGTAAGTGTTATTAACCCAAGCCGAAGGTTGAGACTGACAACACTTACGCGGCCGAGACCTTGATTATCCAGATATCACAAAAATCGAATCCAATAATTGTTTTATCATATATTGTATTCATTATACATTGTTATTATGCCCATATTATTTTAAGGAAACTAACAATACAGTAGCAATAACATTATGGTAGGTTTTTGCTTGTGTGGAAAGCTACCGCTCGTTAGGAATCTCGCATTGCGGGATTAACTGTATGCATAATATATAATAAATGTATTGACTTTTATTTTATTATGTTATTGATTTAATTTTCTAATCTATTTTATAGCCCTGGTTCTGTTGGCGTTGATTACATCGCATTATTTGATAAAACTGCAACTGGAATCACAGAAAATAATTTAAATATTGCATTAGTTCAAACCTTGGATATAAAAAATAATAGCGAAGTATTCATTGGATTGCTTCAATTAAAAGGCACCGCTTCAAACGCTTTCACGGTTTCTGGTAAGCAATTGAACAATGATGTTGGCAGAATTTATTACAATGTACATGAATTACTATAATAGTTGGTCATATATAAGATTATTTTAAAGTGCCCCTGCGACGAAATATCACATTAGGTTTTCTGCCATTTTTTGCTGCACAACATCATTTTAGGTTAATAAATATTCGCATTTGCCAAAAAATAAACAACAAACATTCTATCACAAGAAATTTAACATCCAAAGTTGCCAAAATTTTGTCCGCCATTGCTCAAAACTTGTTCCACACGAGCCTGCGATTCCACAGCAGAGTATGTGATTGTGACGTCAGAGACTCAACACGTGACAAAGCTTTATGGAAATTATACGACAACTTACAATAGAAAGTTTTCCCCAAGTAGCTTTATATTCATACACAACTGGCCACGTGTTGAGTCTTGACGTCACTTCCTCTAATCGCACCTAAGCGTCCGGAACATGTTCGAGCAATAGCGGCCGTATAGGCTCGTATAAAAATATTCTGAAAAGGCAACTTCCCATGCTCGCAATTGCTTTCAATTTGGAAAGTTAAGTA